>CM060948.1:157991572-158091572 GCA_030765055.1 Mantis religiosa | reverse complement strand
AAGACTGCGTCGGAGGAGTTTACGTAATCGCGAGTGCAAGTGGAACTTTAACGGACGAACTGGTGAATCGTAATTGTGTGCATTACGTTATTCTGTGTAATTGGCAAGTGTTCAACTGTAAGTCGGTGGAAATAAAGAACATTTTTGAGTGGTGCAATTGGACTTTTCATTTCACGAACCCACAAAGTCACAATATGGTTCGCATGCTCGCATTGTATCCAAGTATTCTTTTGTGTAATGTAATTTAGTGGCTGATATCATTTTTTTTTATTTTGAGTGTGTGAAACGTGTTATAAATTCACTTTATTCAGTGTATGAGTAATTTAATATTACGAAACCTTTAACCAATAAATAATGAGCACGGTTAATGAACTTCTGAAGGCTGTCCTTTCAAGGCAAGCATTAGAAGAAACGGTTAGTATAAAAATGTTAGGGCGAGCAATACCCGATCTAAAAATTGAGCAAAAAGCGAAAGGAAGTAGAAATTCTGTTTATATCATGAAGAAACATTGGCGCATGGACTTCATTTTTCGAAACTTTTTCCAGTATCACGCTGTTATTTTTTGGCACGAGCCGCCACTGTCGGAATGCCTCCTGTGTGTTCAACATTTTATGCTCTGCGCATCTCATTTACGAGGTTTATGTTTTTCATACTAAAACAAGTGAGCATAAGTTTAGCCTTATATATATATATAAGCATAACTTGTTCCTTGGATATTTAAATGACATTATATGCTAACTTTTGTTACTCACATTGCTGAAGCAGCAGGTAACTTTTCAACGGCAGAAAAGTAAATTATGATAGGAGAGATTATTCTTCCGATTTACACGTCACAGTAATGAGTGAGGTTGGAAAACCAATGCACGGCGTGATCCGCGCTTAAATACAAAGCAGTCAAGAGTGACGTCTCTATGTGCAACATAATTCGTTTGTATATAAAGCTGATATAAACTCCAGCGAAACGTCGCATTATTACTAGACTGAATAAATTGATTTTAGCTAACAAGCTTAAGTTTAAGAAATCTAATACACTCCCTGTTTGTTTTCTAAAAACCTACACCTACTAGGGATTTATTAACAAACTATATATATATATATATATATATATATATATATATATATATATATATATATATATACATACGAGGGCTGTTCAATAAAGAATGATCACAATATTTTTCTGACAGCACACATTTACTCATACTCATAATTTTGATGGTCCTTCTCAAAATAGTCTTCCATGAATGCGATGCACTTATCCCAGCGTTTCTGGCAGTCTTCAAAGACATGCTGGAAACCATCTTTTTGAGAGATCCTTCAAAATCACCTCCGCAGCTTTCACCACTGCTTCTGATGATGGATAATGCCTCCCACGAAGGCGTTTGTTCAAGTTAGGGAATAGAAAAAGGTCACATGGGTCTAAATCCGGACTATGGTGAGGGTGAGGGATGCAAGATATTCAGCAACAACATTGGCTGCGCATTATCGTTGTGCAGCACCCAGCCTGCTTCATGGAAATGTGGTCTTTTGCACCTGATATGGACTTGCAATGTTTTCAGGACATCCCTGCAGTATTGTTCAGTTACTGATGTGTGTGCAGGTAAAACATGCTGACAAACCATTCCATGAACATCAAAGAATGAGATGACTATAACTTTCCCAGCAGAAGCCACAACTTTTGCTTTTAGGGGGGTTGGTGATGAAGGGTATTTCCACACTGAGCTTTGCTGTTTGCTCTCAGGATCAAAATTATGTAGCCAAGTTTCAGCAGCAGTGATTACGTTTGAAAGAAACTCGGATCTTCCTCTAACATCAACTTCAACTGCAGGCTACTTCCATTGCAGCAGTAGGCGATACTGAAGATGTCTGAACTTGCCTGGTTGTCACAGGCAGGAATCAGAAGTGCCAACAATGAAACTACTACGGCGTGTTTATTTCACATTAAGCTAACAGAATATAATAAAATTGAATAATAGTGCGAAAAATTACGACCGTAAAATTACGTAAAATTACTAGTCGTAAAATAACGACTGGTCTAGTAAGTAAATTCAGAGTTTCTGATTTTGGTATTTTGGAAAATTTATTCACAATGCTATTTACAGGATGCCATGGCTAGTGTCCCGTACATTATGGGCATGTATCAGTGTTCAGTTGTTAATAAACAATCACAAAATGGAGGTATTAAAGTTTGAACTTAGCGTCCTTCTGAAATACTACTGTATACAGGATTGTAAATCCGCTGCCCCAACTCGAAGAATATGTGAAGTGCAAAGAGAAGGTGAGCGTGTGGCACAACGATTGTTCCAACGTTTCAATAATAAAGATGTAAACATTAAAGATTTACCACGTTCTGGAAGAGCTTAAGTACGTAATATTGAGGATTCAACCAAGTTTGGCGAGAAAATTACGTAAAGTAAATATCTGTCGTCAGCTTATCTGTAATCCCAGGGATGATAGATTTGTGAAGAGAATTGTCACTTGTGTGAGAAAACGGGTATATTACCGAAACCCCGATACCTCAAAACAATGGCTTCATCTTCCAACCTGCCAAAGCCATCGGTAAAAAGATTCATTTCGGTCTCAAAGTAATGTTGAGTGTCTGGTGGACTTTTAAAGGTGTGATTCATGGAAGTTTATTCCAAACGGGTGGGCGATTGATGCGGGTCTTTTTTCTTAACAACTGGAACGAGTTTATGAATTTTGAGATGGAGATATCCAGCATTAGTTAACCGAAATATAGTTTTATTGGAACGGGACACTGCAACACCCCATACTGCATGAACAACCATGGAAAAAATTAAGAACCTGGGAGGTATCGAACTGCTACCACACCTAGCATGCAGCCCTGATCTCGCACCATGAGATTATCATAATTTTCGATACATGGCTCATTTTCTACGTGGAAGAAATTTTGACCATAGTAGTGCTAGTGGGTGGCAACGATTTCTTCGCATCAAAAACTTGAGATTGGTACCATCGAGGGATAATAAATCTCGCTGAACAATGGCCCAAAAGCATATAATCTAATGGTCTATACTTTGAGAATTAGTTAATTGCTTATCAGAACACATTTAAAATAACTGTTTTCCTTAAAAGGCGACATTACTTATAAGTAGGGGGCGAATTTTGCCCTACTTGCCTATTTTACTCCTTTGCTCAGAAACGTAGGTTTTTAACTTATAAGCAAGGTTCCTACAATTATTAGCCTAATTTATTAGTTTTATTGTGTCCATAAATTCCTATTTCATACGTTTTTACCTATTCTGCTTATTCGTGTCTAAAACTGCCTTTTAGCCAATTTTTTCTGCTTGTAATTTGTGACAACAGTTTTTGCATTTGTTGGTTTCAACGTGAAGTTTTCGGGGAAGAGAAATTTCTTAGGGCGGCACATTGGATATACAAAAAGAGGTTTAGCCAGGTAGGTATCTGCCTTACAGACGTGTCATAATGCGCTAATGACGTCATAGAAAAATCTTAGAATGCGCTCAAGGACGAGTAGCAAAGACCAGCTAAATGATATTTCAATGGATTGACAAATGACCACTCTTTATGTGGGGAATGGAAAGCCCATTCTGTAAGCAGTGTTTCAAGTGCACACATAGATCAGTTTCCTACGCAAATATACCAAAAGAGAGAAGCAATAGAATTACACTTCTTAAACAGTGGATAAATGGTGATCCATTGTTCAACACAGATGGGAAAGTAATTTTTTGACAGCCTTGTGTGAAACTGGTGAGTTTAATCATTCATGATTGTATTAATACTATATTATGCTAGTTTCAAAAACCTTGTGAAAATCAGCCCCTGTAGCAACATTATGCCGAACACAAATTAGTATGTTGAGGAGAGCCGAAAGAGGAGAAACTGAATGTTTTCAGTTTTCCAAAGTAAAGCACAAATTTTCCTAATGTGAAAATTTTCTTCATTACATGATACTTCACATTGAGATATAGCTTAAAACATGTCTGAATCGTTAAACAAGCCCGTCTAATGCATTTCATCTTGATTAAAATATATTACTTATTTGAAACTTATAGGTATAGCTTTGCAAACTCAGTGTACTGAATTTCACAATTTTCTTACGAGTATTATCTTTAGGCAGTTTCAATGCAATAGCATGATATTTTTGTGCTGGTGTAAAGGCTTATTTATTGAGCTAATAGTAATACTTGGTGGAGGGATTATTAATTAAATTATTGATGATGTCAATTGTTAACAATCATATCAGACCACAATCAGTACCGCCTGGTAAGCAGGAATTTACTCCCGCAAGATTTCTTTTACATGTGTGTAAATCTACTGACACGAAGCTGTTGTTTTATCCAATCTTAAAATCACCACTCTGGGACTCTGTTCAGGTTACAACTTAAATATGTAAGGCGAGCGCCTAAGATTATATATATATAATTGTGAGTTTCTCATCCTTACATTTTTCTACATGTATCTCAAGGAATCATGAAATCGATTGCTTGGAGACTTCCGGTGTTGTTTCCAACATTGAAAATGAAACTGCAGACCAATAAATTTTAATGGTTTGTGTAACATTTTACACAAATGCCTTTATAAAACTAGGTACGAGAATTCTTTTCACGTTGCCGTAATTGCTCTAAATCTATTTGAATGAACGGGAAACACTTACTAAAAAGCTGTGCTTTATTATTTGTTCCTAGTCGACAATGGGGCATTTAGGGTTTTTTATTACAAAAACTAGGATTCTATAGCTTTAGCTTTTAATTAATTTTTGTTCTGTGCTTTGTATCTTTCTGACACATCGTGACATCATTTTAAGTCTTATTATGATTGCTGTGATGAACTTTTGAATTTATCTTTCCAACAATCGTTTCTCTTAAAGAGGCACATCTGTGCAAATTGGCCTAAAACTTACAGAAATCCCAAATTTAGTTTTCTTTTTGCCTTAAAATTAATATAGACATACTTCAATAATATAAAGTTTATTTTTTCTAGCGGTACTATAGAAAACGTCACATAACTATGTAAATAACCCTACACCTATATCGCAGTTGCTATTACGTAATTTTAACCTCAGATTTCTCAGATTCCATATTTTCTACATTTTCCTAATTTCAAAATGTTCCACAGAATGCAGTTTTCTATTAATCTATATGAAATTCTAAACATACCTGTAAGGGCAACTGCATATTAAGCGTACCGATTTACATTTGTTGTGTTTTTGTTATTTGTATTGAAAAGGTTTATAATGCTTACTTCTTACTGAAAACGCTTAGGAAAATCAAAATTTTTAAATAGTTATGATTATTTTTTCCTTTCCTTGATATGGCGAAGGCAAATACTTCACATAGTTACAGGTTATTAATAGGTTAAAACGGGTGCAGAAACGTATACCCCAAGCATTCATTTTTAAAATTATAATATGTGGGACATTTTGAAAATCGCCTGTAATTTAGACATAAACTGTTAATTCCTCAGAAACTATTGTAACTAGAAAGCTGAAACTTGGTATTATTCCATTCTTGATCGATCACAAAAATAAATGGTATAAATTTGAAACAAGTCTCACAAAAGCTTCAGATATTTCAATGTTCACCCTTAAGCCCCACACCCCAAAACCTATGTTTTTGTTTTTGACGTAATTACGTCACACCTTTCTGCACGTTTTGGTTCTTACTTAGTGAAGTGGATTTATATGTACTTTAATTATACGAAAACATCTGTTATTTTAACTTGCTGTGGAGCCATTTATGCAATTTGGAATAAATGTAGAACTATTTCGCCTAGGGAATCGCGCAATAATATGTGTTTGGCAAATTTGTTGCAGCATATGCTGCGATGATTGTCATTTTGTTATAGTGCATTTTAAGAGCCATTTTACTATAATTGTGTATTTCTAAGTGTTTACTTAGCAAATTTTTAGTGCCTATTTAAGTGCTTATTTTGCCCATTTTAGTGCCTATAAATCCGCTCCTTACTTGTAAGAGAGTGTTATATTTTATCTTATTTGCAGGATGGATTTCTTTACTATATTTTATAAAATATAAACTGGTGAAGGAATACAAATTATTGATGTGTTAATGAATACATCAAATAAAGTGGCTGTTGCTACAAAATGAATACACAATTTGGGCTCTCAATACTGTCACCGTGTGGCACTGCTGTACTGTTGCCACAAGCCGTAGCCGGGCGCGTGGGCAGGAGAGAAAGAGACAGAGAGACACTCCAGAGCGTTCTGTCCACTGTTGTTGCCGCAAAATTTCTCGAAAAGTCTGCGGCATTCTAGAAAGAATGGCTGGGGAGGTATAAATAACGGCGAGGTGTTAGAAGCTGCGGTTGTTTGCTGGTTATTACGACAGTGGACGGTTGAAGTGTACCGCAGTGATTTCTTTCATTTGTTTTCGAGCTGCAAAACACCGAGTCAGCCTTGAAGACAGCTGATTTTTAATTTCACGTCTTTTAACTGTATCAAAAGTTGTTCTAAATTTCTGCAAGCCAGATCTCCGAATCTACGTAACTCACGTAGTCACAATAGCTACACTGCCGTTTGTAAAGAATTTCCCGAATAGCTCCAAACATGCTGCAAGTGTAGAAGATTCTGCAAGCAATAAGTGATTAGGCTTACAGATGGTTGGGGTAAACGTAGACGCAGCAGAGTCCTGTCGTATCCGTTCAACAAGATCAAAGTTACACTAAGTGTAGTCAGTGGAAGTTGTGTAACAAGGTGGCTACAGTAAAGTGAGCGCAACTATGCTTTGTAGACATCAAAGGTAGTCATATCGGCATACGAGCGAGCTCAAACGGAGCAGAATGGTCGCTCTCAGAAGCGCGTTTGTCATACGGTGCCATTTCGGCTCGTACAGGCCATGGTGTTACGACAGTGATGCGGGTGTCGAAACAGTGGATAAATGAAGGTCGTACGCAGGAAAGAGCAGATACTGAAGATGACCACAACACGGGATGTCCGCCATCTTGACCGCATGGTCATAACCGAGCGTACAGTTTATCCACATTGTTGCCTCCACGCTGGAGCAGTGCAACAGGTGTGAACTTGTCTGCACCAACGGTTTGTCGCCGTCTGCTGCAGGTTGAACTAGTTGCATATATGTCATTACGTTGGCTTCCATTGTCCAGAAACCACCAGCTCCGCCGACTTCAATGGATACGTGAACAACTTCACTGGAGTGCTGAGTGCAACGTTTAACGTGTCCTACAGTGATGGCCAGATACGTATCCGACGGTACTGTGGTGAGCGTAACCTAAACGGTATAGCTGAGAAAAAACAGGTATGATGGTTTGGGGCTCATTTGGTTACAACCGATCTCGCTTCCTACGAATTAAGGACACTTTGAACAGCAACACGTAGCCAAAAAAGGTTGTAGAGCTCGAAGTACTCCCACTGCTTAAGGTTTCTCCACAGGCCACATTTCAGCAGGCAATGGCTGGCCACATATTGCGACGAATGTTCAAGCCTTCTTCGAAGAGCGATGAGTACCATTGCCTCCCTGACCTGTAAGTTCACCTGACATGTCGCACTTCGAACATGTCTGGGGCATGATTGGTGGGCACCTGGTGCGTCGCGGTCCTCCAGTAGCCAGTGTCACGAGTTTGTGTGCTCTAATACAAACTGTGTGGAGGGAAATTTCTCAAGAAGTTATTTAGAGACTTTTTTATTCAATGCCAAGTGCTATTGCAGGTCTAATTTCAGCTCATGTAGGCCACCCCAGATACTGAATATTAGGGCTCAAAGATCATGTGTAGTTTTGAAGAGTTTATCATATTTACTGATGACCTAATCTGTGGTATTAAATTCATTGCGTTCATGTGTTTCCTTCTTGGTGTTGCAGTTTTCAAGAACGGCATTGTACTTAACTTCAAGAGTACGGTGAAGTTCATTTAGGAGTATTTGATTTCATAAGATACACAATTTTTTCAAGAGACAAACATTGTCTACATTAATAAAGAAAAGCCTTTCTTAAAAGTCCTATTTTTAGGATTCAATTATAATAATGGTTCTGACATACCTTTTCGATATAAAGTGACTAAATTTTTAGATAGCCCCACAGACCAAGTTAGTTAATAATATTGAGAGACCCATAAGATGCACTGAAAGATCAACTGGTTTTGAATTTTTCACCTAATACGTATTAGATGTAACCTATGAAATTTTTAATGATACCAGCTGCAGGTTCAGCGAAACCGTAAAAAATACTTCTCTTGTCATTGCTGAAACATAATGCTTAGCGCCTTTAGGTCTATCAATAGGAGGAGCATGTATATACCTAGATTTTATAGGCCAAAGATGTGTATTAATGTTAAGAGGTCACATAGGACGCAACATGCTTTTAAAGATAAACAGGGATATATACGTATATATAAGCCAAAATAAGGCATGATGATAGTTTAAGAAACACAGAGGAAGCAATGAATTTTACAGCACGGGAAAATTATGGAAATATAAATTAATAGTATGGGTAATTATATTTATTTTAAATTTTATAGATCAATAAAATCACCGTTCAACTAACACAGTAATTAGAAAGAAATTAATGTTTTCTACAAAGCCAAAGTGGTTTCAAAACGATCTTTGTGGAGCTTATACCCCTACGTTTTCCTTAATACTGTTTTATTATTTTTTGAATTGTGCTCTCAATATCAAAATAAAACATTTGTTAAGCTTTGGAAGCACAGATTTTGCAATGTAAACACTGCACTTGATGTAAATCACAAATAGATGACTATATGTGGCCATAAATAACATCCGAAGGAGGAAGGTTTGCTCAGGGTCCATTTAACGTACAAATGCTAACTAGTTACAATAACGTTAATTTTATATTCTGCTCTATTTTGAACATTGGAATGTAAAATACATAGATTCATAATTAAAATAACTTATGTTCATTTTCGAAAGATTGTAAACCTAGGGAGTATCTGGGTGGATTTCATGGATTTTATTTACAAAATCTTTAAGCTTGACTTTCAAAAGAGTATGGTGTTTGGAGCATTTGACAAAATAATGCTTTCTGTGCTTTATTTCTGTGATTCTATAACAAATCTAAATTATTCGGGGTCAAACCTAAACTTCGCATTATAAAAATATAAAAATGTGTTTCATTGAAGTGACTAAAATACACATTCAAAATCTATATTAAAAATCCTTCATTATGGGGCTTAGCATCCATCATTAGTATGAAAGCACAAAATTAAATGTTTTGCATGGAGATACACTTTGGAATAATATCATTTCTAAATGTTTCAATTCGCATGAACTAGATTCTCCAAAGGAATACACAATTTTTAGCTGGTTTTCGCTACATCATGTTACTTGTTACTGCTCTGCTGAAAACAATAAACGATGTCATCTTTTGTGTTACACATGTAACCACCACGCCCCTTTTAAACCTAAGAGCGTAATTAAATGTGAACATTCATTTATGGATGAAATACTCTACTCCAATTACAATTGGTTTATATGGTCGAATCCATTATTTGTTTTAAATGATGTGTAAATTTATATACAAGATGTGATTTTTGCTTCATAATAAGATGAACCACACTCTTGTGTAAGTTCTGCTCGTGGTAATGATATGCACATATCTCATAAAACTTTGCAATGTATTCATCTCATTAGTTAAATTTACTTGATATTTTTATTTATTACGTATTGTATTGTTATCCACTAAATAATTATATTAAAAAGAAGTTCAATGATTTTTCTTCCATCTCTATTTTCCATACATTTAGGTTATTTTATAATAATCTGCTTTCGGCTACGATTTTTCCAGTGTAATGAACATAATTATCTAATTTCCACATAGCTTAAAACAAAGTGCTGAACTATAATAACTTCATCGATATGCGAAGCTTGCATTCATAGAATTGGATGACAGCGGTAAATGAGTGTACTTACATTCCTCGCAGCACTCCCGATTTTCCCTTGAAGGCGTGAACCAAGACGAAATGACCTCCAAAAAACCCAAGACCCAGATACACAAAAATTGTTTTTGTTGTGTTTACAAATATCTGATAATTGCATTATGATGGTAAAGTCTGTCTAGTCAACGCGAGTGCAGTTTGCCTCTCAAAGGAAACTGACCATATCGCCCACATATGACCGTCATAAATCTATCTCCACACTTCAGAAATGGAACACTGTCGTTACGGACCAAAAGCAACCCTGATTTTCTGAAAATGATAGGCGCATGTTTACTCCACGTGGAGTCTCAGTTGCCTAAATTCCAACTTCCAGTTGATCTGTTTCATTACGTGCAGAAATTCGTTGTATGTCACGATGTGCAGACCGTGGGAGGCAAATGTAGTGGTAAATGCAAATGAAGTAGTACATAACTTTCAGTCAAGTGAAAATAATCAAAGTGATGACAATAGTGTGAATAAATTGGAAAGTGTTGCTGGGCCGAGTTACGTTACTGGAGAAACCTCAAAAAACAAAGCTATAACGGGAACTGTTTCTAAGCAAATTCAAGCGCTTATTTTGAACACATAAATATTTGCTAAAAAATAATCTTGGTAAGGGGTCATGCAATGAACCTGATGATAAATTCTGGGCATTCACAGAAATACAGTAAGAAATAATGTGACGAAAGGAATACCAAAGGCGACGTTCAAGTGTGAAAAAAAGGAAACGTTTCTCTAAAGTAGATAATTTCACATGCGATTAATTCGCCCAGAAATTTATAGGTTCTATGCAAAGGGAGAGCGCCCACCTTAGACGAATTGATTTTTTTTTGCGTAATTTACGTCCTCCAACGTTGTCATATCGGACGATGAATGGAATGGGTGAAATGATGCTCAAATGAACCCAGGGTCCATAGAGCTTAGAGTTACCTGACATTCGTCTTTCAGGATAAGGGAAAACCCTAGAAAAAACCTTATCTAGGTAATTCACCCTGACCGAGATTCGAGCTCGGGACCTCTTGGACGAGAGGCGGACACGCTACCACCACGCTACCAAGGTGGGCTAGACGAATTGATTGCACATTTGTAAGAAATTTGTGATTTTCCTTATGGGCACTGCACTTTGCGCGATCTCCTAAAGGAGCTGTGTTTCAAATACCGCACTTTGAATAGGATAAGGGTTACTATGGAATCCAGTAGAATTGTAGCTTGACTATATATATATATATATATATATATATATATATATATATGTATATATATGTGTGTGTGTGTGTGTGTGTGTGTGTGTGTGTGTGTGTGTGTGTGTGTGTGTCAAAAATAAGGAAGTATTGCAGAAATGGACATAAGATAATTTATTTAGACGAAACCTCGTACGATACCCATGACGTACCGAGATAGGTGGCAACCTTGCAGAGCGGAGTGGGAGAAGGAGGACCGAGGTTATAAAACGATTAGAAGGGTTCGTCAAAGGAGGCGACCAACGTGCACATGCGTTAACTAAACAGACTCCATCCAGCGTACCCTAAGATAGCTGTAGAAAAGAGCACATTCTAATACTAAGCAAATATTAAGGATATATATAACATGTATATAACAGTCTTATTCTTCTTTTAAACATTTCGGTAATGAATTCGAGGTAACAAATTGTTATTTACATAAAATAAGATGTAATCGCTAACACGGCCAACTAAAGGGAAAAAAAAAACCAAGCGATAAAGAAATGACAAAGCAGATTTTCTACACTCTGATTACATTAATCCAAATGCAATGAAAGCAGTTATCAAAGCAATAACATAAATGAAGCCATAGTATAATATAAATAATAATTAATAGCAGGTATTTATTTAATTTATCGTTTTTTCAATAAAAACTAAACACACCACTTCTGTTTCCATTGAATTAGGCGATGTCACAACCATAATGGCGGTCGACTTTGTTGCTTTCTCTTCTTTTTTCGTTTGAAATGAAGTGACTGACGTCACATGCTGATGACATAATGGGTCAATGAACGGAGATTAAACATCACCGTATACAACTAAAGAGCTTATGAACGAGTTTTCAATGGTATGGTAGTTTAATATTTATCAAATAAAATACAGTTAATATATTATCAATAAAACGTTTTTGAACAAAAGGAGATATCTTCTATAATTTGGTCAAAATGAAAATTGATAATATGTTACTGTTATTCCAAAATTCCTGCAGTTGTGGTTTTATACCAAGTCGATGCATTAAGTTATTACTGTTAACTGTAAATAATTCAGCATAATTATATTACACATTTGCATTAGTTTATAGAGCTCATTCTTATATGATGAATTGGAGGGTTAGTTTCTTGTTGAAGCATACCTACATCTGTGTTCCTAGCTTAGTTTGAAAAATCCGCCCCTTTGCACGTGATTATCTTATTCGGGGGTTCTAGAACTGATTAGTTATAGTTCTGTATTCTAAAATATTCCAGAAATATATAAATAAGTGAACAAAGGAAACTAATATCCAAGTGCAATTAGTATCCACGAGTGGTGAGCTGCCTGAAATACGTCTCGTGAAGATTAGGCAAGATACCGGATTACCCATGCCAACAGAGGTCTGAATTTCGGCTCTCTAGACCAGAAGTCAAAAACACCACTTCCAAATTTAGAGTGGTAGAGATGAGATTTTCATCTTACCCATCAGGGCAGGTAAGGCAACCTCTTGAGCATTTTTGATCACTTCGTTTCAGTTTTTGTCTCTCAGCGTAAACAAGTTTATCATATAATTTCCATTTTTGGATATTTCACAATCTCATCATTCTTCTTGATCTCTTGGTGACCTTCCTTAACTCCATTATCCACATCATGTACTTGAGCCATTTTAATCCTTCTTATTTTCTTTTTCAATCACACTTGTGTGTCATTAGGGAAACAGTTCTTTTAGCGAGATTGGTCTCTCTCTAACTAGGTAGAGGCGCTATCCGAGGCACCACTGTTCATGAGGTTTTCCCTTGTGGCAATACATGGATGCTGCTATAAACCACTCTACGTGAAGGGAGATGTAAGTGGATGCGCCACTTTCACACTTAGACTTCCTGAAACCTCAGTTGCGCCGCCAGTTTTTTACTACATCAGAAACTACTTCTCCAATTTAGTACTGGAGGACATAGAGGTGTGTCACTACCCCGTCTGCAACGACAAGTCATCTAGGCACGCCCGATCGCCAATTTGTATGCAGAACAACTGTCCCGCCTAGTCCAATATAATACGAAAAACTGCGGAAGGGAAGTGTTCAAATGCTTCGTCCAAAGCACTTCTCGGAAACTCAAATGTACCTCAAGGGCTAAGGATCATCAACGCCCAAAAAACGGTGGCTGAGGAGGCCAGAGCAGCTCTTCTACAAGGAGTCTGAGGGACTCACGGTCATTTTAGAACGTGGCTCTTTAGCGTGTAATGGCACCAGCCTAGCACCTCTATCATTATAGATGACTATTTATATATCCACTGATTAACTGCAGTCCTGCGGATAGATGATTGCATGAGTTTCTATATTCTAATATTTCATGGTTCAGCGTATAATTATAGTGGGATTCATTTCTCTAGAATTGTATCAGATCTAGTGGAGCACTATTCTATGCTGGATTAAATCCGGATAGGTAGAGCCCAAGGCCAAAGAGCACCTAATATCCCAAAGAGCTTTTGGCAGGTATGTAGCACAACTATAATTTTATTTAGAGATAGTATAAAAGGGGACCACTCTTTCCTTAAGCTAAACCCATTAATCGTACTGAAAGCGTAGACATAATCGCTGGAGGAGGTAAGTCCTAAGTGCGTTTGAGGAATTACTCCGCTTTGGTAAAAGGTACTTCAGTTTTCTTCAAGATAAGGCCATTCTACAGGAAATCATTCTTCAACAATATCATTCCGCTTAGCTAAAATCGCATTGTGAATTTCCCGAAGAGGGACGTCAATGTTCACATCTTGCTAAGTCAGCTAAAAGGCGTCAGATTTTCTTAATGATCAAGAGGGTTATTTCCTTACACCGCGTCCTTACTAACTCGATGGAATGTTAACGTCCACTGTTCCTGTCTTTTGAGTACATCAGTATACCCAAGTAGATTAAGAAACATTGCTTATGAGGATATATGAGGATTGCGGTGCTAGAAATGCCAAAATTATGAAGAAACGCAGGTTTTATGTAAGAGGACTATTTTCATTTGTGGCGCAGTCAGGACAGTAAAAATGCATAAATACTAAGTATCACGTCCGGGAATGTTAACGTTATATGTTTCTGTTTCCGGGTTTGTAGGCTTTGGACCAGCTCATTTCTTCACTGACATTTCGACAAAAGCTTCCTACGGCATTTTCAGGGAAGTCAAAGCAATGAATGTAGTTCTAAAGTTCGAACGAGACTGGGACACTCTTTTCGATAACACTATAGTTTATGGCTGCTCTTGAAAGGTTGTCGTGGTCTGTTGTGGATGGAGCATTGTTGTTTACTGGCTGTCACTTGCGGCTGGCATCTCTCTGCTTTTGGCATGAAGGAAAGAGCTCCCTGTTGCTCCAATATCACTTCCGCTCTTTTCAAAGCAGCTCTCCAGGCTTTCTTTATCGGTTGCCTCTACTTTTCGAGATTGAAGACTTTTGTCATGTCTTAAAATTTCAATCGGTTCTCGTGTCAAGCGAGACTTATCCTGGAAATCCGTATGACCTAAACGACTTTGTTGTTTACTTTCCGTCAGTCGTTTTCTGATGCTCCGCATGGTGATTGAAATATACACCTGACCCAACTGCGTTCGTGGAAAGATATACATCAGTCCAATTATACTCCTGGATATGATAGTTTGCCTCACTCAATCCTGCGGGCCTTGAAATATGCGGAAGTTTGCATGGGGGTGGCGGGCAATTCGTCCAGAATATGATATATCCGCGAGCGCCGGCAGCACCTTTGGATGAGTCGGAGTTGTCTTTGGATGGGATTGAGGACTCTAAGAACGCGTTTGATCACGCAGAATAGCACCATATCATCAGCACACTGCACCATTTTGACATGCGGTTGGTTTGGAAAGTTTGACATAAAACGCTAAAAAGTATTTGTGGTAACATAGAGCCTCCGAGGGCTCTGGAGCTTGCGGCCATTGCTGTAGATTGTTTTTCCCTAATACTGTGACAGTAAATGCACGGTAGCGAAACAAGATGTTTTAATGTGAGTCAGAGTTCTAGCTCAGTGTTTCTCAAAGTGTGGTCCGCGGACACCCGGGCGTCCGCGAGGGGATATCAAGGGATCCGTGATGGGGTCCCTAAAGTCAAGTTATGATGTTGAATTAAACTTATAGAAAACGTAAAATTGTATTTACTGAGTCACTTATTTGCTCGGTGCCGAGCTACGTTTTACTTAACATTTTTATGCAGCTACGTCGTAACGATGTAACGCAGCTGAGAAGTGCAATCAAAGTAATAGTTGGGAGTGTGTAGTGTAGCGTTATAACAGCAGCGACGCAAACGTACTGAGCGTGAGCGGTTAGCTGCGGTGAGGGTGAAGTCAGCCTAGTCTGCGCGCGGAGGTTGTACGTACGCATGCACATCAAAAAAAAATAGCCGTTCTTGCTGCGATGAAGCCAGTGATGATAGTGTTTGACTGCCCTGATAGTCTGTAATAAAATTGTTAATCGTGAGATTTTATTGCAGACAGCAAACACGAAGTTTCCCCTCAGCGAACGACTGTGATTTTGAATGGTTGTGTAACGTGGCATATCTAGCTAGCATCTTCTCATACTTAACTGAACTAAACCGAAAATTGCAGGGATCAAAACCAGATGTTTTCTCTGTTTATGAGAATATAGAAGCAATGCTAGGAAAACTTCAAGTGTAGAAAAGTTGTGTAGAAAAGAAATAATTAGGATTCTTTCTTATTTGGAAACAATTTCTAACTTCATCAGAAGAAACTTTGCCTAAAGATATTGAAGAAGCCAAAGTAGAACACCTAAATGACCTATCAAAACCTTTGAGGAAGTACTTTCCAGCACCGGCAGATAATCAGAATGAGTGGATAAAGTATCCTTTCCGGAAAAATGATATAGGCAGCAGCATTGATAGCCTTTCGGACAAAGAACAGAACTAATAGTTATTTAACATCAACCGATGGAAGGTTGTATACCAGGCAAATGAACTTGCAAAATTTTGGTTTCTGGCGCAGAGTGAATTTAATGAACTTACTACCAAAACACTTAAGTTTATTTTGCCCTTCCCAACCAGATATCTGTGCCAGCAAACATTTTCAGTGTAGTGCAACATCAAGCCATTGAACAGAAACAGACCTGCCAATGTAGAAACTGACTTAAGAGTAAAGATCACCAAAATTAAGCCCAGCTTAACTGAGCTTATTCAGTCAAAAAACAGTTGCATTGTACACATTAACACATTCCAAGCTTTTCCCACATAAATTGATTTTTTAGTAACCCAATACTAAGTTTGTTAAAATAGTTAAATGGTGGATTCAGAAGATTATGAATAACTTTTAAGTATAAAAATGGTTTCTTTACTTGGGAAACAGTTTCATTTTTATAACATGTTGTGTCTAATGTTATTAAACCTTGGATAATCCAAAGAGTGTGGTATTTCAAATTTTTACTGATGTAAGGCTAAAGTTAAATAAAAACCTAGTTAGGCAAACTTGTATAAAATTTACTTCAAAGCGAAAAAGGAAATAATATTAATAAATACATATTTAAAATGTACATATTTTTTATTTAAAATACATTTTATACAGAAGTTTATTTTATTTAGTTCAAGCTTAATTTTGAATTTATTAGTAATTAAATTTAAAACTAAATACGTAAGAAAATATCTTAAATTATACACACAGTAATTATTTAAAATCAAATTATAAATTCAAGCAAAAGTCAACTCGTTCGTATACATTGAGTTGTCAAACTATGGGGATCCGCGAACAAGTTGTTAGATGACAAGGGGGTCCTTGAGGCAGAAGAGTTTGAGAAACCCTTGTAGATAGTCCTAATGGGACTAGTTTCTGAAAGAGACCTCCATGCCAGGTAAAGTCTGTCTACTCAACGCAAGTGCACGGCGGCTGCTTTCTTTGAGGAACCCTCATAATCGTTTTACAACATGGACCCTCCTCCTGACGGTCCTCTCTACAAGGTTGCAACATTTTAACACCACCGTCTTGCACCTAATGAAACAGAACAACTGGAAGTTGGAACTTTGGCAACTGAGACTCCACGCGGAGTAGACATGCAACTGTCATTTTCAGAAAGCGGGGTTGCTATTGGTCCCCAACGTCAGTGTTCCATTTCTGAAGTGTGGAGATAGATTTATGACGGTCATTAGTGCGCGGAAAGGTCAGGCCCTTTGAATGCCCTTTGAGTGGGAACTGCACACACGTTAAAAAAGCAGACTTTAGCTGAAATGTCCTTCTCGTGATCCAGAGAGGGGACGGCAGGACAGCATACTCCTTAAATCTCAGGGCTGCCGTCTCTGCCGCATGAAATAACTGCTGGTGATTCGAGAACCTAGAACAAAATCCTAATCGATGGTCAGGAATGGCTTCAACGCTGCTCAAAAGCGGAAACAAGAGGTTTGGGACCATTCTTTCAAGCACCTTTGAGAGGATCGAATGCAGGTTAACGGGCCGCATGTACTGTGTCCTTCCGATGCAAATCACTCTCCCGGAAAGATCCCCAGGTTAAGACACACTTTGAAAACGATTGCTATAGTGATTTTCACATCATGCCTCTTACGGAAAATTTGAGCAGCGTTGCCACATATGTTCCAGCACTGCGATTATCGCGCTTTAAACCACAACCAGAATTATTATTATTATACCTTTACTTGTCTTCATTACTATTATTATTATTATTATTATTATTATTATTATTATTATTATTATTATTATTATTATTATTATTATTATTATTATTATTATTATTATTATTATTATTATTATTATTATTATTATTATTATTATTATTATTATTATTATTATTATTATTATTATTATTATTATTATTATTATTATTATTATTATTATTATTATTATTATTATTATTATTATTATTATTATTATTATTATTATTATTATTATTATTATTATTATTATTATTATTATTATTATTATTATTATTATTATTATTATTATTATTATTATTATTATTATTATTATTATTATTATTATTATTATTATTATTATTATTATTATTATTATTATTATTATTATTATTATTATTATTATTATTATTATTATTATTATTATTATTATTATTATTATTATTATTATTATTATTATTATTATTATTATTATTATTATTATTATTATTATTATTATTATTATTATTATTATTATTATTATTATTATTATTATTATTATTATTATTATTATTATTATTATTATTATTATTATTATTATTATTATTATTATTATTATTATTATTATTATTATTATTATTATTATTATTATTATTATTATTATTATTATTATTGTCATTACTTTGTTATTGAAATCATTAATGTACTATTACCATTTGATTATGTTAATGTTAAGTTCAGTTAATTCCTGGTGAAATATATCCATGCCTTCATCTATTACATTTTCTAAATGTGAATATAATACATTAATTACTGTTACCTAAATCTGACATGGATCCAACACCCAAAAACTTGTCCTGATTGGCCTGTTTACTGCCCTTACAAGAACTGGAGTGGTTGCTGGAGGAACTGCTGGTAAAGCTAATGATTAGAACTTATACGATGCTCCAGCTAATCTGCTTTCCAAATATCGTCCTAGAACCCTTCCAAGCGTTTACAGTACTTTAACCATTAAATTACGACCCATTTCCACCACTAAACTGTAATACCAAACTGCTTTTCAAATCTCCAGGGCACGAGCACCAGTTTTGTGTACGCCGTGCACATTGCGCGCTGCATATGTCCTTAAACTGTACAGGGTTGGCCAATACACGTCTATAAACGGTCGCCCATGTTCCGTACAACGTTGGACAGCACTTTTGGTGCCACAGCACGTTACTCTGCTACAATTCGCTCTCGAAGTTGCTTTTTATCCTTAAACTCCACCTGCTGCAATTTTGCTTTCAGGTATCCCCATATCACAAAATCCACTACAACCAATCCACTGCGGGAACTTGTCTCCAGCTAACTCCGTACTTGAATGGTGTAATGTGGTGGTGCACTAGCCTGCAAGAACCAGTTCCTATCGTGCGGGACTTTTGGCCAACCCTGTATATTCATGGATAACTTGATTCTGCAGATGATATATAGACAGAAAAGGAGTAAATTCGCTATCTGGCTGACAAGTTGGTCGCTGGAAGCTTTTACACAGATTTTTAGAATGAGAATCATCCAAGCATGAAGTTTTCCATTGCATAAACTTCTTTTAAATCATATTTCCTTAAAGAAATATGTTAGCCGTATTGATATAATCTGAATATCAAATTAGCTTATGAATGGAAGCCATTAATCCAGATTTGTTTCTTGGAATATTTTCAGTTTAAAACCTAATGTTAGCGTTGCATTCTGTCGCGAACCCATTATTTACGATAGCGCGCCGCAGAGAGTAAAGGGACAGAGGGTGCCGGTCGAAGATAAACAGCTTGCTTAAGCAGATAAACATAGCACGGAGATAAAGGTCTGCGGAAATAAATAAAGAGATAAATGGAACCTTCTAGTGACATCTTGATTGTCTTACAGAACATTCGCTTTCTTGTTTGTTCCAGAAATATCTAGTAATATGAGTCGTGGTATATATAAGGAAGCTGCGGCTCGCCAAGGAACAGTTGTAAAGACAGTTGTAAACGGAGTGTTGTTGTAAACGAGAGCTGTAATTGAAAATGGTGTGTTTGGAAGTGAACTCTTTGTTGTGGTCAACGACCTTGGAAGATTGTATTTGTGTGTTACGTAATTCTGTTAGTGGACAAAGTGTATTTTAATGGAAATAAAGAACATTTTGAATTTCTGCAACTCGAACTTTTAATTCTACGAACCCTCAAAGTCACAATACTATCGTGTTCTTCAACATTATTACAGACTGATTACAACTGTAATTATGCGGTGCGTGTATACCTATTGAGCGCAAAACCGTTCTGGATCTTCCATTTCTGCTAATTGTAACGAGAATTCATCGTCAGCGGGAGAAATTTTCACAGAACGCTATTATTACATTTGCGTGCGAACATATTCTTCGCGGTGAAGTAGGCATTTGTAGTATTCATTGGCAATGACCTAGTATTCACGCTTGTACTCTGATTTCCCGGAATTTGGACACTCCGGTTTAAATATATCCATGCGGTACGTCTGTACATATTAAACGAAATACATTTCTGCATCTTCGACTTCTGCTAATAGTAACGAGAATTAAGCTTTAGCGGGGGAAATTTTCACAGAACGCTTTTTTCATATTTGTGGGGGAATACATTCCTCGCAGTGAAGTAGGCTTTTTGTAGGATTTATTGGCACTGACCTAGTGTTCACGCTTTTAATCCGATTTCCCGGAATCAGGACACTCTGGTGATAATGTTCCTATACACATTGAGCCAATAAACCACAGCGGGAGAAATTTTCACAAAACACTTTCATTACATTTACGTGCGAATATATTCCTCGCAGTGAAGTAGGCTTTTGTAGTATTTATTAGCACTGACCTAGTGCGACTGGTCTTTTACCATGATGTTTCATAACTTTGTACACAATATTGGCCACCCGCATAAGCCTAATGCACTTTTTTCCGGATGAGGTGGCTCTTTCCGCTGTTGACAGCGTCGGTGTTATAGGATACCATTTTGAATTTATTTCACTGACTTGACATGAGTTCCGTCACCAAGGGGCAGGGAATTTTCCCTAAGTTCATGATACTTCGTCTAGGCTTACTACAGTTTACATATAATAACAACACAAAGTCTTGTATTCCTCGAGATAGAGAAATTCTTCGCCGGGCACTGCAAACTTCATGCCTTATACCTTAAAAAACAGTTTTGCGCTATTGTGAGCTAGGGAATCGGGGACGTATTAAAGAAGGCGGATATTTTATACAAATAAAATTTAGAAATCTGGAAATTATAGTACTACAATATTACATAAATCCACGCACATATTGACTTCAGGAAGATAAATAATGTAAACCATTTTGGAGGTGAAATGCTGTATTTAATCTTGTGCTGCACAATCCATCTCACACTGTAAATGCTGGATAATCAAACGTCACGTAAGAAATCCGAATCTATGGCCAGAAGGGGCTTGAATGTCTCCTAAAATTGGGTACAAGAGCTTTATGACGAGCCTATGGAGCTCTTTAGGTTGGATCTAAAGATGGCTAATGGACCGGTAACTGATAGAATGTTGCAAATGTTTCTCGAGCTTAAAATCACGAATCACTTGGGTCGCTACTTTAATTGAAATTTCTTCTGGTTAAGGCACATGCTGAATAAATTAATCAGAAAGACAACGGCGCTGACAGGAAGATGGCGTAACCTGATGGGAATCAGCTTCATTTATGGTCTCTCACTGTCCTGGCAGGTAAACTGGGGTGTGTGGGCTTCATCTCATTGAGAAACCTCCTCCGGATTGAAAGGGAGAAATGTTCTGCGGTACCACATAAAAGCACCCGCATATTCCAGGAAATAAGTACAGTTGGCTCGCAATGCGATTCAGCGGAAGTAGATTATTGGAGATGGGCTCGGATTTGCCATAAATCCTGACCTATCTCCCTACGCATTGTAGGGAAGAGTGTTTAAGATTCCGGGTGTTATTTGGAAGGGATATCGGGGGTAGCGCTGCGTCTTAAGTTTATATATTTTTGCACTACAGGTACGATACTTGTGCGCATGTCGGTTGTCTTCAGTAAATGAAAACTATGCAAGTTAATTAACGGTGTTCATAGGATCTAGAGTTACATATATTTCACATTATTCGCTTGCATGTTATGGTCAAATTTATATTCTTTGCATTTCGCCATCGTCATATGATTTTCCGCTTTCTGTTTCCTTGTGTCATCTGGGTTATTTATAGAGTGCGCACTGTATTGGAGGACTGCCAACTAGTACAGGTGCGAGACTGTGCTAGTGCCGAGGAGCTCTCTTACCCCTGGGCCGCCTCAGCCTTCGTAGCCGCTAGGACCTGCGGGCTGTGTAGGTAAAGATGTGTTTAAGTCTGTGTGGCACTGCGTATCCCAGCTCAGAGATGAAGAATATCTAGGCAACTTAGGCTAAATATTGTTGGTCAGCCTCTGGCTCCCCAATAATAATTGTTCTTTCAGATAAATAAATTGCCTAGCATGTTGAGCCTGTCTTTCATAATATTTGCCCAGTGCTCTTATTAGATGATCATGGCTCTTATTCCATTTCCCTTGTAAATTAAAGCTGAGTCTTTTAATGAACTCCTCAATGTAGAGCATTTTAGTTCCTCATGGAGTTGGAGTGCCGGCGCCACTTCTGATAATCTAGTGATAATACCGAGTATTATATTTTGCATTGTTATAACATTTTGATGTATGTTTTGGCTGTACGTCCCCATACGGGGCAGCGTACTTTGGGATGAGTATGATGATTCCTTAGCGTAGTGTTTGTCCTATCTCTAGTTTTAGTAAACTGTTGCTGTTAATAATTGTGTACAGTTTATTTATATGTGTGTTTGCTTTGGCTCTTGCTGCATTAAAATTTTGCTTCCATATAACATCCTGATCCATCGTTACAGGTGAGTAGGTGTAGTGAGAAGTGTGCCCATCCACTTGATTATTTCTTCTCTGAATGTTAATGGCAGGGGGTTCTGTTTGTTCTGACGATGCTTAATTCGCTTTATGAATATTATTGCTTGGAATTTTCTGGGGTTTGCTTTCATGTGCCTTTTCGTCAGTCATGATTTTGGTTATTCAGTGCGCTTTGTAGCCTACTGACTACTATGCTTGGCATGGTTGACTGTGTCAATAGTGTTGTGTCATCGGTATATAAATACCTATCTAGTCTTGTTGTTTCATGTTGTTTATGTATATATTGTCACCCGAACGTCGGAACTCCGTATAGAACCGACCGGCAGCAGCAGGTTCGCCACACCCAGCCATTTGTCTTATAGCGGTAACGAGGGTTGGCTGGAAAAACACTCTGTCGTCTCTTTTCGCTCCACCTGAGTTCTCGAACTTACGGAATATTTCATCTAATCCAGAACCTTCTAGATTGGCCAATATGCCCTATATAAGCAACACGTCGGGCTGGAGGTCTGTCAGTCAGTCAGTTCTTGGCAAGCAGATTAAGAGTGCAGTGCTAGTGTACGGACGAGAAGATTGTGTACGTGCATCGGAGGATTGTACGTAATTGCGAGAGGAAAGTGGAATTGTAACGGCCGAACTGGTGAATCATAGTTGTGTGTATTTCGTAATTCTGTGTAATTAGCAAGTGTTTAACTGTAAGTCGGCGGAAATAAGGAACATTTTTGAGTGGTGTAATTTGACTTTTCATTTCACGAACCCACAAAGTCACACTGGTGTCAGGAAGCGGGACAACAACATCACCGAACATTACAACCATGGACGTGGCATTGGAAAAATTTTGGAGAAGATGATGGAAATGAAGGCCGAACTGACATCGGAAATGAAGACGGCGAATAACAACATCACCTAGAAAATGAACGCGAAGATGAACGAGTTAACAACAAAAACAGAAGCGGCAAACAACTTGGCCTCGACAATGACCGCAAAGATGGCCGAACTGGCCACAGAAATGACGGCAGCGAACGACAGTATGGCCACGGAAATGAAGGAGGCGAACGAGGTACTCGCAGCCAAATTTGAGAAACAGTTGGCCGGCGTGAGGGATGACCTCGCGAAGCTGGAAAAGCAGATGGGTCAAGTAGACGACCACCTTAATGATCTAGAGGAAAAGGCCGACAATAACGCCAAGACCCTGAACGCCGTGGTGGAAGACGTCGAAGATCTTGCGGCAACCTGGAGGGAAAGGCCGACCGCAGCGTCAAGTCCCTGAACGCCATGGTAGAGGACGTCGTCGGCAGGAAGCTGAAGGATTTGAAGGCCGACGCGCCGGGACACGACACAACATCTGCGCGCGTCAAACCTCCCAAGTATGACGGCGCGTCAACGTTTGAAGTCTTCCGGTGCCAGTTCGACACAGTGGACAAACACAACAAATGGTCGCAAGAGGAAGAGGCCACACAGTTAATAGCCAGCCTCCAGGGACGGGCGGCGGAAGTCCTAAACGTAGTGCAGACAACGGCGGCGCCCAAGGACATCTGGGAGGCCCTGGAGAATCGTTTCGGAAACCACCGCTTAGCCGCATCATACCGCAGCCAGCTAAAGGCAAGGTCACAGTAGCCGGGGGAGACGCTGCAGGAGTTCGCCCTGGCAGTTGAGCAACTGGCAAGCAAGGCCCTAGTCGACCTCCTACCAGAGTTCGTATCCCGGGAAGCTGTCTACACATTCGTGGACGGGGTACGAGACACGGAGATTTTCAGCGCCTAATGCTCGGCGATTATAAAACCATCCACGAGGTGCTAACGGCAGCATTAAGGATGGAGGCGGCCAAGGTAACAGCTATCCCGACGTCGAGAACGAGGAGTGTCCGCTACACCGGAGACAGAAGACCAGCCGAGGGATGCCAGCGAACACCTAGTGGCCAGTTTTGGGGGTGTGGACAGCCCGGACACCTGCAGAGAGCCTGCCCACACCAGGAAGAACAGCCGAAAAACGAGTAAGGGCCGCCTTGGAGAGGGGCACGTCTGCGCCATCAGCACCATCCCCTCGAGTGACACTGCGCGCCGTCAGCCGGCGTATGGATGACAGCCTCATCGCGGACGGTTGGGTAAGTGGAAAGGCGTGCCGCGTGCTGGTGGACACCGGGGTGGCCGTGACCATCATCAGACCTGACGCGGCGAAGGGTTTGCCGACAAGGAAGCCGAGCCGACGCTACCAGCTTGTCACGGCATCGGGCGACACCTTGCCTGTGGAGAAGGAGGCCCTTCTAAAGCTGACCTTGGGAAGGAGCACCGTACGTCTGTGGATGTTCGTCCCGAAAGTGGCTGAGGTGGTGATACTGGGATTGGATGCCCCCGGAGCCATGAGGCGACGGTCGACGTCGGCAAGAAGGTCCTGCGGCTCAACGGAGAAGAGGTTATACTCCGTCAACCAGAAGAGTGCCTTGGAATTTGCAGGGTCGTCTTGAACGAAGACGTAGGAGCGAGGTGGTGGTGACGGCGCGACTGGAAGGCCAGAGAACCAGGAACATGATTCTGGACCAGAAGACGCCTGTGCACGGAATGTGTGGAGCCAGGGCATTGCTGCCGTGCCAAGAGGAGGTGCCAACGGACGCCGATCACGACGTCCAGGCCGGGACGGAGTTGGGGACGTGCGAACCCGTGGTGAGCGTGACAGCAATCGACAAGACACAGGAGCCGGCGCAGAAGCAACATTTGGGGCCCCGACTAGAAGGCTTACTGGAGAGGGCGGCCGACCACCTGACCGCAGAACAGCTGGAGAAATTTCCACAACTGCTAAGACGGTACCAGCGCGTCTTCAGCCAAGGTGATAGTGACCACGGCCGCACGGACAAGGTGCTTCACCGCATCGACACCGGGGACGCCCGGCCTATTCGCCAACCACATTGACGCGTTCGCTGGCGAAGCAAGTGGCGGTACGAGACATGCTGGAAGTCATGAGATCCAGGGGAGTGATTGAAGAGTCTGACAGCCCTTGGTGTTCCCCTGTAGTCTTGGTGACAACGAAGAATGGCGAGCTGCAATTCTGCGTAGACTACAGAAAGTTGAACGCTGTCACCCTGAAGGACTGTTTCCCCTTACCCCGGATTGACGATACCCTGCACGCGCTAGCTGGTGCACAGTGGTTTTAGACCCTGGACCTGAAGTCGGGCTACTGGCAGGTAGCTCTAGACCCAAGAGACAAGGATTGGACCGCATTCTCGACAGGCCAAGGGTTCTGGCAGGTCACGGTTATGCCCTTGTGACTCTGCAACGCACCAGCTACCTTCCAACGGCTCATGGAGTCAGTGATGAGAGGGCTGACTTACGATGCCTGCCTGCTATATCTGGACGACATCATCATCGTCGGTAAGACTAATAAAGACCATCTCGAGAATCTGAGTAAGATGCTACAGAGACTTCAAGGCGACCAACTTAAAGCTGAACGCGAAGAAGTGCCAGCTCTTCCGCAAGGAAGTGAACTACTTCGGCCACATAGTCTCAGCAACCGGAGTGGCCACAGACCCGGAGAAGACCCAGGCTGTGAGAGATTGTCCTCGCCCAAAGGATAAGAAAGAGCTTCCTGCGGCTGTGCAGTTATTACCGATGCTTCATAAAGGGGTTCTCTAACATCGCCAAACTCCTCATCCACCTGACAGAGGAACACCGGGCTTATGTGTGGACGGAGGACGCCGAAAACGCTTTCCAGCACCTGAAGAAGACCCTGTGCAGTGCTCCAATTTTGGGATTTCCACAACCAGGTGGCGCCTTCATTGTGGACACTGACGCCAGCGACCATTGCATTGGAGGCGTCCTATTACAGATCCAGGACGGCCATGAGAGGGTGATAGCCTACTACAGCAAGACACTATCCAAGGCAGAGAAGAACTACTGCGTCACCCGACGAGAATTGCTGGCAGCAGTAAAGACCTTGGAGCACTTCCACAAGTACCTGTACGGTCAGCCATTCCACCTGAGGACTGACCACTCCGCCCTAACCTAGCTATTGAGCTTTAAGAACCTGGAAGGCCAGACAGCACGTTGGCTCTAGAGGCTGCAGGAGTACGACTTCACCTCGGAACATCGTAGAGGGAAGAGCCACGGTAACGCAGACGCCATGCCCGAAGACCCTGTCCAGAAGAGTGCGGCCAGTGCACAAGAGTGGAAGAGAAGGAGCGTGCCGCAGCAGTCCGAGTAATTGTGGCAGTACCTGCGGATGGTAGGGATAGCGCAGGCCTGAGGAGGGAGCAGCAGGCGGACGCAGACTTGGGGCCACTCTTGAGGGAAGTGGAGGCAGGGACGAGTCCAACCTGGGAGGACATCGCGCCGAGGAACGCCAACTACAAATAGTACTGGGTCCAATGGGACTCGTTGAAGACCAGAGATGGCGTGCTGTTCCGGGTTTGGCCCAAAGGTTCTACTCCCATTAGTCCTGAACCCGTAGGAACTGGACCCGGGCCTCCTTCGACCAGGGAGTATCCGAGCTGTCACAAAGGGCGCTCGGCGTCCTCCGTGGGGCTTTCCATAGTGCGAGACCTAGAGATTATCAAGCCCCCCATCTGGTCCTATGGACTGAAGACGGGATGGAAGTGGATACGCCACTTACGCGCGTCAACACTCAAGGTGAAGACTACCGAAAAACCTCGATGGGGCCGCCTGGTGATCTAGCACACCTTCTACTAGCTTTGCATTCTAGTACCCGGGAGAATTAATGGCTTCCCCCAACCCCGTCCGAAGACGTACCCGATTCCCACGGGTTTCGTGAACACACTGCCCCCTCGAGTCCATCCCAATCCGAACAACTCCCGAAGGAGGGGCTCGGCTGTTCGGCCCGAGGTTCCTCTAGTAACGTCAGAGGTACCACTAGGCTGTTCCCGGTATAGGGGTCACCCGATGGGAAGACGCAGAGAGAACAGTTGGCACTTCCCCGGTGTAAGGTCCCGGAAGTCTTGGAGGAAGTGCACGCTGGTACTTCAGGAGGACACCTGGGAGCGAACTAAACGATTGACAAACTACGGCAGCGCTACTACTTGATGAGACTCCGAGACTTGCTGAGAGATGGTGCCATCACTGTCTCGTGTGCGCGGCGAGTCGTGGCCCCCAGACTAGGGGCCGGGTCGCATGCAGCAGTACAACTTCGGAGCGCCATTCGAACGGATCGCCGTTGACATTGTGGGACCGCTTCCAGTTTCCGACCAAGGCAACAAGTACCTAGTGGTGGTCGTGGACTACTTCACCAAGTGGCCGGAGGTGTATGCCATCCCAAACCAAGAGGCAAAGGCAATCACAGACTGCCTCGTGGAGCAAGTGTTCTGTCGATTTGGGGTGCCGCTAGAGCTACACAGTGACCAGGGTACCAACTTTGAGTCCAACCTAATCAAGGAGGCACTACAAAGGCTTGGGTAGAACAAGACCTGCACGACGCCTGTACATCCCCAGTCGGATGACATGGTCGAAAGATACATTAAGACCTTAGAGGAACACCTGAGGAAGGTCGTAGCCAGCCATCAGCGAGACTGGGATGTCAAGTAGCCACTGTTCTTGCTGGCCTACCGCTCGTCTACACACGACACAACTGGGATGACGCCAGCAAGCTTAATGTTCGGCCGAGAGTTACGCCTCCCTTGTGACCTGGCTTTTGGAAGCCCTCCGGAAGCAAAACAGCCAGCGACCGAGTATGTGGAGAACTTGGTGGACCATCTGCATGACATGCACGAGATGGCTCGCCAGAACATCCAGAAGGCGAGCGACCGCACGAAGACCAGGTATGACAGGCAAGCCAACAGCCAAGGATTCCAGCAAGGTGACCTGGTCTGGTTGTACCGTCCTACCCGGAGCAAGGGACGCTGCCCAAAGCTCCAGCAGCCATGGCAAGGACCGTACCGGTGGTGAAGAGGATTAACGACGTGGTCTACCGCATCCAGAAGGTTCCCCGAGGGAAGATGTTGGTGGTATACCTGGATCGCCTGGAACGCTACGATGGTGCTGTTCGGGACGACCAGCTTTGAGGAGGGAGCAGTGTCATCCGAACGTCGGAACTCCGTATAGAGCCGACCGGCAGCAGCGGGTTCGCCACGCCCAGTCATTTGTCTTATAGCGGTAACGAGGGTTGGCTGGAAAAACATCACTCTGTCGTCTCTTTTCGCTCCACCTGAGTTCTCGAACTTACGGAATATTTCATCTAATCCAGAACCTTCTAGATTGGCCAATATGCCCTATATAAGCCACACGTCGGGCTGGAGGTCTGTCAGTCAGTCAGTTCTTGGCAAGCAGATTAAGAGTGCAGTGCTAGTGTACGGACGAGAAGATTGTGTACGTGCATCGGAGGATTGTACGTAATTGCGAGAGGAAAGTGGAATTGTAACGGCCGAACTGGTGAATCGCAGTTGTGTGTATTTCGTAATTCTGTGTAATTGGCAAGTGTTTAACTATAAGTCGGTGGAAATAAAGAACATTTTTGTGTGGTGTAATTGGACTTTTCATTTCACGAACCCACAAAGTCACAATATTAAAGAGGATGGGTTCCAGTACGCTCCTTTGTGATACTCCTGCCCTTAGAGGCCCTAATGAGGAGGTTATAGTTTCAATTGTTATGCCGAACAATCTGTTTGGGAGGTAGATTTTGGTAATTGTTCACATCGAGTCTGGAAAGCCTAGTATTATCAGCTTTATGAGTAGTCCACCGTGCAACACTCAATCAAATGCCCTTACTATGTCTAAAAGAACGACTGCTGTCACCCGTTTGGTGTTGCATCCTATTATTCTGGACTCGATCAGAAGGTGGGGTTGTAACGTTGTCGAATGTAGCCTTCTTAATCCAAATTGTCATTATATGCCCGTTAATACGTTTCAATATAATTGTCTATAGCAGTTACTCATACTTCCTTTATAGTAAGCTACTTGGCCTGAAGTTTTCGAGGCCGCGCCGTGGCTGAGTGGTTAGACCACTTGGCTCTCACCAAGGCGGCACGGGTTCAATCCCACGCGACCGCAAAGTGAGATTTGTTGTGGACAACACGGCGTTGGGGCGGGTTTTCTCCGGGACTTCCGGTTTCCCCCGCCATGTCATTCCACCGGAGCTCCATCTTCACCTCATGTATTATCCGTGTCACCGTCTATGGTGTCGTATGTAGTAAAAGTGGGCGTTAAACATTAAAGATTTCATTTCATTTAAAGTTTTCGGGCAGCGACTGGATTTCCACTCTGGAGCGAATGAGCCATTTTCGATGGTGAAATTGAATATGTCGTTTAGTTGTTTGAATCCACTGGGTGGCAAACGTTTAAGTCATCTCTTCGGTACCTTACTTGTTAGAGGGGATTAATAATCCATTTGATTTCTAACGCAATTTTTCTATGGTTTATTGTGAGTTTGACTTCGTCGCACGTTGTATATTGTTGCTTTCGTTTTAGCCACAAAGGCTTGGTTTGATGGAAAGGCATTCGTTTGGAAGGTCGCCTCTAGCACATCTGCAAGGGCTTCAACCATTTTTCGGGCAGTTTCGTTATTCCATTAGGGGTGTGGAACGAAGGACGTTATGTATTTTTGCGGTTGAGGCCATCTGCTAGTGTCAAAATGGCATGGTTTTGAGGTTCGATCTCACTTAGCACTTTGTTCAGATGGTTTCTGATGTATTCCATGTATGTTTGCTAGCTAGATTAATTCAGGTAATGACTTTCGTATAACAATTTAATGGATTTTTGCCTAACTTGGTTTCTCTCTTCTATGATTAATTTAGTATCTTGAGGAAAATGTTTGATTGCTGACGTATGGTTGACTTAATCTGTGGCCTGATTTATGGCTTTCATGATATTATTTAATGCTTCGTCATGTTCCTCGTGTGTTTCTATTTTATTTTGCTTTAATGTGTGCTTCAATGTGTTTTCGAATGCCGCCCAATCAGTTTGTTTGTAATTTCGTCTAGGGCAATCTCTTTTGAAGGATATGTAGGCTCTTGTTTCTAATAACACTGGAAGATGAACTGATATTAAGTAGTTAATTGCGTGTGTATTAGGTAGTTTGCAGTAGCGTAATATCTTGTATGTCTGCTCGGTATTTTGTACTTTTTGGGTCTGAAGGTTGGTTCTTCCGCTCCATTTAGTAAGATGTCCGAATTATTAATATACGTTAGAAGTCTGGTTCCAGCTTTGTTTATCGTTCGGTAGTTGCAAAGAAAGTAATATTTTGGGTTAAGGTCCCCTACCAGGTCTGCATTTTGTCGTATGTATAAGTGCGTTTTCGTCATCTGTGTCCATTGTATGTTTCAATGAAGGTGACATACACATTGTGTATTTTGACCTAACTGCTGTCGCTTTTAAGCGATTTAATGGAAATAAAAATGCTTGGTGGTGTTGGTCAGACTTTTGTGTTACAATGATTGTCCCTCCATCTCTTCTATTTCTGTCGTTTCTGTGCACGGAATACCCTGGACTGAAAATCTGAAAATCTGGGTGAAGATGTGTTTCATTTAATAGTGCTATTTGTATATTATTTCTATGGAGGAAATCTGTTAATTCTTTTCTTTTCCGCTGAAGGTTGTAGGGAAAGGTTATTACACATCGGAGATTTGTGCTTGGAGTCCCAGAAATCTTCTGACATAATCAAACATGTCGATTGGGTCTAGCTTTGGTGAAGCTAGGTTCTTCAGGAAACATCTGGCATGATCCCTAAAGGTTCTACAGCCTATATCTATGTTGGGGTGCCCTAAGGTACTTAGAAACTCTGCCATTGCAAGGCATTTTTCAAAAGTGTCAGGAATCAATATGCCTGGTTGGTTTATGTGCCGAGGTATCTGATGCTACGTAGTTCGTGTTTGCTTTGTTGGAATTACTTTGTGTGGTGAAGCTGGTGGTCCAAGATGATCTTGTGTGGCTGTGGCTTGACGGGGTGGTTTCCGCTTATCCACGGCAGCAGATCATGGGTTGGGATGGATGTCAGCGGTGGCCCTGACATAGCCATTGGTATTCTGCTTTTGCTGGACCAGCCTGGAAAATGTTACGGCATTGTTATAATATTGATATGGGATTTTCAGGCTGTGTCCTTGGCCTTGATCTAGAGAGTGCGGCTAGATATTTGGTTCAACCACGCCAATTTGCACCATATCCTTGCTGGCCACAGAGGGCGTACTTTCGCTTACCTGTGGGCAGTTTGCTGGTGTATGAGGGGTAGGGGTGTTTACCTTTGGCGCATATTTCAGCGGATGCCTGGCATTCTCTTTATGTGTGCTACAGCTGTTGGCAACACTTACATTGTTTTGCCTCTTGAGCGGTTCTGTATTCCTCTAATCTGTCGTCTTTCTATTTTCCTGTGTGTCCTCCAGTTCAGCATAAAACTTTGGCAGGGGGTGCTTGCTTCTATTTCAGGTGTGTATCTGTACTGCTCTATTAGCCTAAAATTGGTGGTGTGCCAGTTTCTGCGTTATGTGTTCTCCGGTGAACGGGGAGCACAATCCTTTAACGACAAATCTGATATTCCTGCGTTCGCTGTGGCGAGTGTATAAAATTATGCGTCATCTGTCCTGAGGTACTCCATCATATTTTGTTAGTCAATCAGGCAGAACATCTTTACCGAAGTGGTAAGCTGAGTATATGGTAAAAACCTATTTGCGTTTTTGATTCCTGTGATAGGCTTGTGTGAGAGCGTGTGTGCCTGTTGTCTGGCTTCCATTGATGTACAGAGGTACCAAATTAGGCTTGTGCTCAGTGTATGTGTTAGTTTTGGGGGTGTCCTTAGTGCGCAAACACATACTTTTTACCAGTGGAGTAAAAGTCCATTTACGGACTTCCACACTGTTGGAGGGCACAGTGGGGAGTGAGGGCCTCGCCTGAAATCTGTACATCTACCCAAAAAACCTCCATTGTATAAAGAAAATAACTAAATTGTGAAATGTCGTGGCTCAATGCGGTCCCTCAGAAAACCCGTGTTAGTATGCGGGATTTGGGAAGAACGTGCCCATAGGACACGAGCACGTGAAGGGTCATATCTGGGGTACGGCTATGAAATCTGACCGCAGCCTAGGGCATAAAGGTGATATTAGATAAAGACATGCTTGTGATCATTGTGTAGGGATAGTAGGGTCCTATGTCACACGTCGAGCCCTGAATTCATCCACGTAGCATCTATGCTGCTGTTGTGCTTATGTTGCTGTGTTGGTGCTAATGGTGCGATCTGCTGGGTATAGGAGCTGACTGTGTTCCTGATGAGAATCCAGATTGATTTTTTCCCGCATATCACCGAGTGTTCAGTTGTAAAGTGAGCTGCTTGTCGTCATGAGGTTTGGAGCCCTTGGAGCTCTTTAAAGTGTTTCTCCAGGACGGTCAGCTTGGCCGCTATAACCAGGAACTCCAGTTGGAGATCTTGAATGGCTTCGCCTAGGCACTAGACCTCCTCCTTGAGCTGCTACCCAGTGCTGGCTTTTGTAGTTGTAGCCGATAAAGATGGTGATGCTGTTGTTGTTGTGCTGCAGTACTTGGCTACTGCCAAGGTATCGATGGTGCTGGTGGTGCAGGAAGTACCCTCCTGGAGGGATGCGGGTCGCAGAGCGCCTGTCCAGTGAAGTGGCTGACTCTTGCACAGGTTGCATAATATCGGTGGTGGCAGCCGAGGTCATGCTGCTGCGCTCAGAGCGCCACGATAATGTTACATCGGTAGTGTTATGTAGGATGCCGCTGTATGCCCGTAAGCACAGCAGCTACGGCATGGAGTAAGTTGATCCTGTTGGGTTGCTTCTGTCCACGCAAGCAGATAACTAGGACAACTTTATGTTTCGTATGACTGGTTAGTTTACGTGGCTGAGTGATGTCGAACCCCGGGTGGACAAGATGCATTTGGTCCTCATTACTGAGAACCACTGCTGTTGCGCTGCAGTAAGCCCATGGCGTGCTTGCAGATCCCGAGGTACTCCCGCTACTACGATGCTGCTGTGACGGTGCGGTGACGGCGGCTGGTGATTGGCCTGCTCCCTGCTGGGAGGCAGAGCTAGGCTCGGGTTGAGTTTTCTGCTGCGGCTGTTCTTCGATGGGAGCTTTCTTTGCTGCGGTGTCTAGTCGGAGAATGGTCCGTTTGCCTTGTGGTGTCCGCATATATTTCTGCAACAGTAACGGCGATGACTGATCGTGCAGAATTTTTTCCCAGTAGACGAAAAATACATTTATGGACTTCCGCTATGTTTCTGGGTACAATGGGGAGTGTGGACTTCCCTTCGAGGGTACTACTCCAGTAAAAAGCTCCACTGGATTAGGAAGGATAAATGAACTGCAGTACCGCTTAAAGCACCCACGAATTCCTGGAAATAATCAGAATGGTACTAGAGTGCGATTCAGCGGTAGTTGGTTTTTGGTGCTCGGATACAGACTTGACATAGATCTCAGAGTATTCCCCTAAGCATTATAGGTAATGCTATGTAATATTCCTGGTGTTATTTGGTAGGACTATTTTGGTTATTTATCAACAGTGTAGCCCTGCGTCTTATTATGCTATGTCGCTGTATTACTTGCGGGTATGTCGGCTATCTTAAAATGAAGCTTAAAATCTTTAACCCCTAACTGGTGGTGTGACGTCTCTCAGACGTAGCTGATGTAACGAAATGCAACCTATCGATAACAAAGCAGAGTTATCATGTGATTCTTACAGTACATTCCTCTCTGTGTATAGTAAACACTTCACCATCACCAGCATTAGTATTAGTCTTGTTGTTTACGGGCTAGGAGAATACCTCTCTCAGACGTCACATCAGCAGTTGCGTGAGTTTCTCATCAATCTGCGTTTTAGAGGTATAGCAATTTACTATGTCGCAGCATGCTGAAACTTCACAATTCGTAAGATCCTGATTTCAAATTTAAGTAAATGAAAGGCTTAATAAAGCCTGTGAGAAATGTTCGCACACCATTAATATTATCCGCTACCCTGCATTGTGCGCAATTAGATGAACTGGAGGTAAAATAAGTTATACGGCTAACTGCAAATACATGTTTTCTTCTGAAATTATGCACTTAATCGTACAGTGGACCAATGTGAAATTGGGTAAGTGCGAGATAAATATCATTATAAGGACCATTCTGAAATACAAAATGTTACCCAATCTGATTTCGAGGCTTTTATTGGACTGCTGAACTAAACTTCTGCATTGAAGTCAAATGATAAAGATATATCATCTCTGTTTGCAACAGATGTTACAGGAAAAGAATTACTTCGTGTTGTTATGCCTGAAAACAGATTTACAAATCTCCTGATGTACTTGAGATTCGACAATCCTGAAGACAGTGTACAATGACGCCTGGTCGATCCAGTGGCACATATATCCCAGCTGTTGAACATGCTCATTGAAAAGTCGTAGAGATCGTATCCAAATGAAACCAAGATGTGTCGACGAGATGTAAATTAGTTTCAGAGGAGGATGCAGGTTCAAGACACTTATGTCCTCAAAACTCGCAAAACGTGGACCAACAATAATGTGCTTGACCGATGCAAGAACAAGTTACTTTTATGATGGATATTTGTATATTAGAAAAGGCAATGTTTGGTTTGGGCTTTCGGCAGAAGACATAAAGTTGTGCTAACCAACATAAGCAGTTCTTTCTTTGAGCAATTCACCTGAAGGAACCAAATGAAATATCACTTTTGACAACTATTGGAGTACTTATGTGGAGCTGGCTGAATAGTTGAGGTTGAAGCAACTAACCTCTACCGGAACAATAGAGAAGAGAAGAGAAGCCCCAAGGAATTCTTGAAATCTAAACCAAGAGAACTGGGTTCAGCCTTATATGCATTTACCAACAGCCTTAACCTCCTTTCCTCCTTTAATTTTCTCAATGTACCATAACAAATGATCTACTGAATCCGGAAAGCCTAAAATAATAGAAGCATGCAACATTACGAACGGAGGTGTTGATAGCCTGTTAAGAAACGTTCTTCATATTCTAACAGTTGGAGAACAAGACTGGAGGTATAAATATAGGCAGGTGTTAGAAATAGCAGATGTGTGACTATCGGAGTTGTGTTGTGTAGTTGTGTGATGGTTATTGCGACAGCAGGTGTTTCAAGTATACCGTAGTTATTTCTTTCATTGGTTCCCTTGTGGTGGAGCACAAAAGACACCCTGAAGACAGCTTAATATGAATTTCACCTTTTTTACTGCAATAGTGTTCTAAATTTCTGCAAACCAGACTTTTGATTCTACGTAACCCTAGTAGTCACACTTGGTCTCAAGAGTGAGATTACGACCATGGAAGCTGCATTGGCGAAGATCTTAGAAGAGCCAAAAGAAATGAGTACAGCGAATGACAGCCTCGCTACGAAGACGGAAACGGCAAATAAAAACTTTGCCGCTGAGGTGAAAGAAATCAGAAAAGCAAAAGACCACCTTGCTGCTACAATGACCAAAACGAAAGCCGAATTAACCACGGAAATAAAAGCGCCGAACGACAGCCTGGCTACGGAAATGAAGGCTGGGAACGAGGCCCTCGTCGCCAAATTCGAAGAGCAGTTGGCCGACGTGACGGATGACGTCACTGCGCAAGTGGATGGGTCAAGTGGACGAGCGCGTCGAAGTCCTTGCAAACCACGTTAAGAATTATGAGCGAAAGGCAAACAGCAACACAAAGTCGCTGAACGCCAAGGTGGAGGACATCGAAGACCTGGCGAAACGCGTTAACAATTTAGAGGAAAAGGCCGATAGCAACATCAAGTCCTTGAAAGTCATGGCGGAGGACATCGTCGCTAGAAGGCCCACGCGACCAGACCTGAAGCAATATCTGCGCACGTCAAACTATGGAAGTACGACGGTATGTCCATTTTTGAAGCCTTATACCGCCAATTTAACACAGTTGCCTCACAGCTAATAGCCAGCCTCCAGGAACGGGTCGCATAGGTGCTGAACGCGATCCAGGCAGCGGTGGCGTCCGAGAACATCTGGTAGACCCTGTAAGACCGGTTCGGAAACCACCGGTTGGCCACAGCCTACCGACCCAACTGAAATCTAGGATGCAGCAGCCAGGGACGACGCTGCAGGTGTTCGTCCTGGCAATCGAACAGCTGGCCAGAAAAGCCTTATTCAACGTCCCTCCTGGATTCGTATCCCCCAAAAGCCGCCTACTCCTTTGTCGAAGGGATACGAGACGCCGAGGTACCCCAGCACCTAATGATCGGCGACTATAAGATCATCCACGAGGTGCTAACGGCCGCATTCAGGATGGAAGCAGCCAAAGTGAAGGCTTCTTCGACCTCGAAGGTAAGGAGTGCCGTAGCGATTGATAACGTAAACCATTCCGGTACGCCGTCGAAGACCAAGTGACGTGTGCTGTGGTCTGCACTGCCATGACACCTGGAGAGAGACTGCCCACAATAAGCCGTACAGCATGAAGAGCAGCCGCAAAACGAGTAAGGGCAGAAGTGGCGAGAGGCACGTTGGCGTTGTTGCCACCATCCCCTCGAGGTAAACTGCGTGTCGTCAGCCTCCGTACGGATAACAGCATCATTGCGAACGGTTGGTAAAAGGAAGCCGTGAGCGATATCAGACTTGGCGTAACCAGGGGTTTGTCGCCGAGAAAACTGAGCCCACTTTACCAGCTGGTGACGGTATCGGGAGAGGGAGGCCCTGGTGATGCTAACCTTGGAGCGGAGTGGCTTTCGTCTGTGGGTGTGCGTCGCGAAGGTGGCCGAGGAGTTAGTACTGGAACTGCACACCCTCAGGAGCTACGAGGCAACGGTCGACGTCGGCAGGAAGGTTCTGTGGCTCAATCCAGAGGAGGTGATGCTCCGGCACTCCGAAGAATGCCTTCGAATCTGCAGGGTAATCCTGAGAGAACACGTGGTTGACCCCAGGAGAACCGAGGTGGTGACAGCGCGACTGGAAGGCCATCGGACGAAGAACCTGATGCTGAACCGGAGCACACAGGGGCACAGACTCTCTGTAGCCAGGATATTATTGCCGTGTCGAGGGAAGGTGCCGGTGCATCAAGGCCGCGGCGGAGTTGGGCACGTGCGTGGCCATTGTCAGCGTAAGAGCAATCCACACCCAGGAGGCGGAAACGACGCTACATCATGGGCTCCGGCTGGAAGGCTTACTGGATAGGACAGCCACAGAAAAGCTAGAGAAGGTTCGACAACTGCTGAGACGTTACCAGCGCATCTGCAGGCAAGATTACGGTCGCACGGACAGAGTGTTCCAGCACATCGACACCGCAGACGGCCGGCCTATTCAGCAACAACCCAGGGGCGTTCCGGTGGCAAAATAAGCGGCGGTACGGGGCCTGCTGGAGGATGTGAGATCCAGGGGTGTGATGCAAGAAGCTGACAGCCCTTGGTGTTCCCCTGTAGTCTTGGTAAAGTAAAAGGGCGGTGAGCTACATTTCTGCGTGCACTTCAGGAAGCTGAACGCTGTCACCCGAAGGGCTACTTACCCTTACCCCGGATTGACGATACACTGGCCACGCTTGCTGGTGCGCAGTGGTTCTCGAACCCGGACCTGAAGTCGGGTTACTGGCCGGTGGCTCTAGTACCGAGAGACCAGGAGAAGACCACATTTTCAACAGACCAAGGGCTTTGGCAGTTCACGGTTATGCCCTTTTGCCTGTGTAATGCACCAGATACCTTCCAACGCCTACATGTAGTAAGTAATGAGGGGGTTGACATTTGCACCTCCCTGCTACATATAGATATCATCGTCGTTATCAGGTAGTTCGAATAGCATCTCGACAACCTGAGCCAGATTCTAGAGAAATTGTAGGTGACTAACGTGATGCTGAAAGGGAGGAACTGCCACCTCTTCCGCCAGGCTCCTCACTCACCTAACTGAAGAACACCGGCTTTAGTCGTGGACGGAGGAAGCCAAAAGCGCTTTCCAGCAACTGAAGCATACACTTTGCTGGCTCATATCTTGGGATTCCCACAACCAGGCATCACCTTCATTGTGGACATCGTAACCACCAACCATTGCATGGGAGACGTCCTATCCCGAGTCCAGGACGGCCATGAGCAGGTGATAGACTACAACAGCAAGACGCTGTCCAAGAAAGAGAAGAACTACTGCGTCATCCAGTAAGAGCTGCTGGTGGTACTGAAGACCTTGGAGCACTTTCACAAGTACCTGTACGGTCAGCTATTCCACCTGAAGACTGACCATCCCGCCCGAACTTGGCTGCTTAGCTTAGAAACCTGGAGGGCCAGACAGCCCTTTGGATCCAGAGGCTGCAGGAGTACGACTTAATCTTTGAACACCGCAGAGGGAAGAGGCATGCCAACGCAGGTGCCATATCCCGACGATCCTGCCGCGAAGAGTGCGGCCAATGTAGAAGAGTGGAAGAGAAGGAGCGTGCCGCAGCTCTCAGAATGGTCACGGTAATGCCTGCGGACGGATCGGAAGCGCAGGCCTGAGGAGGGAGCAGCTGCTAAACCCCGACTTGGAGCCACCCTTGAGAGAAGCGGAGGCAGGGACATGACCAATTTGGGAGAAGTTGGTACACAGAAGCGCTGCATACAAGTCATAGTGGGCCTTGTGGGACTCACTGAGGTCCAAAGAGGTCATGCTCTTCTGGGTTTAGCCCAGAGGTTCTACTCCCATTAGTCCTGAACCCGTAGGAACTGGACCCGGGCCTCCTTCGACCAGGGAGTTATCCGAGCTGTCCCAAAGGGCACTCGGCGTCCTCCGTGGGGCTATCCATGGGACAAGACCTAGAGACTAACAAGCCCCCCCATCTGGTCCTATGGACTCAAGACGGGATGGAAGTGGATACGCCATTTACGCGCGTCAATGCTCTTCTGGGTATGGGATCAACCAAAGGGAAGACGCAGAGGGAACTGTTGGTACATCCCCGGAATAATATCCCTGAAGTCTTGAAGGAAGTGCACGCCGGTACTTCAGGACGACATTTGGGAGCAAATACGTTGGACGGACTCCGATAGCGCTACTACTGGCTGAGGCTCCGAGGAGACCCTGAGATTTACGTCAGTGTCACGTATGCGCGGCGAATCGCGGCCCCCAGACTCGGATTCGGGGTCGCATGCAGCAGTTCAACGTTGAAGCGCCTTTCGAAAGCATGGCTGCCGACATAGCTTAACCATTCCTAGTGTCCGACCGAGGCAATAATTACCTGATGCTGGCCGTGCACTACTTCACCAAATGGACGGAGATGTATGACATCCCGAACCAGTAGGCGAAGACGATTACCATCTGCCCCTTGGAGCAACTGTTCTGCCGTTTTGAGTTGCTGATAGAGCTACAAAGCGACAAGGGCACCAATTTTGAGTCCCACCTGATGAAGCAGGCACTGGAAAGTCTTTTGGTGAACCATACCCACACTACACCTCTACATATACAGTTGGATGGCATAGTCGAGAGATGCGTCAAAAACCTCAAAAAACACCTGACGAATGTCGTGGGCAGCCATCAGAGAGATTGACACGTCAATATGCCACTGTTCTTATTGGCCTAATGCTCGTCAACAGGACACCACTGGCTTTACACCAGCAGGCCTAATGTTCGGCCGAGAGGTACGCCTCCCTTGTGTCCTGGCCGTTGAAATGTGTAGTGTTTAACGCCCGCTTTTACCACATACGACACCGCAGGCGGTGACACTGATGATACATTAGATGAAGATGGAGCACCGGTGGAATGAGATGGCGGGGGAAACCGGAGGTACCGGAGAAAACCCGCCCCAGCGCCGTGTTGTCCACCACAAATCTCACTTTGCGGTCGCCTGGGATCCAACCCGGGCCGCCTTGGTGAGAGCCAAGCCGTCTGACCACTGAGCTACGGCGCGGCCTCCTGGCATTTGAGAAACCCCCTAAGCGAAGCAGGGAAAAAGTGAGTATGTGGGAAACCCCGTAGACCATCTCCATGACATGAAAGTGATGGCTCGTCAGAACATTCATATGGCGAGCGATCGCACGAAGACCTGGTATGACAGGCTAGCCAATTGCCAAGTATTCCAGCAAGATGATCTGGTCTGGTTGTACTGTCCTACCCATACCAATGGACGCTGCCAAACTTCTACAACGATCGTACCGGGTATAAAGAGAATGAACGACGTGGTCTACCGCATCCATAAGATGCCCTGAAGAAAGATGTTCGTGGTACACCTGGATCGTCTGGCCCGTTACGATGGTGCTGTTCGGGACGACCAGCCTTGAGGAGGGGGCAGTGTCACGGATGGCATTGCTCTTATAGCCGTGACAAGCGAGAGCCGGGTGTGTAGGCAGGGGAAAGAAAAAGAGAGAAAGGGTTTCCGCAATTGTCTGTCTTTCTCTTGCCGCCGCGAGGGTTCTCTGAAGGTCTACAGCATTCTAGAAGCAATGACTAGAGGTATAAATACCGGGAAGTGTTAGAAGCAGAAGCTATGTGATTATCGGAGTTGTGTTATGTAGTTGTGTGGTGTTTATTGCGGCAGTGGACGATTGAACTATACCGCAGTTATTTTTTCATCTGCCCTCGTTCGGCGGAACACCAAGTCTACCTTAAAGACAGCTGATTGTCTATTTCACGCCTTTTTAGTGCAACAAAATGTATTCTAAATTTCTGCAAACCAGACTTTTGATTCTACGTAACGCTCGCAGTCTCAATATTAATGCCACCATATATCACACAATTGCTAAAAGTTGCCTTCCTCAAATAAATATTGTGTTTTTGTGGATTCGTAGAATTAAAAGTCCAAGCTGCAAAATTCAAAACGTTCTTTATTTCCGAAGAAATACACTTTGATCAACCCTTGCAGTAGCAGAATTCCTTAACATACACAAATACAATGCTCAAGCTCGTTGACTACGAAGAAGGAGTTCACTTTCAAAACACAGGTGGACGCGCTCGATTATCAATTTTACAGTTCTACTCTCGTTACGATTCTATTTTCGACTGTCCTCCAACTAACTGCAGCTTCCTTTTATACGACCTTTCATAATTACAGACGGCTGCGGAATGTTCTTTATCAATCAAGATGTTACTACAGGTTTCCAGTTATCTATCCTTACCTGTTTCGGTAACCCTTTTCCTCTCCGCGCTGCACTATCTGTCCTTTTGTGCGCAAAATCTGCGCTATCGTAATAATGGGTTTGCGACACTGCTTCCTCCGCAAGGCTGGTCGTCCCAAACAGCACCATTGTAGCGGGCCAGACGATCCAGGTGTACCACCACCATCTTTCCTCGGGGCACCTTCTGGATGCTGTAGACCACGTCGTTAATCGTCTTTACCACCCGGTACGGCCCCAGCCATGGTTGCTGAACTTTCGGGCAGCGTCCCTTGGCCCGAGTAGGGCGATACAACCAGACCAGGTCACCTTGCTGGAATCCTTGGCATTGGCTTGCTTGTTGTATTGAGTCTTCATTCGGTCGCTCGCCTTCTGAATGTTCTGACGAGCCATCTCATGCATGTCGTGGAGATGGTCCACCAGGTTTTACACGTACTCCGTTGCTGGCTGTTTTGCTTCCGGGGCTACAAAAAGCCAGGTCACAAGAGAAGCGTAGCTCTCGGCCGAACATTAAGCTGGCGGGCGTAAACCTAATGGTGCCGTGAGTTGACGAGCAGTGGGCCAGCAAGAGCTGTGGCACCTTGACGTCCCAGTCTTGCTGATGGCTGGTCACGACCTTCCTCAGATGTTCTTCTAGGGTCTTGATGTACCTTTAGACCATGCCGTCTGACTGAAGATGTAGGGGTGATGTGTGGGACTTGTTCACCCCAAGTATTTCCATTACCTCCTTCATCAGGTTGGACTCAAAATTGGTGCCCTGGTCGCTCTGGAGCTCTAACGGTACCCCAAAACGGCACAACAGTTGCTCTAAGAGGCAGTCTGTAATTTTCTTCGCCTCCTGGTTTGGGATGGCATACACCTCCGGCCAGCTATGTCCTCAGCGATGCGTTCGAAAGGTGGCCCAAAGTTGTACTGCTGGATGCTACCCCGGCTCGTAGTTTGGGGACCGCAAATTGCCGCGCTAACGTGACACTGACTGCACCATATCTCAGCTGAGCCTGAGCCAGTAGTATGCGCTGTCGAACTTTATCGATTGTTCGGTTTACTCACAGGAGTCCTCCCGAAGTACCGGCGTGCACTTCCTTCAAGACTTCTAGGATCTTACTCCGAGAAAGTACCAACTGCTCTCTCTGCGTCTTCCCATCGGGTGATTCCAATACCCGGAACAGCTCCGTAGGGGAGGGGATCTGTCCCCTTCAGCTGCCTTGGTGCGGGCGCTGCGGACCCTTAGCACTCGTGGTACCTCTGACGTTACTAGAGGAACCTCGGGCCGAACGTCTGAGCCCCTCCTTTGGGAGTTTTTCGGATTGGGTTGGACTCGAGGGGGCAGTGTGTTCCCGATAACCGTGGGAATCGAGTACGTCTTCGCACGGGGTTGAGGGAAGCCATTAATTCTCCCGGGTACTAGCAGGCGCCACCTGCTTGTGGGAATTCCAGAACAGGAGCACTGCAAAGCGTCTTCTTCAGCTGCTGGAAAGCGCTTTCAGCGACCAACATCTACACCTAATGCCGATGGTATTCTGTCAGGTGTGTGAGGAGCTTGGAGATGTTGGAGAACCCTTTATGAAACGGCGGTGATAACTGCACAGCCCCAGGAAACTGCGCAATTCTCTCTTATCTTTTGGCCGAGGCATACTCTCACGCCCCCTCAGACCCTCCGGGTCTGCGGCCATCTGCCATCTGCCGAAGATGACGATGTCGTCCAGGTATAACAGGCAGGCGTCATAAGTCAGTACTCTCATCAGTGATTCCATGAGGCGTTAGGAGGTAGCTGGCGCGTTGCAGAGGCCAAAGGGCATAACTGTGAACTAATAAAGTGCATGACTTGCCGAGAGTGATGTCTTCTCCTTGTCTCTGGGGTCTAGTGCCACCTGCGAGTAACCCGACTTCAGGTTCAGGGTCGAAAACCATTGGGCACCAGCAGGCGTGTCTAGAGTGTCGTCAGTTCGGTGTAACGGGAAGCAATCCTTCCTGGTGACAGCGTTCAGTTTCCTATAGACCACGCAGAAGTATAAGTTGCCGTTCTTCTTCACCAAGACTACAGAGGACCACCAAGGGCTGTCAGACTCTTTAATCACTCCCCTGCATCTCAAGTCCTCCAGCATGTTTCGTGCCGACGCTTGTTTTGCCAGCGGAACGTGTCTAGGTGTTTGACGAATAGGCCGGGCGTCTCCGGTGTCGATGTGGTGGAGCACTTGGTCCGTGCGGCCATAGTAACTGTCGCCCTGGCTGAAGACGTTCTGGTATCGTCTCAGAAGTTGCCGAAATTTCTCCAGCTGTTCTGCGGTCAGGTGATTGTCGCCTTCTCCAGTAAGACTTTCAGTCGGGGCCCCTGGTGTTGCGTCGGGACTGGCTCCTTTGTCTTGTCAATTTCTGCTACGCTGATAATGGGCTCGCACTTTCCGAAATCCGTCCTGGCCTGGATGTCCTTATCAGTCTCCGTTGGGTTGAGCAGCCACACCGGCACCTCCTTTCTACACGGAAACAATGTCCTGGGTAGACGTAGTCCGTGCACAGACGTCTTCTGGTTCAGCATCACGTTTTTCGTCCACTAGCCCTCCGGTCGCACCGTCACCACCACCTCGCTCTTTGCGGGCACAACCATGACATCCCTCAGGACAGCTCTGCGAATTCCAAGGCGCTCTTCGGGTTACCAGAGTAGGACCTCTTCTACATTGGGCAGGAGGACCTTCGGTCGTCGCCTCATGAATGCTGAGGACATCCAATCTCAGTATCACCTTCTCAGTCACCTTCGCGACGAACACCCATTAACGCACGGCACTCCGTCCAAAGTCAACTTCAGCAGGGCCTCCATTTCCACAGGCATGGTAATGCCCGATGGCGTCACAAGCTGGGATGGTCGGGTTTGCTCGACGGCAAACTCCTGGCTATATCAGGTCTGATGACGGTCAAGGCTGCCCCTGTGTCCACAAGCACGCAGCACGGCTTCCCTCTCACCCAATCTTCCACGTTGAGGCTATCCTCCATCCTTTGGCTGACGACGCGCAGCTTCACTCGAGAGGAGGCTGATGATGGCGTCGACGTGAACCTCGCCCCGCAGGGCCTTTCCCGTTTTCCGGCTGCTGTTCTGGTGTTGGCAGTCTGTCTCCAGGTGCCGTGGCGGTCCATCCCGCCAAAACACGCCACTTGGTCTTCGCCGGCGTCCCTCAGCTGGCCCTCGGTTTCCAGTGTAGCGCATACTCCTTGTTCTCGACGTCGGGGTAGCCGTCGGGTTGGCCGCCTCCATCCTCAGTGCTGCCGTTAGCGCCTCGTAGATGGTTTTGTAGTCGCCGACCATTAGGCGCTGACGTACCTCGTTGTTTCGTACCGCGCATATGCATGTTTAGGCAGCCTCCCGGGATACGAAGTCGGGTGGAAAGTAGACTAAGGGTTTGCTGGCCAGCTGCTTAATTACCAGGGCAAACTCCTGCAACGTCTCCCCTGGCTGCTTTGACCTTGAATTCAATTGGCTGCGGTAGGCTGCGGCTAAGCGGTGGTTTCAGAAGCGTTTCTTGAGGGCCTCCTAGATGTCCTTTGGTGCCACCGCTGTCTGAACCGCGTTCAGCACTTCCGCGGCCCGTTCCTGGATGCTGGCTATTAGCTGTGCGGCTTGTTCCTCCGGTGTCCACCCTTTGTGCTTGGCCACTGTGCCGAACTAGCGGCGGAAGGCTTCGAAACTTGACGTGTCGTCGTACTTTGTCCTTTTGACGTGCGCAGAAGTTGTGTCGCGTCCCGGCGCTTTGCTCTTTCAATCCCTCAACCTCCTGCCGACGAGGTCCTTCACTATGGCTTTCAGGTAGTTGGTGTTGCTGTCGGCCTTTCCCTGCAGGTCGTTAAAGCGGCTCGCCCGGTCTTCGACGCGCTCGCCCAACTCCCTGACGTCCTCCTTTAGGCCGGCCAACTGTTCTTCAAATTTGGTGGCGAGACCCCCGTTCGCGGCCTTTGTTTCTGTGGCTGGGCTGTCGTTCGCCGCTTTCATTTCTGTGGTTAATTCAGCCTCTATTGCAGTCATCGTTGCGGCCAGGTTGTCGTTAGCCGTCTTCATTTTTTTCAGTTCCGCGGTCAGGTTCTTATTTGTGGTCTCCAACTTCGTGGCCAAGTTGCTGTTTGATTTAAAAGTGCTAATTGAATATTGTTTGTCTGGAGGAAAATTGTCAGTTCTTTTCTTTTTCGATGGAGGTTGTTTCAATTCAGTATACTGTGTTTAGGGAAGTTTCGTGAGATATCGCTGAGCTGTGTTGGAGGTCCTAGAAATGTTATGACATAGTCGAAGTTGTAGAGAGGCGATGAGAATATTTCCAAGAGCCATTTGACGTGATGCTGAAAGGTCTGTCGGCCTAGGTCTACGTTGGAGATCCCTAATTTGCTTGGGAAGTACACCATTGCCAGGCCTTTTTCAAAAGCTTCGCGATGGGATAGCATGTCAGGAATCATTATGCTTCGTTCCATTAGATGTTTAGTAATTTGAAATTTCTTTTTGTTTTTGGTGATACGGCCAGTGTTACTTGTTTGTGTTGTGAGGCCGGGGTGTATGCTGTTCTTGGGTGGCAGTAGCTTGAGTGAGTGTGATCCTCTTGTGCACGGTTGGAGAAGGGCCTGTGTCGGGATGGGTTCTACCGCGACGGTTGTCACCTAACCTTTACCCTTTCCGTTTAACGCACCAGCCTGCGAGAAATTTTGGCGATGCTCTTTACGTATGGGGTTTCTAGGCTTTGTCCTTGGCCTTGCTCTAGATAGTGTGTCTTGGTATTTGGTACAACAATGCTAAGTTGTGCGATGTCCTTGCTCTCCACATATAACGCATTTACGCTCCCCTTTGGCAATTTTGCATCTCTATGATGGGTGGGGACGCATATTTGGCGCATGTTTAAGTGGGAGACTGATATTCAATCTGCGTGTGCCACAGCTGTTGGCAGCGCTTGCATTGTTTTGGTTCTAAGTAAGCTAGATAATTGAGGCATTTAGTCTATTCTCCGCTGTGTCTTCCAATTCAACAAGGAGCATTGCGAGGGGGTGCCTAGTCCTAGTTCAAGAGTGCATTTAGTCCTAGTTCTAGAGTGTACTGTCCTCATAATCTGAAATTGGTGCTGTGCCAGTTCTTGTGCGCTCCGGTGAACGGGGTGCAGTCCTTTGATGACAAATCTAATGTTGCTGTTTTCAGACTGAGGGAGAAGGTAAAACTTGTGCGCTGCGTGACCAGAGGGGTTCCAACATATTGTGATATTCACTCAGGCAGAACATCTTTAACGCTAGGTCACCGGAGCGGTAAGCTGACCGTATGGTGTAGGTGTGTCTTATTTCTATATGCTGTCGAAGGCTTGTGTGAAAGCATGTATTCGTTTTGCCTGGCCTTTCTTTATGTACAAGGTGCCAAGTTTAGCTTGTATTATATGCACGTGCTTGTTTTGGGAGGCGCCATTTAGTCCGCATTTGTTTCTGGGATAGGTGATTGGGGATGTGGTGGAGCTGTGGGACGTTCGTCAAATTCTGCGGTGTGTGTATTTGTGATGTTAGAGTAGTGTGCTCAGTGGGTGGCGTGAGTTGTGCTGTGGTGGCAGTTGTATTGTGATTGGAGCGCTCTGCGGTGTGTTTTGCTGAGCTAGAGATTTAGTTGTGGTGTTAAGAATGCTTGCGTGTTATCAATGTTTGTGTACTCCTTGTGTATGCATGGTGTTTGCCTTGATGTGGTTGGAGGTGTGTCCTGTTTGGTTTGTGTGTGTGATCTAGTATGTGGCCTTTTTGGTGTATTCGGAGCTTAGGTACTTGTTTGTTTTTGTTTGTTGATATTGGAAGGTGTCTTAATCGTTTTATGTGTGGCAGCCTTACGGAGTTGTTAGGTTTTGATAGGGATGAAAAACAGAAGGTTTAGGCACAGTGTCCAACGTTTCCCAAGATTTTGGTGATGTTTATATGGTTGTGTTTAAGTATACCATTCTATCTAAAGAAAGACGAGGAAGAAGAAGAAGGTTGAAAGCCTAGTATTACTGTTTCTGTGCCGCTAGGTCACAGTAAACAGCACGTACCTTAAAATCTAAGGGACCTAACCTTATATACTAATAGAATAGAGGAAAAAAGTGATAGAGAAGAGGAAGAACAGATAGAGGGTGCTAAAAAGCCCGAAAAACAGAGGACCTGCCCGAGGGCGCCGTTAATACCAGTCCTGAGACTGTTGGCTACGGCCTTGTCTTTCTACCCTGCTAAACTGTTAAGTGCCCATTCACTTACTTGGACCGCTGTTTTTCGCTGCTGACACAGATTCCATCTTCACACCTACCTTGGGCTAGTCGGGCTGTTCTGTGCTTGCAGATCTCTCTCGAAGTTCCAGAAGCTCCCGCTCGGCACCTCGCAGATCCTTTGTCCATAGTGGAGGAAAAATTCATTTACCTACGCACTGTGTTGAAGCCACAGTGAGGTGTGTGGGCCTCGCCTGTGCTAGTACTATCCACTAAGAAAACCTCTACTGCATAACGGAAGGAATATGAAAGGAGAAATAGTATGACTTTGTGCGGTCCCGCATAGCACCCGCGTTAGAATTTGGAATCTGCTAAACTGGTACACGATGGGTAATATCATTTAAAGGTGCTTCTAGGCTACAGTCATGATCTGTGATGCAGCCTAGGGGATAGGGGTGACATTAGGTAAAAACAGGTACGATATAAATGTGTATGGCTGTAGCTCCTGCCTAACGCATTGAGGTGTAAATTCCTCCGCGAGATTCCTCTTCTACAGTATCGGTTGATCATTACATGTCGGACCCGCCTCGGTAGCGTAGTGGTAGCATGTCTGCCTCACGTTCACGAGGTCCCGAGTTCGAATCTCTGTCAGGGTGAGTTACCTGGATAAGGTTTTACCGGGGTTTTCCCTTATCCTGCAAGACGAATGTCGGGTAACTCTACGCTCTATGGTCCCCGGGATCATTTGAACATAATTTCACCCATTCCACTCATCTTCCGATATGGCTTAACGTTGGAGGACGTAAAATAAAAAATAAAATAAAAAATGACATGTCGGCTCTTCTGGTGCTGGTTGCTGTATGGTGGAGCTGACAATCTTCCAGATGAGACGATGAATTTTCTCACACCAGTCATCCAGCTTCCGGTGGATGGACTGGTGTTCCGTCGTGAAGTGAACCGGCTGGATCGTTGAAGCCTGCAGCTGTCTGAGGAGTTCCTCCTGGGCGGTCAGCTTGCCTGGGGTAACAAGGAACTGCGAATGAAGGTCCTCAGCGGCTTTATCTGGGCCCCGGCTTCCCTCCATGAGCTGTTCCCGGGTGATAAAGTGGTCTGGTGCTGGCCGTTTAGGTAGTTACTTCTGATGCTAATGATGTTGATGCTGATATTGCTGCGGGTGGGGCTTGGCTGCTGCCGAAGTGTTGACGATGCGGTGGTGCAGGCGTAACCTTCCTCCAGGAATGCAGGGGCCAGAGTACCTTGCCGGTGTAGTTGCTGCGCCCACCACAGGTGGCTCAGTAACGGCGGTGGCCGCAGAGGACTTGCGCTGTAAGACAGGAAGCATCACAGTAGTGTCACTTCGGCTCGGCTGCACAGACTTCCACTGTATGCTCGTAAGCGCAGCAACGACGGCATGGAGATAGACGCTTCTGTCGTATTACGTCCGAATGCAGCACCCTTCCTAATAAAAGCATGCCGGTATCTATGGCAGCTTCCAATTCCGTGTTGATGGCTAGCTCCACGCAGACGATTAGTGTTGGTCCCGGGCTGATTTGATGCGTTTGGCACTCAATGCCAGGAGCCACTGCAGCTTTCCTTGAGGAGTAACAAGACGTGCATATAGATCACGTGGGACAACACTGACCACGATGCCCGTGTGATGGTGCTGTGGCGGCGAAGACGGATGACTGGCTGGCGTTGGTGACTGACCTACTCCGGACTGGAAGGTAGGACCATATTCCGGTTGAGGTGATGTTGGTTGAGGCTGTTCCTCTACAGTTGGCAGCTTGGCGGCGGTGAATACTGGCTTATTCGTTGCACGACATATATTGCTGCTTTGAAGATTTGGAGAGCTCGGTGCAGTCGTCGTCACCGCTCAGATATTGGTTTTTATCTTGGAGGAGGGAAAGCCCGATTACAGGCTAGGGACAAAGTGCAATGGCCAACAGTGTGAGACTCCCTGTGCCCTGTAGGAGCGAGATATACTGAATAACGAACACTCCACGTATCAATGCGTCCGCTTACGAGTAGTTGTCGCGTAATAAAATGCATTTAGTCGGATCCCGCATAGCACCCTGGTTAGTACGTGGAAGCTACTCGCTGATATGCCAGGGGAAGACAGGTAGTGATAGAGTGACGTCAACTCCTCAGCTCTTACCGCCAAATATACCTCCGAACGAATGGCAGGTTAGCGTGTGAGGTCACCGCGCTGATTTCTGCTTTCGAAGGGGAAGGAAATAGTTCAATGTGTGCGGGTTCCAACAGCGTAGGAAAGATGTGTCTCCGATGTTAATAATATGCACAACTTATATCTTGGCTGTTGCAATATTAATGCTGACAGCTTTATATTTTACAATCGGTCTCATTTAATAAACAATTACATTTTGGCTCTGTACTATGAGAAAATATATAAAACTTCAATCGTATTTTATCTGAAGGACAGGCATATTATAAAGTAAATAAAATAAAACATGGCGTAAGCTTCCCTGCAAACTAGAGGAGACCCATTCCTAACAAAATTATGTGGATATTTCGACACTTTCTGTTTCGTTTTTCTTTAATTAGTTTATCAATGTCAGGAGGTAATGTCTGGGAAATTTGTAATCGTAAGCTACATGTTTGACTGTGATCCGACAAGGTACTTCGGCGTTTGGACTTAGTTAATTTTAAAACAGAAGAAAAATTATTCGCACACATATGTGGAGCCAAACATACACAATATCTGTGCGGCAAGTGAATTCAACCTCGGACATCTGGTTAGGGGAAAATTCTTGTAAAAATCAGCCAAGCTTTTCTTGTGTGTATATTTGTCTTCAATAAATCGTCACATTGTAAGTTTAGTAGTTCCATTTTGTACCTGGCAGCTTCATCGTTGACATGCATTGAATACGGGGTGCAAAGAGCTGAAACGTAGCAGAGAACTGTTGCATAACTTGCAACCTGGACTCAAAATCGTGACAAAGATTATACAGAATTCGAAGATGCGCTTCAGACAGACATAATGGGACATAGTGCGATAATCTCGGATAGTGCACAGTTTCCATCCAGAAGTTTATTCACCTACAGGTCCAATGCCATTTTGAACGCTTTAATTCTATAGTACATATTTACTATGATGAGATCCTTGCCTTGGAGTGAAATATTTAGATCATTCAAGTGAGCTGTTATATCAGTAAGGAAAACTAATTCATAAATCCAGGCTTTGTCTTGCAACTGAGGAACAGGCTGATTGTGACTAGTCATGAACGTTAAAATTTCTTTTCTTAACTTAAAGAAACGATCTAATATCATACCGCTACTCAGCCAGGGCACATTGAAATGGTAAGGGAGGTCACCATACTGACTGACACATTAGTCAAGAAAAGTTTTAAAATTCATTGGTCTAAGCCCGCTGGACATGATAAAATTTGCAACTTTTACCACTGTATCCATAACATATTTCGTTTGAGTGTATTTGGCACAAAGATTCTCTTGATAAAGTATGCAATGGGTTGCATTGAGTTCATGTACAGCACCAGGGACACGTTTTATATGTTCTTTCATTCCTATTATTAGTCCCACATTAACACTTACCATAGATGGAGCCCCATCTGTTGCAACAGAAACAAGCGTGTTCCAACCCAGATCGGCAATTGCAATACCTCCTTCAAAACCTTTAAAAATTTCCAACCTTGTGGTGGTTACCTTAATGGGGATTAAATCTAAAAATTCCTCTGTGGTGTCCAACTTGTCATCGACACCCCTAATAAAAATAACTAATTGTGCAGTATCTGATATGTCTCATCAACTGCTTATGAATAATGTTCAAACTTACGTGCCGCAAAACCGCCACATCTGCACCCATTTCTTAAACACATCGCACAACAGTTTTAGGAGACCAACAAACTTTTACAAAGCGTTTACAAATTGTGGGCACATTTCTTCAGTGGCCATCACAATCACTTCTTTCGCAAAATCGCCTTCGCCAAATGGCCTTACTTTCTTGGCTATATGAAGAGCAATTCTGTGGCCAAGACGGGAAGATGCTTCGCTACTTTGATAGTCCTCCATATCAGCATGCTACTTTAATTGCAATAATACTGCATCACGTTCTTGTCCTTGAAATTTCTCACATTCATTTGCATGGCACAAAGAATGACGTTGTAAATTACATTTTTAATACTCCGTACTTCTTTGTTACACACTAAGCACTTTATATATTGCACAAACACAAAAGACTTTTCCCATACAGATAGAAACACTGGCTGCTACATTTGAATTGTACTGGCCATGTAAATGCCATCGAGTGCGCTACACCCGACTGAACCCTCGGATTCTGTACTCATAGCACCATTTATATAGGCAACTTGGTACTACACGGCTCTTACCTGACGTCACACCCACTGCAGCCCTCGCTACCGGTTGAAATACGTTACAACGCTCGAAGCTGTCTTCCTCCGTGATATGCGTTTTGTGCGAACGTGTCAACGTGGCTTCTTGGTGGTTGCTATAGAACCGGTGCACCACAAATTGTTAATTATGCCTTATAAATACGCTGTATTTTAAGCTCAGACTAGGATGTCCTGTTAGCCAGGTGGTAACGATTATTGTTTAGTGTGGATATTACTTTTAATGTGTACAGTTATGTAGATATGTCTACTTCCCTAAGTTTGTGAATTGTTGTTTAACAGTATAATATTGCATTAGTGCCAAAGTTGCGTTTGCTTGTGCTTCATTCCGGCGTAGTCGTGTACCATCGTCTTACGTCTTATCCTTTAGCGTTCCATGTCATGAGTTTAAGGTGCCTTGAGTTACTCATAGGAAGTCTGGTGTGACGAGGAGCTGTACTAAGTCAGTAGAATAGAAAGGAGTCTTCCAGCACAGACCCAAAAGAGCAAGATGGCGTCCAGGCGTAATTTATGTATTTAGAATATTTTGACAGTGTTTATTTTAGACAGTCTCCTTAATTTGATGTATATTATGATGCTAGGTCTAAAGGTATGATCTGGGGGGGGGCTCTAGGGTTAAGAGCTGCAGGTTTTCACAGGTAAGGCTGTTGGTCTGGGAAGTTATTAGCTGTAGGATTTAGAGGTTAGGTTTTGAGATAACGTTTGGGACTCTAGGGTTAAGAGTTGCAGGTTTTCACCGGTAAGACTGCTGGTCTGGGAAGTTATTAGCTGTAGGATTTAGAGGTTAGGTCTTGAGATAACGTTTGGGACTCTAGGGTTAAGAGTTGCAGGTTTTCACAGGTAAGGCTGCTGGTCTGGCAGGTTAATAGCTGTAGGATTTAGTGGTTTGGTCTTGAGGTATGATCTGGGGCTCTAGGGTTAAGAGTTGCAGGTTTTCACAGCTAGTTTTCACTGTTGGTCAGGTAGGTTGAAAGTTGTAGGATTTAGAGGTTAGGTCTCAAGGTATGATCTGGGGTCTCTAGGGTTAAGAGCTGCAGGATTTTAGGTAAAGAATGTTGGTCTGGGAGGATGAAAGCTGTAGGATTTAGAGGGTAGGCCTCCAGGTATGATCTGAAGGTTCTAGGGTTAAGAGTTGCAGGTGAGGATGTTGGTCTGGGAGGTTAATAGCTGTAGGATTTAGATGTTAGGTCTTCAGGAATGATCTGTAGGTTCTAGGGTTAAGTGTTGCAGGTTTTCACAGGCAAGGAAGTTGGTCTGGGAGGTTAATAGCTGTAGAATTTAGAGGTTAGGTATTGAGGTATGATCTGGAGCTCTAGAGTTAAGAGCTGCAGGTTTTCACGGGTAAGGCTGTTGGTCTGGGAGGTTAATAGCTGTAGATTTAGTGGTTAGGTCTTGAGGTATGATCTGAGGCTCTAGGGTTCAGAGTTGCATTTCTTCACAGGAGAAGTCTGTTGGTCTGGGAGATTGAAAGCTGAAGGATTTAGAGGTTAGATCTCGAGGTATGATCTGGAGAGGGCCCTAGGTTTAGGAGTTGATGGTTTTTTTCACAGCTAAAGACTGCTGGTCGGAGAGATTAATAGCTGTAGGATTTAGAGGTTAGATCTTCAGGTATGATCTGGGGCTCAAGGGTTAAGAGTTGCAGGGTGCATAGCTAAAGTTCGTTGGTCAGAAGGATAAAGGTTGTACGGTCTTATGGCTATCTTGTATGGGTTGAGGTATTGTCTTATGTTGTTGAAGTTCTGGTTGCTAGTCCAGGACTAAAAGATTGTTAATCTTGAGACAAGTCCTACACTTATGCTTTCCTATTTCACCCTATTATAAACTACCATAACCAAATATACTCCTCTGTTTATACCTTTCATCATTCTTTATCCTAACCTAGATGTGTTTTGCTAAGGGCATCCTTTGTTGCATCTGTTAACCTAACTGTTCTCTTTCGTTAAGTTCCTGCATTCTACCACTTTAACCTAACCTAATATATTCCTTTGTTTTTACCTTCTTTCATCATTCTTTAACATAATCTAACCTAACCTAACTCAGCAGCTCTCTTTCCTGAAGTTCCTCTATTTTGCCACTTTAACTTAACCTAGCTGTGTATCTGCTATTGGTATCCTTTGTTGCATCTGTTAACCTAACTGTTTTATGTCCTTATGTTCCTCTATTCTCGCACTTTATCCTAACCTAATATACTGCTTTGTTTTTGCCATCTTTCACAGCTCCTTATCCTAATTCTTTTGGCTATTGACATCCTTTCTCTTTGCTCAAGCTGTTCTATTCTTTCCTATCCTAAACATGTTCATTTTCTTCTTTATATAACCCATATCTTTCAAGCTCAACTATTTTGTATTACGCTAACTACTTGTACGTATGATGTAAAATTATTGAGGCTTGCTGATGTCAGAGCTCCTAGAACTATTTTTGGCACTGCTAGAGGTATATATGCTGATTAGATGCATTTATATAGTAAATTTAGCCCTTTGTGTAACTGCTTCTGTTTTCCTAACCATAGAGGTTTTTTTTTTGTTGCTAGGGATTCTTGTTCTTCGTACCTTCTCTATGCTTTCAGGAATTCTATTCTACCTTGTTATGTTTTGAAGTCTTATGCGTATATCTTAGGCTTCGTGATTAAGTCTTTTGATCTGAAAGACTATGTATATTGGTTAAGGTGTTCATCTCTTTTGGTCACGTGGTTAAGTCTTGAGGTACGATCTTAGGGCCTGGGAGTTTAAAGGATGTAGGTCTCATAGCTTAAGCTCGCAGGTCTTAAGGTTAAAGGCTGTAGGTTTGGTGGTTAGGTTGTATGGATTCGAGGTTAGATCTCTCGGTATAGGGTGTAAGACTGTAGGATCTAGAGGTTACATATTCAGGTATGATCTGAGGGATCTAGATGTAAGAGTTTTAACCTTCATAGCTAAAGGTTGCTGGTCAGGAGGTTAAAAGCTGTTGGGTCTAAAGGTTTGGTATTGAGGTATGATCTGGAAGCTCTAGGGTTAAGAGCTGTAGGTTTCAGAGCTACAAGGTTGACAGCTAGAGATATCTTCGTTACTGTTAGAGGTATATCTGTAATGCTCTAGGCGTCCAGTTTTCATACGGTTTCTTTCTCATGCAGATTGGTGTCTTCATACTCTTGTGTCCTTTTCAAGCTTATCCTCCCCATACATCGTGTTTTAATATTTCGTAATGCTAAACTAATGTTCTAATGCTGTTTTCAAGCTTTTTCAGATGTTCTGAGGTTTATGTGCGTTTCAGGGATTCTTTTAGACCAAGTGTAGCTACTTAAATCATTTTATACTAATTCCAATGTTTTCAAGGATATTTCAGATTATGAGGTAGCAGGTCTTTTTTTTTCAAATTTCCTATTTAACATTAATTAAAGTGTGCTCAGTTAGCTTATGTGGTGAGGTAGACGCCCCTCGTCTTTTTCTCTGGACTTGGGACCAGCGTCAGAATTTGTTTTTCTGAACGGTAGACTTAACGCCTTCCTCACTCTCGTTATTCAGTTGTTTTCATGATTAGATGTCAGCTACGTTCCAGTGTTTGTTGTTTCTCGGAATGAAATTTTTTTTCTGTTCTATGGTTCCTTCTTTCATTCACCGTTCAAAAGATGGTAATGTCCATGGGCATATGTGGATACTCCATCATCTGCAATTACTCTCTTGTCATCATGTGGAGATAAGGATATTTTGTTCACTTCCACTGACGTAACATTATTATGACGGGACATAATTAGGTTCATTGGCGTTCTTATGATTTCTCTACTTTTAAGACAGTCCACATAGCTCTCAAAGGTGATGTATTGTTTAATGGCGCTATGCTTTATGCCTTTTATCTTCTTGATTACACCTCCATCGATGTCGAGAGCATACATCTTCGGTCTCAGCCCAACAAAACGATGAATAATTTTTCCATTGGCTTCATCTTTAAATTTTCCCAATACTTTCTTGTTCGTTGTAGAATGGCATATGTGATGGCGAGGATAATCAGCAGTATCCAGATGTTCCAGAAAACGTAACTTATCCTGGTATATATCTCCGGTAGTCACACGATGAATGAAAGAGTCAGTATCCATGTACATGAGCTTCAGATTTTCAAGCCCGTAATACGGCATTAACACATCATAATGATACCAATACATCAAGGTCTTCGAGATATCGAGCACACACATCCCAATGTATATAGGCTTGTTGAAGACTATCTCCCGCGACGCCATGTGTACTGCAGCCAGATTAGGGCCATATATAGTTCTATCAATAAATGTAGGCTTAGCAACCAGTTTTTCCAATGTTTTCCAGTCGGTGACAAGTCGTATATTCAGCCGGTTTCTGATGTTTTCCATAGTTTTTCCAAACATGGCATTGTTAAAAAGTTTGTAAAGATCCTTTTCGAAATCATTTCTCGATCCTTGTCGTAACCGGTTATTGAATTCCACATAAGGTTTTAACCAACATGACTGTTGAAATTGTAGCACCCTATGGATTTTAGTCAGTTGTAATCCATGACTAAGGGCCTGCTTCAAAGTCATATAATGCACCACATACTTAGTTCTTGATCCAAAGTGAGGAATTAATTTCTTTGTAGAAGAACCAGTAGGCTTGATACACTCAGGCAGGAACGGTAAATCATTATGCAGGTCATGGAGTTCTGCAGGATATTGAAGGTCTACTTCTAAAATGTATCCGAGAGGGTCATCTTCTCTTAGTATTTCTAGGTTGATATCTTCAGGAGAAACCCACTTAAAACCCCCAAAAGGAACGGCGTGGCACATTGCCCAACCATATTGGTTATTCGCGTCCTCGCACGTAATATATTGTGAAGGCTTACTTGAGTCATACTCCTTCATGTAGTGGTTGTTCGCCCCTGCATACCGGTGAGAAACTTGGCATAATCCTCCTCTTATTCCTGCTTCAACCATGAGTAGTTGGTCATAATCCTGTAGTAATTCCAGTTCAATTCCTGTGTACAGCAGCATGGCATCCCATGTAAGTCCAGGTGATGTAAAATAATGTGCAGGATCAACTTTATGGGTTTTCAGGGTCTGCTCTCTGAATGTCTCAAACACATCTGCTAGTAGGAGGACATCTGAAGTTAAGTAGAGATCACTGTAGTCACCTAGCGTTCCAATGTTGAAGTGACTCCATATGGTTTTTGCATGCTCATACTCTGCATCACTAATTTCTTCTTTGTTTAACTTATTGTAGAATGCCTCCCTCGGAGGAAGATGTGTCTCACTCAAAACATCCCATGATGTGACGTAATCGTAGGGGAACACTCCCTTACGGGTCATTAATTTGATCTTCTCTGCTCCAAAGTTCTTCAGGGTTTCAGGATATGACGTTAGATGTTTTGCTAGTTTATCCAAGCTGGTACTAAGGAAACGATAGGTATCTACAAAGCGGAGTTTAATGTCGCCAACATACTTGGAAAATGATATGTAACTCTCCTCGGAGCTAGGAATAACTTCAACTCTGTCGCTAGTACAACCTAACTCTTTAACAATGAAATGAGAGTCATATCCACTCAGGTTGTGCATGAAGACAGGAATATAAATGGGCGTTTTACAAGCGAGATTACACTGATTATGTAGACTTCCTCGGTATTCACCGGTTATATGGTCATGGTACCGTACTTTCCAGTTCTCTCCGGTAAATTCTTTACCACACAAGTAACATTCTCTAGAGCATTCGAAAGACTTCTGCTGCTCATCTGTTAGTGTTAATGGAGCATACGTTTTGTAAACACTATTAATCTTCTTTGCAAGAGACGTTACATACTCCATAAACTTCGCCGCTGCATCATAACCACGATATACGTAGGGTTCAGTAGGAAGATCGGTCTGCAGGCCTTCAATCGAGGCTGAGGGTTTGACATATACACAGAAACTCATAGGAATATGCTTCTGATATGGAGCTGTATAAGATGTTTCGGGATTAGAAGAACAGCTGTGGTAAGGGGTAAGAATGCTTTCAAAGTCGGCATAGATGACATAAGGCAATTTCAGCATCCTTTCAATGTTCTTGAATCTGACGATAGAGTTCTCCATTGTAGGCATAACAATCCTGGCAACTCCGTGCTGATTGCATATTTTCCTATGATCATTCAACTTCTCAATTGCTCCATATCGATCATCAAAGTGCGTAAAACAACGTTTACAGGTGTAGATTTTTCCCTTCCGTGTAGTCTTTTGTTGATGGATAAGTTTCTCAAAATGCTTTATATAGACGTAATGATGGCTTCCAGCAGCATTACTTAATATAAGCAGGTCACGATGCTCAATCAGTTCATCATCGACAACTTTCATAGGAAACACTTGATTCTTTTCATCCAAACCGAAAACATTTATAGAGATGTTATTTTTTCGTTCAAATTTCGGGATATCAGTCAGGCTCGTAGGAAATGAGATGCAGGTAAAGTCATATCTTTCTTGAAGATCCTTATACTTGCTAACACGTTGAGGATTCTTTTGAATGAACTTGGCAAGTACGGCGTACATAAAACATTTCTCATCTTCATAATTCTGTGGATTTATACAGGCTCCTTTAGCTCCAACAGTGGCCGGTAGAGGGATGTAACTGCTTCCTCTTATTCCATTATTCTTGTTGATTCTAACTCGAACCCCGTCAACAGCTAATAAAGCCCAGTTGCTTCCTTTAAGTTGACTTTCCTCCATTTCAGTACAAAGTTTCTTGAATTTCCTTTCCAAGATGGCGTCCAAGTCACTTTCTAAAAATATTGCTTGGTTTGGTGTTTTAAAGGCTTTATCAGTAGTATCACCAACGGCATTCACAAACTGACATTCAGCCACGAGGTTAATTTTCACACTTTTATGAACCCTTAGCTCCTTCTGAATGGCTTGAATTATCCGCTGTTTTGATTCTTGGAGATATGTGTTCAGGTCTTGGCATGTAGAGCACTGGATGAAATATGATTTCAGTCGATCCTGGAAAGCTGTTTCATATTCTACGACATCGTCTTCATCAGGAACCATTAACAGCAATTTATGTTTGGTAGGCTCGATCTTGAGTTTCTTAGCAGCAGTTATTCTCTCGCATCGTTCTTGGTGCTCATCTCTACGACGTTCAGTACCATAAACGCCATCACAATGTTTACATTCGTAATACTGACCACATAGTAGCTCGTGTCTCTTTTTATTGTAGTTTTTCAGGAAACTCTTATCACATTTACCACACTTAAATTCTTGTATAGCAGCGTCTAACAGAGCTTCCATCGCTTTAATATTCCAGTTTTTGTTATGTGCAGGCTAGTTCTTGGGGAATATGTCGCTCAGTAAGTGTTTGATATACCTTTTCACTTCTCTTCTTCACCTTGATAACTTATCAACGCTACTGAAGATGAATTTCACTGCAGGAGCTGATCCGCTAAGCAATAAACACACTAGCGTAATTAAAACCTAAGCTCAATCAAGCTCCATTTATACAATTAGTGCAGACCTAAAAGAAAACTTCATCATTGCCAGCAATACCGGGGTTCGAAGGTGGCGCTCCTATCGGAGAAAACCTAAAAGAAAACTATTATCTTGCTACCACAGGGGTTTGAAGATGGTTCTACTATTGGAGAAAACCTAAAAGAAAACGCTATTAATTTTCCAGTTTTCGATTATTCTTTAACTACTATACAATTCACATGAGAGAAAAAATTAGACAAATTAAAATTTAAAAAGGAAATAAATAACTAGATTTGAAGGTAAAATTTAGACAATTCAAACGAGTATAAACACGACTAGGCTACGCCTTTTAGTTTTAAAGTTACATTAGGAGCTCCCATTGCCACACGTAGACACCTCTCCTTCATCTTCAACCACGTATTCTTGATTCTTTTCACACATCTCTTAACCTAGCAGTTCTATTTTCCTCAAGTTCATCTATTACACTGTTTAACTCACCTAAGGGGCGTGCTTAGGCTCCTTCACTTCATCCTCAACCACGTGTTCTTCATTCCTTTAGATACATGTTTAACCTAGTTATGTTTTTGCTATGGAGATCCGTTCTCTTTTCTTAAGTTCAATTAGTTCATTCATCTTGTTATGTTGAGCCTTATGCTTATATATTGAACTTTGTGATTTAGTCTCTGATCTGAAAGTCTATGCATTTTGGTTAAGGTACTCATCCCTTTTGGTCATGGGCCAAGTCATGATGTATGATCTTATGGGTTGAGCTTGTCAACACGCCTAAAGCATTGATATTCAGAGTTATTTAAATTAACCTGCTCAGATTCGAACCCTGATCATAAGGTGCAAAATACCATTTCAACAGCTATTTCGGGGCTAATGCATGTACGTGCTCGTTATTTAATTGCATTATCATTATTCAAACGGGAGTTATTCAACATTACAGTCATTCCATCAGAACCGGTGATCGAACCACGGGTCTCTAGGATATAGAATCATAAAACATTCACAGCATATGTTAAATGAAAATACCTGCGCTTTACCCCGCCGTTCTAAGTGCAATAGATCAGGAAATAGACCACAATTACAGAATTAAATGGACGATGGGAATTGAACCAAAGACCTCCAGAGCTATACAGTGATAGGGAATGATTGACTGCGTTAGGTATAGCCATAAAAATTTATTTCAACGCTCTAGACCCACTGGTTAGAGAGATATTCAGATTAACTGATCCAGGAATCGAACCAGGGACCCTTGAGCTATACATTGTCAGCATATATTAACTATAAAGTTAATGTTTTATTTCACCGCTCTAGGCCTTTTGGTCACAGAGATATTTAAATTAAACGATTTAGGAATCGAACCAAGGACTTCAAGTATGCGGTATAAACCCAGCAGATACCACTTAACTATATAAAATTTATAAAGTTTGTTAGAACCCGCTATCATAATTAGTTTCAGAGTTATAACGGTATTAAGAGTGCTCACTTGCGCGGGAGTCGAACCCAGGATGGGGACAATTTACCTAGCTGCCCTGAGGCGTGATGAATAGAAACGGTGGTGGTTAGCTCGTTGGTAAAGCGCAGGTATTTTCATTTAACATATGCTGTGAATGTTTTATGATTCTATATCCTAGAGACCCGTGGTTCGATCACCGGTTCTGATGGAATGACTGTAATGTTGAATAACTCCCGTTTGAATAATGATAATGCAATTAAATAACGAGCACGTACATGCATTAGCCCCGAAATAGCTGTTGAAATGGTATTTTGCACCTTATGATCAGGGTTCGAATCTGAGCAGGTTAATTTAAATAACTCTGAATATCAATGCTTTAGGCGTGTTGACAAGCTCAACCCATAAGATCATACATCATGACTTGGCCCATGACCAAAAGGGATGAGTACCTTAACCAAAATGCATAGACTTTCAGATCAGAGACTAAATCACAAAGTTCAATATATAAGCATAAGGCTCAACATAACAAGATGAATGAACTAATTGAACTTAAGAAAAGAGAACGGATCTCCATAGCAAAAACATAACTAGGTTAAACATGTATCTAAAGGAATGAAGAACACGTGGTTGAGGATGAAGTGAAGGAGCCTAAGCACGCCCCTTAGGTGAGTTAAACAGTGTAATAGATGAACTTGAGGAAAATAGAACTGCTAGGTTAAGAGATGTGTGAAAAGAATCAAGAATACGTGGTTGAAGATGAAGGAGAGGTGTCTACGTGTGGCAATGGGAGCTCCTAATGTAACTTTAAAACTAAAAGGCGTAGCCTAGTCGTGTTTATACTCGTTTGAATTGTCTAAATTTTATCTTCAAATCTAGTTATTTATTTCCTTTTTAAATTTTAATTTGTCTAATTTTTTCTCTCATGTGAATTGTATAGTAGTTAAAGAATAATCGAAAACTGGAAAATTAATAGAGTTTTCTTTTAGGTTTTCTCCAATAGTAGAACCACCTTCAAACCCCTGTGGTAGCAAGATAATAGTTTTCTTTTAGGTTTTCTCCGATAGGAGCGCCACCTTCGAACCCCGGTATTACTGGCAATGATGAAGTTTTCTTTTAGGTCTGCACTAATTGTATAAATGGAGCTTGATTGAGCTTAGGTTGTAATTACGCTAGTGTGTTTATAGCTTAGCGGATCAGCTCCTGCAGTGAAATTCATCTTCAGTAGCGTTGATAAGTTATCAAGGTGAAGAAGAGAAGTGAAAAGGTATATCAAACACTTACTGAGCGACATATTCCCCAAGAACTAGCCTGCACATAACAAAAACTGGAATATTAAAGCGATGGAAGCTCTGTTAGACGCTGCTATACAAGAATTTAAGTGTGGTAAATGTGATAAGAGTTTCCTGAAAAACTACAATAAAAAGAGACACGAGCTAGTATGTGGTCAGTATTACGAATGTAAACATTGTGATGGCGTTTATGGTACTGAACGTCGTAGAGATGAGCACCAAGAACGATGCGAGAGAATAACTGCTGCTAAGAAACTCAAGATCGAGCCTACCAAACATAAATTGCTGTTAATGGTTCCTGATGAAGACGATGTCGTAGAATATGAAACAGCTTTCCAGGATCGACTGAAATCATATTTCATCCAGTGCTCTACATGCCAAGACCTGAACACATATCTCCAAGAATCAAAACAGCGGATAATTCAAGCCATTCAGAAGGAGCTAAGGGTTCATAAAAGTGTGAAAATTAACCTCGTGGCTGAATGTCAGTTTGTGAATGCCGTTGGTGATACTACTGATAAAGCCTTTAAAACACCAAACCAAGCAATATTTTTAGAAAGTGACTTGGACGCCATCTTGGAAAGGAAATTCAAGAAACTTTGTACTGAAATGGAGGAAAGTCAACTTAAAGGAAGCAACTGGGCTTTATTAGCTGTTGACGGGGTTCGAGTTAGAATCAACAAGAATAATGGACTAAGAGGAAGCAGTTACATCCCTCTACCGGCCACTGTTGGAGCTAAAGGAGCCTGTATAAATCCACAGAATTATGAAGATGAGAAATGTTTTATGTACGCCGTACTTGCCAAGTTCATTCAAAAGAATCCTCAACGTGTTAGCAAGTATAAGGATCTTCAAGAAAGATATGACTTTACCTGCATCTCATTTCCTACGAGCCTGACTGATATCCCGAAATTTGAACGAAAAAATAACATCTCTATAAATGTTTTCGGTTTGGATGAAAAGAATCAAGTGTTTCCTATGAAAGTTGTCGATGATGAACTGATTGAGCTTCGTGACCTGCTTATATTAAGTAATGCTGCTGGAAGCCATCATTACGTCTATATAAAGCATTTTGAGAAACTTATCCATCAACAAAAGACTACACGGAAGGGAAAAATCTACACCTGTAAACGTTGTTTTACGCACTTTGATGATCGATATGGAGCAATTGAGAAGTTGAATGATCATAGGAAAATATGCAATCAGCACGGAGTTGCCAGGATTGTTATGCCTACAATGGAGAACTCTATCGTCAGATTCAAGAACATTGAAAGGATGCTGAAATTGCCTTATGTCATCTATGCCGACTTTGAAAGCATTCTTACCCCTTACCACAGCTGTTCTTCTAATCCCGAAACATCTTATACAGCTCCATATCAGAAGCATATTCCTATGAGTTTCTGTGTATATGTCAAACCCTCAGCCTCGATTGAAGGCCTGCAGACCGATCTTCCTACTGAACCCTACGTATATCGTGGTTATGATGCAGCGGCGAAGTTTATGGAGTATGTAACGTCTCTTGCAAAGAAGATTAATAGTGTTTACAAAACGTATGCTCCATTAACACTAACAGATGAGCAGCAGAAGTCTTTCGAATGCTCTAGAGAATGTTACTTGTGTGGTAAAGAATTTACCGGAGAGAACTGGAAAGTACGGGACCATGACCATATAACCGGTGAATACCGAGGAAGTCTACATAATCAGTGTAATCTCGCTTGTAAAACGCCCAATTATATTCCTGTCTTCATGCACAACCTGAGTGGATATGACTCTCATTTCATTGTTAAAGAGTTAGGTTGTACTAGCGACAGAGTTGAAGTTATTCCTAGCTCCGAGGAGAGTTACATATCATTTTCCAAGTATGTTGGCGACATTAAACTCCGCTTTGTAGATACCTATCGTTTCCTTAGTACCAGCTTGGATAAACTAGCAAAACATCTAACGTCATATCCTGAAACCCTGAAGAACTTTGGAGCAGAGAAGATCAAATTAATGACCCGTAAGGGAGTGTTCCCCTACGATTACGTCACATCATGGGATGTTTTGAGTGAGACACATCTTCCTCCGAGGGAGGCATTCTACAATAAGTTAAACAAAGAAGAAATTAGTGATGCAGAGTATGAGCATGCAAAAACCATATGGAGTCACTTCAACATTGGAACGCTAGGTGACTACAGTGATCTCTACTTAACTTCAGATGTCCTCCTACTAGTAGATGTGTTTGAGACATTCAGAGAGCAGACCCTGAAAACCCATAAAGTTGATCCTGCACATTATTTTACATCACCTTGACTTACATGGGATGCCATGCTGCTGTACACAGGAATTGAACTGGAATTACTACAGGATTATGACCAACTACTCATGGTTGAAGCAGGAATAAGAGGAGGATTATGCCAAGTTTCTCACCGGTATGCAGGGGCGAACAACCACTACATGAAGGAATATGACTCAAGTAAGCCTTCACAATATATTACGTACGAGGACGCGAATAACCAATATGGTTGGGCAATGTGCCACGCCCTTCCTTTTGGGGGTTTTAAGTGGGATTCTCCTGAAGATATCAACCTAGAAATACTAAGAGAAGATGACCCTCTCGGATACATTTTAGAAGTAGACCTTCAATATCCTGCAGAACTCCATGACCTGCATAATGATTTACCGTTCCTGCCTGAGTGTATCAAGCCTACTGGTTCTTCTACAAAGAAATTAATTCCTCACCTTGGATCAAGAACTAAGTATGTGGTGCATTATATGACTTTGAAGCAGGCCCTTAGTCATGGATTACAACTGACTAAAATCCATAGGGTGCTACAATTTCAACAGTCATGTTGGTTAAAACCTTATGTGGAATTCAATAACCGGTTACGACAAGGATCGAGAAATGATTTCGAAAAGGATCTGTACAAACTTTTTAACAATGCCATGTTTGGAAAAACTATGGAAAACATCAGAAACCGGCTGAATATACGACTTGTCACCGACTGGAAAACATTGGAAAAACTGGTTGCTAAGCCTACATTTATTGATAGAACTATATATGGCCCTAATCTGGCTGCAGTACACATGGCGTCGCGGGAGATAGTCTTCAACAAGCCTATATACATTGGGATGTGTGTGCTCAATATCTCGAAGACCTTGATGTATTGGTATCATTATGATGTGTTAATGCCGTATTACGGGCTTGAAAATCTGAAGCTCATGTACATGGATACTGACTCTTTCATTCATCGTGTGACTACCGGAGATATATACCAGGATAAGTTACGTTTTCTGGAACATCTGGATACTGCTGATTATCCTCGCCATCACATATGCCATTCTACAACGAACAAGAAAGTATTGGGAAAATTTAAAGATGAAGCCAATGGAAAAATTATTCATCGTTTTGTTGGGCTGAGACCGAAGATGTATGCTCTCGACATCGATGGAGGTGTAATCAAGAAGATAAAAGGCATAAAGCATAGCGCCATTAAACAATACATCACCTTTGAGAGCTATGTGGACTGTCTTAAAAGTAGAGAAATCATAAGAACGCCAATGAACCTAATTATGTCCCGTCATAATAATGTTACGTCAGTGGAAGTGAACAAAATATCCTTATCTCCACATGATGACAAGAGAGTAATTGCAGATGATGGAGTATCCACATATGCCCATGGACATTACCATCTTTTGAACGGTGAATGAAAGAAGGAACCATAGAACAGAAAAAAAATTTCATTCCGAGAAACAACAAACACTGGAACGTAGCTGACATCTAATCATGAAAACAACTGAATAACGAGAGTGAGGAAGGCGTTAAGTCTACCGTTCAGAAAAACAAATTCTGACGCTGGTCCCAAGTCCAGAGAAAAAGACGAGGGGCGTCTACCTCACCACATAAGCTAACTGAGCACACTTTAATTAATGTTAAATAGGAAATTTGAAAAAAAAGACCTGCTACCTCATAATCTGAAATATCCTTGAAAACATTGGAATTAGTATAAAATGATTTAAGTAGCTACACTTGGTCTAAAAGAATCCCTGAAACGCACATAAACCTCAGAACATCTGAAAAAGCTTGAAAACAGCATTAGAACATTAGTTTAGCATTACGAAATATTAAAACACGATGTATGGGGAGGATAAGCTTGAAAAGGACACAAGAGTATGAAGACACCAATCTGCATGAGAAAGAAACCGTATGAAAACTGGACGCCTAGAGCATTACAGATATACCTCTAACAGTAACGAAGATATCTCTAGCTGTCAACCTTGTAGCTCTGAAACCTACAGCTCTTAACCCTAGAGCTTCCAGATCATACCTCAATACCAAACCTTTAGACCCAACAGCTTTTAACCTCCTGACCAGCAACCTTTAGCTATGAAGGTTAAAACTCTTACATCTAGATCCCTCAGATCATACCTGAATATGTAACCTCTAGATCCTACAGTCTTACACCCTATACCGAGAGATCTAACCTCGAATCCATACAACCTAACCACCAAACCTACAGCCTTTAACCTTAAGACCTGCGAGCTTAAGCTATGAGACCTACATCCTTTAAACTCCCAGGCCCTAAGATCGTACCTCAAGACTTAACCACGTGACCAAAAGAGATGAACACCTTAACCAATATACATAGTCTTTCAGATCAAAAGACTTAATCACGAAGCCTAAGATATACGCATAAGACTTCAAAACATAACAAGGTAGAATAGAATTCCTGAAAGCATAGAGAAGGTACGAAGAACAAGAATCCCTAGCAACAAAAAAAAAAACCTCTATGGTTAGGAAAACAGAAGCAGTTACACAAAGGGCTAAATTTACTATATAAATGCATCTAATCAGCATATATACCTCTAGCAGTGCCAAAAATAGTTCTAGGAGCTCTGACATCAGCAAGCCTCAATAATTTTACATCATACGTACAAGTAGTTAGCGTAATACAAAATAGTTGAGCTTGAAAGATATGGGTTATATAAAGAAGAAAATGAACATGTTTAGGATAGGAAAGAATAGAACAGCTTGAGCAAAGAGAAAGGATGTCAATAGCCAAAAGAATTAGGATAAGGAGCTGTGAAAGATGGCAAAAACAAAGCAGTATATTAGTACAAGTAGTTAGCGTAATACAAAATAGTTGAGCTTGAAAGATATGGGTTATATAAAGAAGAAAATGAACATGTTTAGGATAGGAAAGAATAGAACAGCTTGAGCAAAGAGAAAGGATGTCAATAGCCAAAAGAATTAGGATAAGGAGCTGTGAAAGATGGCAAAAACAAAGCAGTATATTAGGTTAGGATAAAGTGCGAGAATAGAGGAACATAAGGACATAAAACAGTTAGGTTAACAGATGCAACAAAGGATACCAATAGCAGATACACAGCTAGGTTAAGTTAAAGTGGCAAAATAGAGGAACTTCAGGAAAGAGAGCTGCTGAGTTAGGTTAGGTTAGATTATGTTAAAGAATGATGAAAGAAGGTAAAAACAAAGGAATATATTAGGTTAGGTTAAAGTGGTAGAATGCAGGAACTTAACGAAAGAGAACAGTTAGGTTAACAGATGCAACAAAGGATGCCCTTAGCAAAACACATCTAGGTTAGGATAAAGAATGATGAAAGGTATAAACAGAGGAGTATATTTGGTTATGGTAGTTTATAATAGGGTGAAATAGGAAAGCATAAGTGTAGGACTTGTCTCAAGATTAACAATCTTTTAGTCCTGGACTAGCAACCAGAACTTCAACAACATAAGACAATACCTCAACCCATACAAGATAGCCATAAGACCGTACAACCTTTATCCTTCTGACCAACGAACTTTAGCTATGCACCCTGCAACTCTTAACCCTTGAGCCCCAGATCATACCTGAAGATCTAACCTCTAAATCCTACAGCTATTAATCTCTCCGACCAGCAGTCTTTAGCTGTGAAAAAAACCATCAACTCCTAAACCTAGGGCCCTCTCCAGATCATACCTCGAGATCTAACCTCTAAATCCTTCAGCTTTCAATCTCCCAGACCAACAGACTTCTCCTGTGAAGAAATGCAACTCTGAACCCTAGAGCCTCAGATCATACCTCAAGACCTAACCACTAAATCTACAGCTATTAACCTCCCAGACCAACAGCCTTACCCGTGAAAACCTGCAGCTCTTAACTCTAGAGCTCCAGATCATACCTGAATACCTAACCTCTAAATTCTACAGCTATTAACCTCCCAGACCAACTTCCTTGCCTGTGAAAGCCTGCAACACTTAACCCTAGAACCAACAGATCATTCCTGAAGACCTAACATCTAAATCCTACAGCTATTAACCTCCCAGACCAACATCCTCACCTGCAACTCTTAACCCTAGAACCTTCAGATCATACCTGGAGGCCTAACCTCTAAATCCTACAGCTTTCATCCTCCCAGACCAACATTCTTTACCTAAAATCCTGCAGCTCTTAACCCTAGAGACCCCAGATCATACCTTGAGACCTAACCTCTAAATCCTACAACTTTCAACCTACCTGACCAACAGTGAAAACTAGCTGTGAAAACCTGCAACTCTTAACCCTAGAGCCCCAGATCATACCTCAAGACCAAACCACTAAATCCTACAGCTATTAACCTGCCAGACCAGCAGCCTTACCTGTGAAAACCTGCAACTCTTAACCCTAGAGTCCCAAACGTTATCTCAAGACCTAACCTCTAAATCCTACAGCTAATAACTTCCCAGACCAGCAGTCTTACCGGTGAAAACCTGCAACTCTTAACCCTAGAGTCCCAAACGTTATCTCAAAACCTAACCTCTAAATCCTACAGCTAATAACTTCCCAGACCAACAGCCTTACCTGTGAAAACCTGCAGCTCTTAACCCTAGAGCCCCCCCAGATCATACCTTTAGACCTAGCATCATAATATACATCAAATTAAGGAGACTGTCTAAAATAAACACTGTCAAAATATTCTAAATACATAAATTACGCATGGACGCCATCTTGCTCTTTTGGGTCTGTGCTGGAAGACTCCTTTCTATTCTACTTAAGTCCTTGTACGTTGCAACAATGGGGTGAGACTCCAACCATCTGTTTCCAACAGGGTTTCAAAGATGTGCAGATACGTCTCCTTGAAGTTAATGTTAATGTTAAGTTAATGGGGACCAGTTCGTTATGGTACATTTTCTATTGATAAGGTTCTTCTCGTGAATGGCCGTCTTGGGTTGGGACTGCGTTGTTTGTCATGGGGCTGATTTCGTTTGTTGCTCCTTCGGCTACTGGCGAGGTGCACGAGGTCTGGACCTCTCACCCCAAGTAGGCGCCTGCAGTCACGCCCCGATCACAGCCGAGAACGGTGTCCGCGCCGTGGAAGGTCCCTTCCAACGCCAAAACCGTGACACGCCAGCCGGAGGCCATTTGACCCCTTTGAGGTTGCGCGCTGCAGCAACCTGTCTTTGATACTTGGGACAAGAAAGGTACCTGGCTCCATGGTTCTAACCAAGACAGAGAGCGCAATCCCCTTGTGGGGGGCGTGGAACGTCACAGTCAAACAAATCACGGGTGCCGGCACACTTGGAGCACAAAATCATTCCTTCGGTGCTTTATCTCCGAGGGGAGGAAGCATCCATTTACGCATTTCCACTTGTTTGGAGGGCACAGAGTATGTGTGGGCCTCACCTCTGCTTGGCACTACCCACTAAAAAGCATCCATCGGATATGGGAAGGAATGTGAAAGGAGAAATTGCATGGCTTTGCGCAGTCCCGCGTAGTACTCGCGTAGGAAGGTGGTAGCCTCGAAGCTGGTACCCATTTTGTGTGAGCGCTTGAAAGGTATGTCTAGGCCACAGTCATGAAACCTGACAGCGGTATAGGGGATATCGGTGACATTAGGTAGCTGCAGGTTCGGGATAAATGTGTAGGGATGCTGCTCCTACCATATGCGGTGAGGCTTGCAATCGTCCTCGAGCCTTCTCTGTTGCTGTTGTGGCTGATAATTACGTGTCAGTGCTGCTGGTCCGGGCTGCTGGGAAGCGGAGTTAACGATGTCCCGGATGAGAGCCCGTGAGCTCTCACTCAGATCGTCCAGCTTCCGGTGAAATGACTGGTGCTCCATGGTGAGCTGCCTGAGAATGAAGTTTGGAGCTCTCTGAGAAGAGGTTTTGACAGGGAAGGCTTATCAGGGGGTGGCCTCCTTGGGGGGGGGGGGGGGGAAGAGTGCCTGTCCAGTGAAGTAAGTAATTCCCGCACAGGTAGCGCAGTAGCCGTGGTGGCGGCAAAGGTTGCTGCTTACAGCTCGACGTCAGGTTTGAAGCACTTCAATAGTGGCGCTTCGGTGGTGCAGTGCAGGACTCTGCTGCATCCCCGTAAGCACAACAGTGGCGGCATGTGTCTAGACGGACTTGTCAGCTAGCCGCGGTCCACAGACCCGCCCTAATAAGGGCAGGCCATAACCAAGGTCGCTTCCAGGTCTATGTGGCTGCCTAGCTCCATGCAGGCAAGCGGTTTTGGCCCCGGACTGATAAAATGTGGTTAGCCCTCGTTGTTGAAGGCCACTGATGCTGTGCTACGGCAACCGAAAATCCTGTTCCCATATAGCGAGGTACTCCCTTGACCACTATGCTGGTGTGGTGGTGTGGCGACGGTGGGCTCTGGTTCACTGGCGCTGATGGCTAGCCTATTCCCGGCTGGGAGTCAGGGCCAGGCTTAGGCTGCGGTGTAGTAGCTCTGATGCTGGAGTGGCGTTGTGGTAGCGGCGACTGGCTGGCCACCACTGGTGACTGGCCTGCTTCTACTAGGATGCAAGGCCAGTATCGGGCTGGGGTACACCACTTTCGGTGTAGAAAACTCAAGACGGGAGGACCCGTACCAGATCAGGGACCACGCAGATTAATAGCGCGGAGCGGAAAAACGCGATTATAGGTGAGGGTTCAAGTGCAATGGCCAACAGTATGAGGGTGCCTGTGTCCTGAAGGGGCCAGATATACACATTAAAAGCCCCTTCGCATGTTAGTTCCGTTCATCTTATTTTGGATGCGTGAAAATAGCATGCGTTTAGTCAGGTCCTGCATAGCACCCCAGTTAGTACGCCGAAACTCCTAAGCTGGCATGCGTTGCATGCGAGAGCATCAACGTTACTTATTGGTAGAAACCATGGAACCTAGGCACCACAAAGTGTTAATCATGCCTTATATATACCTTGTATTTTAAGCTCAGGCTAGAGTGTCCTGTTGGTCCTGTGCTACAATTTTATTGCTTGATGCTAATATTGCTTGTAATACGTACAACTTCGTTGATATACCCTAGTTTCCTAGTCTTGTCACTTTTTAAGTAATAGGACGATATTGTGTTAATGCAAACCATGCGTATGATCGTCCTCTGTTCCGACGATGCCGTGCGTCATCGTCGCGTTCCTTGCGCTGGCTATGTCGTCGGAGTGTACTAATTCATATGCAGTCGCCTGCCATCACCTTGTAGGACAATGGTAGGAGACTCAGTCTCCTGGCCTGCCTTGGCTGTTGTCAAGGGCTTGACGGGTTCTCCTGCGCGCAGTGTCCTGGAACAGTCAGTAGAAGGAAAAGATTAGTAATGGGAGTTTCAGACTAACGGTCTGTGTCGGTTATTTCTGAGGAGGTTGTCGAGGAAGTCCTATACGACTTGCGCATAACTTTTTTTAACTGTAGAGGGGTAAAACCCAATTACAGGGGAAGGCACAAGTGCAATGGCCAACAGTGTGAGGCACCCTGTGCCGTGAAGGCGCCAGATATACACCCTAAATAGCCACTCCACGTGTTAGTTGGTGCTTCTTATATTTGTATACGTGCATTTTGCATACGTTAAGTTGGGTCCCGCATAGCACCCCGGTAGTACGTGGAAGCTACTAAATTGGTATGCGTTGCATTCGAACGTGTCAATGTTGCTTCTTGGTAGTGACCATGGAACCTGGGCACCACCTAGTGTTAATCATACCTTGTAAATACATTTTATTTTAAGCTCAGGCTAGGTGTTCTGATATTCATTTGTTAAAACCTTTATCGCTTAATACTAATATTGCTTGTAATGATTACTACCTAGTTTATATGTCATAGTTTCCTAGGCTTGTCAATTTTTTAGTTAATAGTAGGATATTATGTTAATGCAAACTATGCAAACTACGCGTTCGATCATCCTCTGTTTCGACGAAGCCGTGCGTCATCGTCGAATTCTTTGCGCTGGCTAAGTCGACGGAGTGTATTAATCCATATGCAGTCACCTGCCTCGCTGTATTTGTAGGATACTGGGAGGAGGTCCTCAGACTCCTGGTCCGCCTTGACTGCTGTCAAGAGCCTGAAGGGCTCAGTGGAAGAAAATGATTAGTGATAAGAGTTACAGCCTAGCGGTCTGTCAGTCATTTCTGAGGAGGTTGTCTAAAACGTTCTGTACGTCTTCGGTGTTGTCTTGTGTGAGTGCTCAATCGAATAGATACAGGGGTCTCGTGTGTATGTTGATTTCTGTTTTGCAGTTTCCTAAGAGTCTTATTAGTGGGTTGTAGTGTTTGCTTAGGTTTCTTTATGCTAATTTTTAATGAATTGTTCTACCGTAAGTATCTTTAGTTCTCCATGTAATAACAAGCAGGTTTTGAGTAGGGTACTTTCGCTATCATGTGTAAGATGTTGTTTTGAATTATTTGTAGTTTTAGTATGTATGATTTAGCTGCATAGCCCCACACCGGAGTCGCGTATGTGAAGGTGGGTCTAATAAGTATCCTATATATGGTGAGTCCCATGTTCATGTTTAATTGCAAGTTCATTTTTATGAGAGCGTAAAGCGTATCTAATTGGGCGCTTGCTTTTCCCCTGATTTGCAGTAAGTGTTTTTTCCAAGTCAGTTCCTGGTCCATTTTGAGTCCAAGCCAAGTGTCCTTCCACTCGATATTTTCTACAAATATAGAGAGTGGGGGACACTGATACCTTCCGAATCTGTGGTTCAGTCTTTTGGTAAATATTACGGCTTACGTTTTGGGGGGGGATTTACTTTAATGCGCCATTTTGTGAACCATTACTCTAGGTTATTTAGAGCATTTTGTAGCCTCCTGTGGATAAACTCTGATTAGGCAGATTGTGTCAAAATTGCTGTCTTCTGCGTAGATATACAGATCTATGTTTTCCTACTTTGGGATGCAGTTCATCGTTATGTTAAAGACAATCGACCCCAGTATGCTTCCTAAATGCTGTATACAATCCATTATATCAATGCAGAAAACTTGTACAGGACGTAACAAGAAACTGAATAATGTATATAAATGAAAATGTATATTCTGAGTCACTGCTAGATACAAAACAGTCTCTCCACTTGTTGTAAATTACAAAAGGAAGACGACATTCAAGAATAACGGTTCTCAGAAAGTCAATTAGGAAACTGTCATTATTGTGCTGCTCGAATGGTTACCCTGGCTTTATCTTTGTCAATAAAAACCTCTCAGATAACGCACTGATTACTCCACGTAGACATTACATCTAACTGTAATTTGTGATTCCTGCTCATTCCTTTGGCTGAAGTGATAGGCTCATTGGTGCTTGGTAAACATCCACAAAGTGCGCCAGTACCCCTTTCACTCTTTCAAAAATAATCAGTGCGTTATCTGAGAGGTCTCTATTATCAAGATAAAACCATGGTAACGTTTTGAGCAGCAGGATAATATTACATTATGCAGCCCCATCATATATTCAGAAACGAATTAAATTAGAAGCACTTTAGAGTTATAGAAAACGTATTTCTGCTATACAAATAATTTTTCCACACAACGAATGGTAAAGAAAATATAAATCTTGTGTTTCAGAACATGGTGTAATCACCCCCACTGCGATTACATTATTTATTCGTTCATGCATTTTTGCAACCAGTGCAGAATACGGGCCATGATTGTGCTGATTGTGTTCCCTTAGCTCCATCGCAAACAACCAGATTCTCTCGCATACTGTCTGGTCGACGTTCGTCCCAATTCTTTAACATGATGGCCCATGATGTATTTTCAGTGGAGTTCAAATCAGGAGAACTTGGAGGATACTCCGCGCTGATTATTTCTGAATGATTCGTTAGCCAATCCTGGGTGATATATGAGTGGTGTTTATACACCACTGTTGTCGTGCATAAATACACAATATTCCTGTTCTGGAAACCTAACACAAAGGGATGGCAGATAAATGTTTTCGAGAATATCTATATAGAATACACTCCTCAGTCTCTCTAGCACTTGAATTAATTCCCGTGGACCTGATGCTGTTATATTGGCCCACAAATGTGCTGAAATTCTTCCTGAATATTCTGCTTGAACGGCACGCTAAAGCTCGCATCTAGTTCTCCGTGGTCTATGCAGACATAGGGTCTTTCGCTGGTCGGATCGAAATAGCTTCCCGTCACCACAGTTTGCCAACCCCCTTTAAGCCTGAGGAAGGTCAATATTGCACTATCCTCCATGTAATCTTCCTGCTTTGCGCGCCTTAATGAGAAGGAGCTTAGTGGCAGGAAGATGTGATGCAGTACCGGCAACCTTTAATCGTATGGTTTAATATCAGCAACCATACTCAACTGCTTTATCGATTAAAGGTTGATTCCTCACTTATTCTACCGCGGCTTCGTCTTGAGCAAACACTGTAGCACGAGGCCTAACTGAACTCTTACGTGATTGGTCCACAACTTCCCCTTCGTGATACCGGTCTAAGCATTGCTTCACTGTTCTGCGGCTACAACCCCATTCTCTGGCAATTTGCGACGCATTTTGCAGGGCCTACAATTTCACTCCTTCGAGCCGCAGTGACCTCCACACAACCCTGTGAGTCTGACATAGTACTTTACCGCGATACAATCTTAGTGGAAGATTCCAATGCGGTGCATAAATGACTTCCAGCAACATTTTCCACACGAAAGTTTGAATAAAAGGTATAAATGTTTGCTGGGTTCAAACCATGATCTCTCTGCCCTATTAACAGAACGTACATTTTACCACTGAGCTACGACAACAGATATTAGAACGTAGGTTATATGCAACATAAAATGTGCTCAATAAAAACCTTTTTCCACGTGTTCTTTGTACGCCTAACGAACTAATAATGTTGGGATAAACATTTTGACGGAAGACTGGGTTCGAACCGTGAATTCCCAGTACCGTTGATACAACGTGCGTTTCACTGCTGAACAGCAAGAGCAGAAGTTAGAGCGTCACTTGTATACAGGGCGTTTCAAAACGACACCGAATGAACATATAGAAGTAGTTGCTCAGTTTCTATGGGACACTTATGGATAGCTTTTACCACTAATAGAACTGCATAAAAATGCTCCAGAATAAGTGTGGATTACGGAGAGACAGGAACAATGACGCGTGCCTCACTCTGTCGGAGTTCGCAGGTATAGGTCATACACCGTGCTGCGTGCTGTAGCTGTTTGTAAACATACCGGCATACTCCGCGGTAGCTTGCTTGCTACTATTAAAATTTTCTTTGGCTTATGATCCCGAAATAAAGAAGCTATTGCTTAATTATTGCCTATGAGTGTTTAACGTGTTCCAGAATTCCGTTATAGCAGTCCATTATGGCAAATAAGCTGGTGGACATGTGCAACTTATACCTTTTAAAGGGAGGTTAATGTTAGTGAGGTTGAAGATGGAAGCATTAAAAGATAAACAGAACAGAAATCATCAGATAATTGTGGATAAATTAACTAAAACTAAATGGCTTATACAATGAAACGAGCATTTTATTTCACGTGTATGATAATACTAAATAAAGCATTTGTAACGGAAAAGGAAGCTGTTGATATTTACAAAAAGTGGTTATAAGTATTGTACAATAAGATCATAACAAAATGCTCTGAAGTTAACCAAAAATAGTAGCATTAATGTAACTACTTTTACAATACATATTGTTAATGAAACTAAATTAATCGTGTGTTCGTTGAACTCCCTTCAGCTCTTCCATACATCATAACTATATCCATTATTTCGGCGTCCGTATAGCACTCCATATTGCTTTGATTTGCTAAGTACACGCAAAATCCTCCCTGTTAGGACGGAATGTGAAGTTTTACACTGAAGAGCAACCTTGAAACTGTCCGAGTTATTAGTCGACTTTTGCACAAATAACTGCCCTTTGCCCCATTACCTAAAAGCGAGGATAGGGTCACTGATAATGATCAAGGAGTAATGTTTTTGTTTTCGTGGCCAGTGCGTCCCAATAACAACTTCGCACATCAGTGGTTCCTGCGCTGCCTAATCACAAAATCATGCAATATTTAATGCTGCATAAAATTATAGGTAACAGAATTTCGAAGCTGCGACACCGAAATTCGGATTATTTAAGCTATAAACTACGTAAAGGCTATAATCATTCGGTGTCGTTTTGAAACAACCTGTGCAGGTGTAGATGTTGGTTCTATTAAAATCATAATTTCACGTGCTTCCATTTTCTTTGTTACGCTGCAATGCAATGTAGAGACAGCTTAGCCACAAGAACATGGTTGTAGTTTAGTTCGTTACAACGCCCAAGAAAGTAAAACGTTTGGAGATAAAAAATATGCCGCTTTGATGAGAGCCAAGCTGTCTAACCACTCAGCCACTGTGCGGCCTATATGAACTGGACCACCGTGGGCTACTACGCAGAGAGACTTCAGGCTCCAGGTTTGCGACTTCTTGTACAATTAGTCTTTCACTTTTACCAACCATGCAAGCTGTTAGTATTACATTAAATTATGTCCACGTTCGGAGGGGGTTTGGAGTTTTGAGCCGACCACTCGCCGCATTATCGTGGCTTGCCAGACTTGCTGTAGTCGCTTTGTTGTCAGCTCGGAGCAGCATAGCGCGTATTTACCTGGTTCTTCAGCTAAGTGATAGAAACCTTAGAGCCCCAGTAGAGAGCTGACTACAAAATTGTTACATGAAAGATGGTGTAGCTTAATACCAAAACGAGCGCATGGATCGGGTGGAAGGTAAGGCAGCACCTAACACAAGGTGAAGGAGCTCCCTTTCCTGCATAGGCTGTACAAGAAAATTAGTGGGTCTGGTATAAGCTTTAATTTATTTCACCAATCTGAGGTGTATACGTACTCACGTTAAATCCCCAATTTTGTATGCCCCTTGCTATTTATCACGTTTAACAAGAATTCAAACATAACTCTTAACTACCTTTAACTCTTCCTTAACCCGAATGGTTCCCAACGAGCAAAATACGACGTCAGTAAGCTTAAATCCAAGTCTTAGAAATAATGACTTTACTCCCGCTCCACTAACCGCATTACCACCCAGCTCCAGCCACTTATACAGACTGCTCGAAGGTCTACCCCGCCACTGAATTTTCACTGCATTATATACTTTCTGACCAAAGAACGACAAATCACCTAGGCAATGCCATGGGTGCACAGCAGATGTGACGTCAAGAGAAATCCAATTCATAATGTATTCGCCGTAGTAACACCAGAGCGGTGATTTCCCTCGCTGCCGATGGTAACTAGTAGCGGAAAGTAAGGATTGCTGTATCAGTGGGGTAGTCGAAAGTCCTGGGCCACGCCTCTCCAGTAGAAAGAACAGACCTCAGCGGGAATCTTGCCTGGCCGAGTACCTCTTGGACTGATGTAAGATGTGTGAGTGTATAGGAGGGTAGAACAGAAATGACCCCAAAGCTGAAACAAAACCAGACAAACCATAAACCAAACGAAGGAACCTTAAAATACAGCCTTTAATAGTCAAATATAATCTTAACAAATTTATAACTGTCATTAAAGTAAGTGGTTACATATACAAATAAATATCAAAATTTTATATATTCTAACAGATGAAAAACAAGACACACTCTATATAATAATGACAAACAAATTAACAATAATGACGATGACTGGCCCCGTAGTTAAGTCGGTAGACCACCTGCCTGCCGTTCTAGTTGTCCCGGGTTCGATTCCCGGTGGTGGGGTTAGGGATGTTTCTCCGACCAAGATAATTGCAAATCTTCCCCAGTCTGGAAATATTAATTAAAGTGCGAATGTGTGCGTGATCTAATGTTTGAAACCCAACGAATACGAGTTAACACCTTCGATATGTACCAAAGGAGAACGCCTGCCGACATGCCCATTGTAGTTAAAGGGGGCAGGTATAAATGGAATAAGTAATAATAATAATAATAATAATAATAATAATAATAATAATAATAATAATAATAATAATAATAATAATAATAATAATAATAATAATAATAATAATAATAATAATAATAATAATAATAATAATAATAATAATAATAATAATAATAATAATAATAATAATAATAATAATAATAATAATAATAATAATAATAATAATAATAATAATAATAATAATAATAATAATAATAATAATAATAATAATAATAATAATAATAATAATAATAATAATAATAATAATAATAATAATAATAATAATAATAATAATAATAATAATAATAATAATAATAATAATAATAATAATAATAATAATAATAATAATAATAATAATAATAATAATAATAATAATAATAATAATAATAATAATAATAAAACTATAGTACTTGACCAAGCAGTTAAGAAACAAAATAAGATCACTCAGTCCCCTTTGTGCTTCGTGTCATCACACAAACACTACAGCAAATTGATATTCACTATAGCCTAACACCGTAATGCCTAGACAAGATAACAGGACAACAACATAACACATTGGTCAGAGAAAAGAAATCCACCCACATGAGTCCACAGAACTTTAAACGGAGAGCAACCACAAATCATTAGTCAAAATGTTGCAACCGCGAGAGTAAACACTGGGAGAAGGTCAAAGTGGCAGGCAATTCAGGTGCAAAACATAAACAGATGTAAACATCAACACCGCACCAAGACATCAACACTAAACATAAACATTAAACATAGCTATCAACATAGCAAAATGTATCATCCTGCTGCTCACCATTGTTAAAAGGAACCTTTATCTTTGTTTATTTTTTCTTTGTTAAAATAAACCTGATTGTTCTCGGAAGAATGTGAGAGGCACTGGTGTGCACCTCGGATGTTTACTAAGCACCAATGAACGCATCAGTTCAGCCAATGGAATGCTCAGTATTCACAAATGACACATACATGTCATGTCCATGTGGCTAATCAGTGCGTTATCTGAGAGGTTTCTATTAACAAAGATAAAGCCAGGGAACCATTTCGATAAGCACAATAATAACCAAAACATCAATACGAAAGTTGAGCATAGATATAACTATCACTCAAAATATCAACAACCAATTCAAGCAGCTACAGTTCAACAGGAAAGTCAATTTCCACGAAAACCTCCAAAGTTAGCTGATATAACAAGGGTTACATTTGTAATATATGAGATCGGCAAAAGCGGCCGGTATTTAGATCTTTCTGTACATATTCCGAAAATTTCACATGGACCAATGTATCCTGGCGCCAATTTCGCTGAATATGCTTTGGTCTTCGAGACTCTAAGAAGAATCTACACATTACTCTTTGACCTACTGCGTATGGTGAAGGTTTTTTATTCCCATTATACCTTCGTTTTACTTGCACTTGATCTCGTTTTAGATTTGCTGTGGGATTCAGTAATGGGATGATGCTGCGATGGTCTCCGCGTGGGTTGGATATCAGGGATGATATGCTGCAGCGTCCTGTCCTCGGAACTGGATCTGACGTTCCTGGTTGCGATGGGTTCTTGTAATTACCACGGCTGCTCTAGTCTTTGCATGATAATCTCACCTCGGGCATGGTCGCGGATAGGGAGCGATGAGTAAAATAAATAAAATAATTGTTTTAACTTTCTTTTCAAGTTTCAAATTTGAATTACTTGAGTAATGTACATAAATACGCTGTAATACCAAATTAATATATACTTTCGGAAGCATCGATATTTCCTTTTACAATAGTACTATATCCGCTACGGTGTCTATTTGCAAGTTTATGCACAGAATAACATTTTGCGTCCGTCACCGTCGAAATCTTTGCACAGAAGAGCAACAAATTTGGTTAGTCCGAATTTACTAATTTGGCCGTTGCTATGAAAATTCAACAACCTCTCATTGGTCCACGTCATATTTTAATTGTACAATTTTCATAATCACATTTGGTAATCTTTATAATTCTTTCTTTGAATCATTTTTTAATCATTTAAAATGAAATCCGATGTAAAATAGCTGCTTCAGATTATTAAACGCTTGCTAACAATTCTTAGGTATTACTTCCAGATCAAACTTTTCCGGCAATAAATTCTCAATATCCCACAGCTTACTTAAAGAATGATTGGGCTGAGATACAAATATGAGACAAATATACAATGATACAAATATATGATACAAATATGGTGTGGTGTAGCTAGACTCTTGGCAAGGAGTGTTAAAAGCCAATTGCAGTCGTGTCAGACTGTTATCCTACTTCTTATGGTTATGGTAACGGGACGCTACCAGGGCAGATTTTAGGTTCTAATTTACTCGTTCCGTATGTGAGGGACGTGGGTACTGAAATGTAGTAGTGCAAGCTTTAATCCCCCATGTAAAGCAAAATTTTCTGAGAGATAATGAGGTAACTTGAGTTCTCTTATCAGATACCAATCAAAGAGAAAGAAAAGAAAATATGTTAGAATTACATTTCACCTCTATGAGTCAACAAATTACAAGCGCATACATGTTGGCATGTGCAGATCGTGGATACGGCCCTATGAAATCGACAGTTTTTCCATTGGAATATTGGCCACTTCCTGCAAAGCAAGTCCTTTCCACATGGTACACTGTGCAGGTTCCGATATAGTACATATCCGACAGTCTTTCAAATATGAAGAGATGCCCTCATACATGCCAGGCTACACAAAATGCTCCTGGATTTTCGCTTTTGTTTTAGGAAACCTAAATGTAACTCCAAACGCCGAGGAATGGTATTATTAAAAAAAAAAACTATGGGAATCAGTGAGTCAAGAAGAAGACGTTATTCCTAACATCAAACGTTGCATGTGTTATTAAGACACCATTTTAATTGGTAATCAAACACTTGTTCACCAGCTTCAGTTCGCTCATAACCTTACGTATGGTGGGGTTACGACCTTTGTGTTCACTCAACGCCTCAAATAACTCGGGGAGGCGCATGTATTCGGCGTAAGGGCCGGTATCGGAGGACGTATCCACTGGCACTTTAGCAAAAATAATCGTGAGAGCATCTGCCACACAATTATCTGACATCATATAAGCACTGCTACAAATTCGCATTAGGAGATTCTCACACACCATCTGCCAAAAGACCGGCAGGCATTCAAGGGTAAACTCTAGGTTTTTTTTTATTTATCCAGATTTATGAACCCTATTTTACACAGTGGTATATTAGGGTTATAGTTGATACATAAAAATACACAATTTTAACAAAAATATTTTAAATACTAGAAGGAAGAAAATATGTTATAATCTGATGCATATTAATTTAAACTATTTCAGACGTTTAAACACTGAGTTTATAAACATCATGAAGTACTTATACTGTTGTGGCTTCATTAGCAAAGATGTGAGCGGAGCAGAAAATTCAGTTCCTAGAGAGTCTAGCTTGAATATTAATTCTTGTCTTTCTCTCCAGAAAATGGGACAACAGAAAAGGAGATGAACCACAGTTTGAAATTCTTCACCACATTCTAGGTTTCCCAACCATTCAAGACACTTCTCGAGACCAAATAAACAGCCAAGATCTCCAGTTGGTACACCGAGTACTTTCTTTTGGCTTCGGTTAGCGTCCGGCAAATGTAGCAAATAGCCCACCTTGCTTCTGGAAAATCCTATAGCAAAATGGCGGCTATTTTCTCTCTACTGGCGTCTGATTGTACTATAAAATGCCTAGAAAATTATGGAAAAGCTAGAACATGTGGATTCATAATCGCGGTTTTTAGTTATACAAACGCACGCTGTTGGTTCTCGCTCTATTGAAAATGTACTCCCCTCAACTGGAAGCGATTTAGTGGTTCCGCACGAGCAGCAAAGTTAGCAATAACCTTTATAAAGAAATTGACCATATTGATGAATCTGGACAACGATTTAGTATTTCTTGCCTGTAGAAAATTGAAAATCGCTTTAGTGCAGTCTGAATCAATTATAATTCCACGGCGCGAAATAATATGCCCCAAGAAAGATATATGTTGGGCAGCAAAGGTACACTTTTCTTTAAGGAAAGGAAAGTGTGCCCCGCCTGCTTCAGGCGAGCAAAGACCTCAGCTAGATGTTGACAACGCGTTTCGAAATCTGGAAAATAAACAACCACGCTATCAAGATAACGGTAACGTTACTTAAACTTGATGTCCGAAAGTAATCTATCCAACAGACGCGATAAAACTTGTTCCCTAATAGCTGCATCAAACGGTATCCTTTGATATTTGTATAATCGCCAAACTGTGGAAAATGCAGTGAGATGTTTACAAGCTTCTGCCATTGGAATTTGGAAAAAAGCATTACTCAGGTCAAGAGCTGTAAACGCTTTAGCTCCAGGAAAATGGTGCGAGCTGTGTGGATATGAGGTATGGGTTGTGCTTCTATTTTAATATTTTTATTCAAGCGGCGATAATCAACCACTGGCTTAAGTTCATTCTCACCCTTTGGCACTAAAAATACTGGACTACTATAAGCGGATTACAATGGCCGAATTATACCACTAGCTAGCACGTCGTTCCTTTTCCTCATCGCCGTTTCCGGTGGTGTTAACGTATATGATGTTAATTTTACGGGAGTAGGGTCAACTAATTCAGTATTATATGTTGCCCCAATTTGTCGGAAAACAGACGCTTATATTTGCCACACAACTGTTCTAAACAAGCCGTCTCCTCCGAGGTCAAATGTGCCAACTGTCCCTGCTGTTGGATCTTGTCTTGCTGCAGAATGTCATGTTGCTGTAACGTGTATTAATTTTTTTCATGTGGAAAAAACGCAAAAATAAACTTTCCCTCACGGAAATCCAAAGTAAAATTCACCCGTCATGAAGTCTGAACCCAAAATCATCTTATACGGGAGATCCGGTAACACATAAAACTCGTGTTTCCAAGGGAACCGTAGAAACCACACGGTTAACCGAACCCTGGTTTTCACCTGAAAGATGTGTCCACTAATAGAATACACTGGGCATTACAGCTTTCAAGATGACGCCGCCTTTATTCGAAACATTCAAGACATAAGCTTCATGTACCAGAGAGTATGAACTATCAGAATCGAGCAATGCTAATAGAAATTGCCTTTCCAGAACAATTTGAATTACAGGTTTCTTACGCATAGGCAACACAAGTGCCCGACGAAACGCGCCATAATTAGCTGCAACCGTAGGTAGTTGCTGGCGTCAAATATGTCATGAGCGGTACCGACTTTCTGTAGTCCTAAGGGGCACATTGCTGTTTGACACTGTCGAACTCGATCTGAGAGAATCACACCGGAAACATGGTCCCTCAGTGAAACTGTCACCCTGACGCGGACCTACTCTACGCCTGTTACTCATGGCGCTGTCAATGGTAAGTTGAAGTCGCTTAAGATCTACATAACGCGCTTCATCTGAAACCCTATACTCTGCCAGATGTTGTATTAACGCATCCAATGGTGCAAAATCTGTTGGACATGTTGTAAATGCTAAGGCCGAACGAACTTCAAAAACGAGATCGGCCACACTTACGATAGATATATTTGGCCCTCGGGATCTGGAAACTTACGCCCTCAAGTATTTTCTTTACTATTGCTCCATAATCTGCAAAAGGTTCTTTAATGAACTGTGACTGTAAATAATGGCCTTGTACTAATTTATGCAACGCCCTACGTGGAACAAATGTATTTAAAGCTGCTTCATGTAGGGTAGTAACAGGTGATTAAGTGGTGTTGATACGAAGCAAACCCTTCGAATTTGATATATTTGGTACTGTATTATAAGTCAATCCAGTACCCACATTACTCTGAAATGAAATGAAATGAAATGTGTAGTGTTTAACGCCCGCTTTTACTACATACAGCACCGCAGACGGTGACACTGATGATGCATGAGATGAAGATGGAGCACCGGTGGAATGAGATGGCAGGGGAAACCGGAGGTCACGGAGAAAACCCGCCCCAACGCCGTGTTGTCTACCACAAATCTCACTTTGCGATTGCCTGGGATCGAACCCGGGCCGCCTTGGTTAGAACCAAGTGGTCTAACCACTGAGCCACGGCGTGGCCTACATTACTCTGACCTAACAATTTAACGAAATAAGCAATGAACTCGCTATACAGTTGCGCTAACGTTAATGTGAAAGTAACTTTGGGGTGAAATTTTTTGTAAGATTTAACGCCGCGAATGTAATGTTCAATGCGCACAGTTAAACGAAGGATTTGAGGTTAGACAAAATGGCGTTAGAATTTACGTCAGTGAAAACATCCGAAAATTCCGCTAATTCTCTGTTACATAACAAAGGTGATTCTATCACAAAAACATGTTGTCATTTAGTTTAACATACGGCTTGTCTTTTACTTGACGAAAGTCACCTAGCAAAGCTGGCTTTTCAGGTACGGATGTGAATTCCTGACCTTGCGGACCCAATTCAGATAGCAAATCAGCTTTCCTCAAAATGTGAAATGAGTAGTATTCAACGCCCGCTTTTACTGCGTGCGGTATTGCAGATGGTGACACTGATGATATATGAAATGAAGATGGAGCACTAGTGGAATGACGTGGTGGGAAAAACCGGAAATCCCGTAGAAAAACTAACCCTAGCACTGTATCATCCACCAAAAATCTCACTTTGCGGTTCCCTGGGATCAAACGTGGGCCACCGTGAAAGTCAAGCGGTTTAATCACTCAGCCACGGTGCGGCCCAGCTTTTCCCAAAAGATGCACATATCGACAATCGTCATGAAGTCCCAAATTCATACCCACCAAAGGCGAAGTTCTATTCACCCGGCAAAAGAAACCACGCTCTGCTACCATTTTTTGCGCTTAACCTCCCCAGTAGAGAGTTGACAACAAAACTTTTACAACAAAGATGGAGTATATTAGGAATAGAAGGATCGTATGGATCGGGGGGAAAGCACGGCAGCACTTAACACGAGGCGACGGAGTGTCCCTTCCTGCGTAGGCCGTACAAGGAACTTAATGGGTCTGGTATTTGATTTATTTCACCAATATGAGGTATATACATACAAGTTCAATCCCTATCATTAATTGCCCCTTGCTATTTAACAAGTTCAACAAGAATTCATACACCACTGTTAATTGAGTCCTTCCTTAACCCGAGTTAACGTTAAACGTTTAAAAAGAAAGAATTGACTTTTCCCAAACGAGCACAAAACATGAGGTCAGTAAGCCCAAACCAAAGTTTTAGAAATAACGACTTTATTTCCTCTACTTATTGCATTACCCGACCAGCTCCAGCCACTTACACAAACTGCTTGAAGGTTCCAGTTACTTTGCTGAAGCAATCAGGGCCCATACGCACTGCGCTGCTACGAGCCAACACGAGCAACTACGGAAGTCTTGCAAGCTACGAAACGCGGCCGAAGATCCATCGAGCAGTCGGCTCAAAACCTCATGTTTATTTCTCGTATTAGTGTCATATAGATACTCCATTCAGGTCTCACAGCCACCGTGGACATGGCACTTTTGGTGTCCCATCTACTCGGTGTATTGCTTTGAGAGATTTTAGAGACACCATTCATTTATACCTAGGACTTGCACAGTATTGCCACATCTTGCCGACTATTTTTGTACAGAGCCACTTTTCTGTTTTATGCAGTGGTTCAAATAGTTTTCCTTCCAGCAATCTCTCACACTTAGATTCTCAGTTTTTCTGCACTGTGTGATTTCAGCGGAACGTCGTATCTAATACATAATCCATGATATTGCACCTCTCATTTGATTGCTATCTCATAAAATCACAATACCAAGTCACACCTTCCATATAAACAGAAACCGGAATCGTTGTTCCCAACTTGTCCGTCTTACAAAACACCTTTCCAAACTGGTTCAGAAAAGAGCCGAACACGGTACATGTTTCTATCTTCTGCAGCCAAAATTTCTATGTATTGGTCCTGATCACAGCCAGCGAGAGCAGAGCTGCAACTTTGATTTTTGGGTGCCATTCAACATGTGAAAATACAGCGTACTTTACACGAATATATGCTAACACTCAACATGTTAATCAGGCAAACAAGAAGATATGTTGTTTCCAGGTTTATAACACATTTTTATGGATCCAGGCTTTCTTTTGTCGTATACGGGCTTTATTTTTAAAGCTGGCAGAATGACGCAGTCTGCAGGAACCAACGGAAAAAAGATATAAACGAAAACATTAACGCCATTCCCAGCACTTCGAAATGTCATTCTGCTTTATAGAAGTTTTCTGAACTAATTCCGCTCTCAATACACCGCTTGAAAGGTGAAATAATATCACAAATTTCAATCACACCCTCCAAAAGCACCCTTGTCTTGCAGACCACACCATTTTGCTCCATACCTACTCCTTATATACAAGAAGTAGCAAGGCACTTTACTTGAGAATGGTACAGCACACCCTTGAGAGAGTCCCTGGGCTTCCTTGTTGAACTTAGCATCAAACTGGAACTTACGCTGCCGTACATATCGCACTTCAACGGCAAAATATCTTCAACAGAGATCCCCAATGTCATATTCATAATTTCAGCCAACAACAGCATATGATATACGCTGATCGACCGAATGAGAACGCGCGTTCAAATATCGGGTGATACCAAGTGACGTCCCAAAAACTGGCATCATCACACCTTTAGAACCAGTCAAAGAAAGATCAGTTTTTGACCTTTGGGCCATTGAACCCCTTACAGACATTTCAGCGCTTCATTCAACAAGTACTTTCCGATTTTTGTTTATATTGACAACCTCTTTGTTTGGTATTAATCATTAACAGAACATCTGCAATACTTGTGATACATCTCCAATACTCTGTCTGATTATGTGTACCTATCAAAGTCAACAAAGGTCGCATAAAATCCTCAAAGGCTAAAGTGTTGGCACGAAGTTTCTGCATCAGGCATTTGTCCACTACCTGACTGAATTAAGGGGATTTAGAATTTTCTACGTCCAATGACTGCACGAGATCCACGATGTTCTTTTAAAGAGATAAACCTCTACCAGTTTCCTGCCATTGGCATCCAAGCTTCAAACACCACTTCATAGCACCGTTTTCGGATTGCACGATTCATAGGCAGCACAGTGAACACCAGAGATACTTAACACCTGCAACTGCTGCAATAAAGCTCTGTTAAAGCTGCTTTATTAGTTAACACCAGTCCATAGACTTCAGGCGTGAGACTAGCGCATCTAGCGTTATAGTTGCTGGCGTTCAGCAACAAGGAACAGAACTTGGGAACCACTAGTCAGTTTTCAAACAAATTAATATTCAAGCAACCATCAGTCTCCCTCACAAGCGATTGCGATTGCGTAGTAGACACGTCGTATTTTCGGAACGCTTGTGACAAATTTGTCCATTGGTAAACTGTGAAATTAAAGAATACCGAGCTGTAAAGCCACTCCATTGTGTGATAGTGAGGGAGTTAACAGTCCTGACGATGACTGAAATAGAAGCACAAAAAAGTGTGTTCCTCACAGCTAAGCCTGAAAAATAGTGTATATTGTGTACAAATGCAATCTTTGGAAGGCGGTGGAGGGGCAACAAGCTAAACAGTGTTGACGATTGTGTTAGGGAAACAACCGACGCTTGTCAAGTGGTATGGGTACCGTTGAAAACATTGGAAATGAAGCAAAAACTTGTGTTAATGCAGGAGAAAGTGTTAAATTTAAATCTCTTGGGAAAGTGTATGAGAGGAACGAACAACTGGCCTTAATGATTTCGACAGGAGTTTATTGTGTCACAAAGTTTTTTTTTTTTTCGATGTACCAGAATGGCAAGTTTCCTGCGGCGCATAAGCTTCTGATCTAAATGAAACAATGTTAAGTGTTTGAGGGCAGTAAACTTTTCCATGCTCCGCATTTTAAGGAAAATAAGGTTTCACCATAAGAAATGCCATGACGGAAGAGAGCTTCAAATGGAAGGCAGTGACACTGCAGGCGCAAGAACCCCGTTTATCACAGAAATTAATTCCTTCAGAATGCAGTGTGACATTAAAATTATTTATTTAGATGAAGCTAGGTTAAAGTAAAACCATACTACATCAGTTTGTTGGCAAATAAATGACGGGAATTGGGGTTTGAAAGTTTCGATTGGCAATAAGTCGTGATCTTATGGAATGCTGTTCAGCCAACACAGGTTTTCCCTCAGAAAGATCATTTATTTTTCGGTCTAAATCTAGAGTGCCATCTGATTATCGTGCAGAAATAAATTCTGGTCTGTTTAAAAACTGTATTTGAACAAATTATTACTATTATAGTAATCGAAAATGCATACACTCCCTAATGAAGGGGGAGGTACCGTGATGTAACACAAGGAAACCCGATATTATGGCTTAGCTATCGCGTAGGAAAATTCCTTTAGCCTCATGACAAACACCAGAAGAGTTGCTGCAGATTGTTTAATTAAATAAACCACAAGTGTGCTAGGAATTGGACGCCATTGCTGCAGATTCGACTGTAAAAGTAGTTGAATATATAATCGCTGAAATTATAAAACCTTTGAGAAAAAGGAGACAACTGGGGCTACGCTGATAGATTTAACCAACGAGTTTGACTGCATCTCACATAATATTTTAATTAACAAGTTAAATTACTATGAAGTCGGGGGGGTACGAATTAAAATTATTAGAATCGTACCTTAGCCAAAGGCAACAGATGGTGGTGGTGAACAACACTAAATCGGAGCTAGCTCCAGTAACGGCAGACGTTTCCCAAGGATCTGTGCTGGCATCTTTCCTATGTTTAATATATATAAGGACTTAATTCGTAAATTACCTTGTACTACAATGTTATATGCTGATGACACAGTTTAACTGTGCAGCACCAAAAATATTGATACAGTAAAACACCAACATGTACTTTTTTTGGAAAGTTCAAAAGTATGGTTCACACTAAACAATTTAGCACTAAATATGTCGAAAACTGAAGATATTTGCTTTTCTTTACTTCATAACTGTATTCACAATTCAGTAAATCTGCTAGGATTACATTTGGACACCAGACTCACATGGTAAACAAAAACACATACGTATCACCTTGGTAAAGAGCTTGCTAGAATCTGGTATCTCTTAAAGAAATTAAAGAAATGTTTAAGTCATGATATGCTAGTCACACCCTATTACGCGTTCTTTGATCCACATATACTGTACTGGGAAAGGCTATGGAGTAACAGCGCTACCTAAAATTACGTGTTTATATGGCAAAAGAAAACAATCAGTTCAATTTTAGGACTAAACCAACCGCATACATGCAAGCCTAGCTTTATAAATCTGAATTTAATGACATTACCCTCAATATGTATATTATTAGTGTTAAAGTGCTAAATCCGATGCTCTATACACAGTCATTATACTAGAGGTACATGATTTAGATACACCCCACAGTCGACTTAGCAGGTCCATAAATAGCCACTGTTATCAAAAACTAAAATTAATTAACAAACTTCCCCTGGAGATAAAGGAACTGCCGCAAAGCAGATTTGTAAATAGGCTAAAACACTGGTTGAAACAAAAAGTATTTTATGCTGTACAAGAATAGCTAGATTTTAATATTCGTGCTTCTGAATTTATGTAAATATATTGTAAAGATAATAGTAAATAGATTATCAATATCATTATTACAGTATAATGTACCCTAACCCATAAGCCTGTATGTTACTTGAGAACCTATTTAATAACTGTTAATTTTTGTGACTATTTAGAGTAGAATAAATTTAAATATGTACACTCAATTTCTTTAGATTATGCTAAGTGAACACATCTGTATATTTTGTAAAAACTTGTATATTAATTTGTATATACCTGTTTTCATCTGACGAAAACGATTGCTTCTTGTAAGCTTAATGATCACTGGACTGTAGTAAATTGAGCTCAAATTTTAATGTGACACGTAATAACCGTATTATTTGACACACGTATTGACCTTCAGGTGACCAGCGCTGTGATCCTTCCTTATCTGGTCTTATCTGGGCAATTAGAAGAGTGAAATATTAGTAAGTTTACGTACAGTAAATTACGAAATACAAATAGAGCGATTGAAAGCTGCGTGCTTCTCGCGCCTGCCGATGTATGGCACGTTGCTGTCCAGAAGACAGGATTACATTTGAACAGAGTATAAATACGATGTATGTGCGATAAGCTGAGGTAAACATCTCTGTGTTGCGAATTTTTTCCGATATGCCATCTCGCTTTGCCATATACTATATAATGCATATAAATACATGTGAGTACTTCAAAATAGTGTTCTTATACAAAAATAGAAGCTGGAGAAGGCAAATATTATAAATTCGGACGATTCATAAGACAGTTAATACACCCTGGAGGACACAATGTTTCCATTACCGTAATTAACGAGAAAGAAAGAAAGAAGACAGAGAGCTTGATGATACGAAGAAATGTTTACGTTCATCAGCTGTAAGAGCACGGACCAATATATCGATCGTGAGTATTTGAAAGCTTAAATGTTATACTTTAGTTACATTCTCAGTGAAAAAACGCAGAAGATACTAGTTCTTCTTGCATTTTCAACTGGAGGTAAATTCTGAGGAAGTAACAAAAACATCGATCTGTGCAACTCTTATAGAAAGAGTTTTTACATGTCTTGATTAGTTACGCCCCAGTAACTTTAACGAACGAGAAGCGTGTTTTCTTGGATTCCTTCCAAGGCAGTTTTGCTTTCCAAGCTACTGATCCTTCATTCATTAACTACATTTTTATTATAGTTGGGAAATTGGTTTAGAAATCTTAGCTTGGAGTTTATTAAGGAATGAATCTGCCAGTTCACTCCAGTAACTAAATGCTTGCCTTTCAAAATTGCTACCCTTTCAGACAGGTTTGTATTATACTGCTAATGGCTACGCAGAGCATACATTTCAGGCTTTTTAGATACCGTGTCACACGTCTACTACAATTTATGAGGCTGTGTGTGGGGAATACAATAATTGCGGTTTTGCTCCAAAAAGCAATCAACCATTTATTCTCATTCCACGAACTTAAAGAAATATGTGCTGCATATAAATAAGCTTCCCTTCCAGTGTTTTAGTGCTCTAATAACTTATTACATATAGTGGAATACTATGTCCTGGGTCAATATCATTCAACGAGGGTCTGAGTGTTTACTTTCCATAGCTTTTATTCCATGTAGGATATAGTTCAACAGCGTAGCACAGGGGGTTTAATGTTTCCGCATATATTCTACCCAAATGTGAGAAATTCCGAGAAAAGAAAACTGTAGGTAAACAGTATAAATTAAATGCAAATGAAATAAATATTAAAAACGATTATGCTTATTGTGGTACATATATTGGAGTGCGTTAGTTAAAATGCAATCATAATTTAACATTTTGCCCCAACTAGTCCAGAACCCCTGGTCCAGAAAAGCGGAAGAGAAGAAGTTCGATAAAGTCAATAAAACCGGTCTGAATACAACATTTGGAACAGTTATCTGTATAAAGGCAAGGAGGTCTAAGAAAAGGCCAAATTCCTCACGAAATCGAAAAATAAAATAATCGAGTATTAACATGAGGACGTTTCGTAATTGCAATTCCACAATGTAGGGACTTCCTGAACATCTCTTTAGCGATATAAATTTAATGCAAACTATTACTTTACTTTTACAGAAATCTTACCGAATTACACACCCATTCATAAACAGTAAAAAAAGCAAAATTTACCGTTTAGGAGAGAGAACTGACTTGCTATTTCAGTGATGTAAAGCCGAGTAGAATGGGAGGCGAACTCTGGCCTGTCCTGAATTATAAGTCACGAGAGTTTATTAAACCCACTTAGAGAAGGCAGTGAAATCTGCCTTAATTAATAATGTTCTCGTCCTGTAATTGATACAAGTGGCTAGAAACATTTACGTCCTGGTAAACTTTGGGATTAAGTACAATTATGCTCTTGATAGCAGTGGCAGCCAGTAATGATGTAATGAAGATCACTAACACGAAATTCCCATACTGATAGGATTACTATGGAAGGGATCCAGCACTAAATACAAAATAAAATAAAATAAAAATCTGCATAAACCCCGGCACCTAGTTTCTTAAACCAGGATCATTACTCAGACATTTAGTAATTTATACAAAAATAAAAAACATACACAAACCATACACAATTTACATATTATAAATAAAAATAAAACTTTTAAAAACATTTTAAAATTTTAATTTCATCAAACATAAAAATCGACACCACATTTGTAAAAATAAACAAAAATTAAAAATAAACGAAAATTCAAAAATATAATTAAAAATCTAAATATTTTCAAATCCATCCCTTTGAAAATGTTATAAATTTAATTTAAAAATTTACAAAAATTTCAAACATCATCGCCAAACAAACTTTTATAATTTATAATGATAACAATAAAAATTTCATATTTAAAAGTATGTTAAAACAAAAATATTATTTTATTGGTTTCCAGGAAAACATGACTGGTATTCCAGTTATTAACTTAAGTATACCTTAAAACTCCCCATAGAAAATTCAGCCACCGGTAGTCGGCGAACACTTTTAGTACTGGTAACCAGAACTACAACTTTACCAAACAAAACTATTCTATACACACAAAACTATCAATTACAAATTAATTAACTGCCAACCATAAATTTCAGATATAAACAATTATTAATTTAATTTTTAAAAATTTGTAAAATATTCTTACGATTAATTAATATTTAAAAACAAAATAATTATTAAAACAATTATATAACATTTCAAAATTATTATTAACCATCATAAATCAAAACTTCATAACTTCAAAGATATACGAATTTACTTTAACTTGCTAAAATATTATTTATAGAAGTTTTCTCACAATCTATTAAAATTTAAAACAAAAAATTGTAATAAAAATTAATTTTCACTTCCAATTATAAATTACAAAGTTTAAAACAAATTTTTTTAAATTAAAACAAATTTAATATTCAATTTATTAATACTCAAATATTAAACTTATCTAAAATTTAAAAATTATTAATTTAATAAATTTAGCAATGAAAATTATATAACTTTGTCACTTTTTATGTATAAATCAATTTTAATTCTGAAATCAAATATTAATTTCTTAAAACATTTACATTTATCGTTTACTAATTATAATTATCAAATATAAATTTAAACTTTTAAAAATACAAAAAATGTATTTAATTTTCTAAAATAATATTTGTAAAGATATTTCGCAAATAATAATTCGGGGATTCGGCACTAAAATCAGTCTTGATGTTGATCTATTGGGGCATCAGCGGAAGAAAGAATGAGGCATGATCCTTCATTTTACTTAGATGGAAACCTCCCACGGTAGGCCAGTACAACGGACATTCCTCCTAATGTGGTTCGGATGTGGTCCCAGCAACCGGTTCAGAGACCGGCAACCGCCCTACCGGAGGAGGAAGTCGTTTACTCAGAGCATATCATCCTGCCATGCACCACCGAGATACCCGCCGACAATTCTACTCTGAAAGAGACCACCAGATGAGAGATGATGTGAAACCATAATGGAAAAGCACCGAAAAAATGCGTGCGTCAGATAGACCGGCCACGGGAATCGAAACCGAGCCTCCCGAATGCAAGCTACAGGAGAAGCCGCCTGAGCCATTCCTCTCGGTCACATAATGATAATAACCTAAAAAGGTGCAATGCAAATGGTTTATTCGAAGTAACCGTGGGATTTATTTATATATAGAAACTCATGCGTATTTGAACAGAAAATCAATTTGTGGTAACAAATTGTTTTTAGTCGCACTCTGAAATCAGGTATTTGCATAATGCGATGTCCTTCTAGTGAAAACATGGCATAAACAGGGAGTCTATTTCGAGTCATCGTGTTGTGCTGAGATGTTTTTATTCTTTTAGAGAAGGGGAAATTACCTTTTGCTTCAGATATGCCATAGAGATAGTTAGCAGAACATTAAGTAGTTTTTTTTTGAAAGATATGGAGATTAAAATTAAAGCCGGAGATTAAAGAGATTTACTGAATAGAGATAGGATGTTGAGGGAGAGAAGAAGCGTGGCTGTTAAAAGTGAAAGTGCTGCAGCCCTCGTAAGTCTGCTTTCCGACGTGTGGTTCAGATTTCACTGTCTTGAGCGCAGCTTTTGTTTACTTCATTTCCACCGGGTGTATAAACGTCATATAGCTTTGTGTTAACAGCAGCATTAGATGCTTTACAAGCATGGCCTGCACACATGGATATACATACAGTCCTCTATAGAGAGCCAGGAACTTTTATAGGTTCCGCCACACCTTTACAAGAAAAATGTCGCTGCCTGTTGATTATAACCACTTTGGACAGTAAGGCTGACTCTTCTAGAGCCGCCCTGGTTGGTGTGATACGGCGTCACTCATATGCCTCACCCTCTCACGAAAACAATTTACCATAATAAAATAAAAATAATAACCCATAGCGCGACAGCCCTTAGAGGGCCAAGGCCTACCAACCCGACTGCCGACCTCACGCCCACTTACGCACGGCAGAGGTGGACCATCATCCAACCGATACGGGGAGGAGATGTGGTCAGCATCTCGGCATCCCCCAGTCGGAGTGCTGGTTTCCGTGACCAGGGCCGCTTACCTAGCGTAAGCTCCTCACTTTCCTCACGATGCTGAGTGGGCACCGGTCCTATACCTGGCACCTAAAATCCGCACCCCATGGGTGGGATCGAACCCGGGCCGCTTTCCGTGGCAGGGACCAAGCCCGCTACGCCACGGCACAGGATACAAGCTACTATACCACTCGCAAAAGTTAAAGGCATACGAACACTGGCCAATGCTCAAGCGGAGCGCTGTTGCCAAGCGTAGTACGTGTACCGCACAGGTTCTGTACATAAGAGCATGCTTTACCCGCCAGCAAAGGTCTTGGCTGTTCTTTCCCTAATTAAACAACACATTAAATATTCCTCAACCTTAAGATCTTATCTTGACACATGTCACAGCAGTGGAACAGCAAGTACGGTTTCCAATTCAGTAACTCGCTTTCCAACTTTGTGGGTCTTTCCCGGAGATTGAAATAGAGGCACGCCCACTTTTTCTAAGAATGAAGCTGCTCCACCACAAATTCGTGACACTGTGTGCACACTACCTACATCACAAGATTATAGAATTAATTGCTGGGATTTTGAAAATTCTACAGTCGCCCTATATTCTGGATTGGAGAGCTTTCGTAAAATCCTGTTTACAGTAAATATAATTTTTCTGCCCTGAGAATTAATCACTTCATGTTTGTTGATCGAAAAATCACTTGCCCCAGCTTCGAGGGAAATGTTCACGCACTCGGATTACAAACAATGGAAAAAAGATATGCGTAAAATAATTTAATGTAATATTAACAATATTTCAGCTCGAGTTCAACACACGACCTAACAAAGACATTCACTTTAACAAACCAGCACTACTCTGAAAACGAACTGAAAATTAACTCTGTTTCAAACTGCGTGACTTCTGTTTTCATCGTAGGTGCATTATTTATTTAAGTTTGAGATATTGTGAGGAAAGAATGGTGTTGGGTTTTAGGCTAATCTGTGATATTCCCTTTTCTTCTTTTTCTTGTAATTTACGTCCTCCAACGTTAAGTCATATCGGACGATGAATGGAATGAGTGAAATTATGCTCAAATGAGCCCAAAGTCCTTAGAGCTTACAGTTACCCGACATTCGTCTTGAAGGATAAGGGAAAACCCCGGAAATACCTTATCCAGGTAACTCACCCTGACCGAGATTCGAACTCGGGACCTCTTGAACGTGAGGCAGACCTTATGTGTTATGAAAGGATGGATGTTGGGTAACCATAACCACGTGAAAGTAAAACGTGCATCGTTCGCGTTGTAAGTATCGTAGAGAGAGAATTTTTGTAGGTCAAGATCAGAAAGTTTAATTCTCTCTTATTATAATAATGGAATCTGTAATTTTCAAATATTTATACGTAACATTTAATCATAACCACGTGAAAATAAAACGTGCATCGCGCGTGTTCTAAGTATCGTAGAAACAGCGTTTTTGTTCGGTCATTATCAGAAAATAAAATTCTTTATTATTATAAGATTGGCATCTGTCATATAAAAATATATATATCCGTAACATTTAATCATAACCACGTTAAGATAAAACGTGCATCGATCATATAATTAACTAGTATAATGTTCTTAGTTCAGGCGCGTGAGATGCGTGTACCACATTCGGCAGCACTGGTAGGAGGAGCAAGCTTAGGATTGGCTGGAGTTTGCATTACGGCCCGCCTCCATATGCCTTTAACTTTTGCAAAGATTATAGAACGAATTAGCCAGCATATAATGGGCGGGGAAATCTGATTTGTGTGTTTCATCATGAAACTCACTGCTTTTACCCACTGTCCTAATACAAGTCTCTAGATCCTATTCCACCAGATTGGAATGGGTGCTGAAAGCTTTGTTATGTTTTTGAAATAGAGTGGGATGGCTCAGGCGGTTTCGTTCGTGGTCCGCATTCAGGAGGGCTTGCTTCGCTTGCCGTGGGTAAGTTTATTATATCCTTAAGTTTCCCGTCCCTCCATTTCATCTCCATTATCATCTCTCATCAGGTGATCTCTTTTAGGGTAGAAGTGTCGGCGGAAATCTCTACACTGCTTGGCGGGATGATATGTTCCTGGTGAACACATCCTAGGACAGCCTCCGATCTCAGGGCCGGCCTATTGGGCCGTTTCAGCATTATGGTGGGTGGGTTGTCTATTGTACTGGCCTGCCCGGGTCTTTTCAACTAGTCAAAAGTGGGAATCCTGCTCTCTGAGCTGTAGTGACTCCTTGGGTGGGCCGCCCTCTATCTCCTCTCGCTCATTCCTTCCTCCCGGGGATGCTCCACTTGAAACATAGGCGCAATAGATCAAATCTAGTCGATGTACCGACCAGATTCTATTCTATCCTATGTTTTTGATTAATTACACATTCTTACTTGTTTCCACCTTCTGCTGACATGTATCATTAGAGTCTATCGTGACCTGGTATAGTGGGCGCTGAAGTTGGCTATGTTTTCGATAATGACACGCCGCTTTCACTTCTTGTTCCCACCCTCTCCTTACATAATTTAATAGATCGTATCGTGACCGCAAAGAGTGGGCGGTGTAGTCCAACTTACGTTTCTGATGACCACAAGTTCTCACTGCTTGTTCCCACCTTCTCCTGATATACGAAGGCTGTTCAATAAAGAATGATCACAAAGTTTTTTTCACAACGTACCTTTTTACTTATCCTCAAAATTTTGATGGTCCTTCTCAAAATAGTCTCCCCTGAATGCGATGCACTTGTCCCAACGTTCCTTCCAGTCTTCAAAGACATGCTGGAAACCATTTTTTGAGATATCCTTCAAAGTCGCCTCCGTAGCCTTCACCACTGCTTCTGATGATGGATAATGCCTCCCACGAAAGCGTTTCTTCAAGTTAAAGAATAGAAAAAGGCCACATGGGGCTAAATCCGGACTATAGGGAGGGTGAGGGATGCACTTCACGTTGATTTTTGCAAGATATTCAGCTCAACATTGGCAATATGCGGCCGCGCATTATCTAGGTGCAACATCCAGCCTGCTTCATGGAAATGTGGTGTTTTGCGCCTGATATAAACTTGCAAATTTTTCAGGACATCCCTGTAGTATTATCCAGTTACCTGTGTGCAGGTATAACATGCTGATAAACCATTCCATGAATATCAAAGAATGAGATTCATCAGCAGTGATTACATTTGAAAGAAACTCCGGATCTTTCGCTAACATCAACTTTAACTGCATGTTACCTCCATTGCAGCGGTAGGCGATACTGAACATGTCTGAACTTACTGGTTCTCACAGGCGGGAACCAGTACTACCAAAAATGAACCTACTACGGCGTGTTTGTTTCACATTAAGCTAACAGAATGTAATTAGATTGGGTTTTATGACATAAAAATTATGATCATTCTTTATTGAACAGCCCTCGTAATTCACTAGATCTATATTGTTGGGATAGACTGCAGGTGAAGTCTGATATGTTTTGTAAGTGATATACTCTCATTGCTTGTCCCCTCCTCTCCCTCTTATAACTAGGTCACAAGATTCTATCCTGCCCTTGTAGAGCGGGAATCGAAACCACATTTTTGCATTTGGTAAAACACACTTTTGCGCTTGTTTTCACCGTGCCACTGGTGCATACCAGATCCTAGCTTGCTCGGGAAATGGGGTGATCAGTTCAAAATTATGCTGATGTTAATGAACATATTTTCACCGTCTGTTTCTAGCCCCTCACTGATATAAATCACTAGATCCTATCCATTCAAGTAGCGTTAGTAGCGAAATCTGATGTATACTTTTAACACTATACCGTCACTGTTTGTTTCTTTCATTAATATATACCACCAAGTCCTCTACTTCTCCAGTAGAATGAGCAGTGAAGTCCTACTTATGGCTTTGATAATAATATATTCTCACTCTCATTGCCACACTCTTATAGATCCTCGTTTTCGAGGTAGAATGGACAATGACGTTTCACATCTGCTTTTCATATTAGCACACTTTCACTGCTTGTTGCCAACCCTCTCACTGATATAAGTGACTAGAGTCACTGCTATCTGGGTGCAATATGTCTAGCTTATGCTTTTGTTAGCGACATCCTCACTGATGTTTCTCACTTATCGCGGATATAAGTGACAAAATTCTATCCTATTTGTTAGATAAAGTGGCAAAAGTTTTCTCTGATGCAGCTGATAGCAATATTATTTCACTTGTACCTCTATAGGTATGAGAGCTAAAACGTGTTTCTAGAAGTCTAAATGTACCTACTCCAGATATCTTAGTGGACTTCGGAACAAAGCAAATGGAGGGAAATGAATAATCAGGTGGTTAAAATAAAAGCAAGGCCCTTTTTCATTAGCTCAATAAATCACTGAATGTATATTCGTTCAAATGTTGGGCAATACTTTTGCGAGTAGAAAATGGAAGAGAGGAAATGGCATCACGCTGAGCAGAAACGAGGATTAAATCTGGTACAGCTGCAGAAATTTTATCCAATCTAAATGTGGCTTGAAGGGCGGATCCATTTTAATGCCTGCGGGCAATAATATCCTTTTTCAAGCTTCTTCTATACAGCCAACATTAATTATGTGGATATTTGATATCCAGGCTTCTAACACGAAGATCCATAATCACGTTGCGTAGCTGAACAAATCCGAGAAGTGTCATTGTAGTGCCTTGCTCCTTGTAGTCTTTAAGCCAGCCATCAGCGTTATTCCCAAAACAAAGGCGCCCTCATTCAACGAAATCCTAAAACAGAATAAGAATTACCAATCAAGAATCAATAAACATAGTTTCTCCACTGTTCTTCAGTTTCATAATTTGTGGATTTAGCAACACTGCATTTACACTCTGCAATTATAATCGTCCGCTGAAATAAGTATTAGTGCTAGTTGTATTTTACCCTTTTAACTCGTATATAGAATTTCATATCTAAGTAACAATAATAATTACACTTGTCTATAAATGAGAAAAATGCTACAAGTAAATGAATCAAATATAAAACGATAAATAAAATCAGACGCTTTCTAATCAGCAGGGGAGGAATTTTATGCTCTAATAATCTCTTTAATATGTATGTCTTTATGCATTAAAAACTTCCATAATATGCAAAATCATACCTTTTTAAAGATATTAAGACATAACACTGGTACAAAAAATGTAACAGATTTTATG
>CM060948.1:157969072-157986572 GCA_030765055.1 Mantis religiosa | reverse complement strand
TGATGAAACTTGGCTACATCATTTTGATCCTGAGAGCAAACAGCAAAGCTCAGCATGGAAATCTCCGTCATCACCAACCACCCAAAAAAGCAAAAGTGGTTGCTTCTGCTGGAAAAGTTATGGTCATCTCATTCTTTGATATTCATGGAATGGTTTATCAGCACACACATCAGTAACTGGGCAGTACTACAGGGATGTCCTGAAAACATTGCAAGTCCATATCAGGCACAAAAGACCACATTTCCGCTTCACCACGATAATGCGCGGCAGCATATTGCCAATGTTATTGCTGAATATCTTGTAAATATCAACGTGAGTGCATTCCTCACCCTTCGTATAGTCCGGATTTAGCTCCATGTGACTTTTTTCTATTCCCTAACTTGAAAAAACGCCTTTGTGGGAGGCATTATCCATCATCAGAAGAAGTGGTGAGGGCTGTGGAGGCGATTTTGAAGGATCTCTCAAAAAATGGTTCCCAGCATATCTTTGAAGACTGGCAGAAACGCTGGGACAAGTGCATCGCATTCAGGGGAGACTGTTTTGAGAAGGACCATCAAAATTATGAGGATGAGTAAAGGGTACGTTGTCAAAAAATATTGTGATCATCCTCGTACATTTACTTCATACCGAAATATTGAAAAAAATAGGTCGCACCGGATTCAGATTGTTGTATGTTTCTAATTAGAACTATCCTCAGACTGTTACATTTAGTGATCAATTAATTTTCATATAGCAGTAATTGTAACATTTAGCAGTTGGATTTGGTGAACCTGAGGAACACCTGTTAAAGTGAATCTAACAACACTTCACTGGTGGCAGTGGTATAGATTTTCTGATTTAATTTTATTTCCGAATATAATATCGATGTATTTACAACTATGTTGACTTCATCTGTGAAATGCACATAGTTGTAATCTTTCCTTAATTAAGGTTTATCTAATGTGGAATTAAAATGGTTATAATTACTATTCGACAAACTTCAAGTCAACTGTTAAACTTATAAACTCTTAGCCTTACCAGTCGCTCTCTCTCTCTCTCTCTCTCTCTCTCTCTCTCTCTCTCTCTCTCTCTCTCTCTCTCTCTCTCTCTCTCTCTCTCTCTCTCTCTCTCTCTCTCTGCTGAAAATTTTCCGAACAACCAAAATTATATTATTTGTATTGTTTGTATTTGCCGATAAGCTGTACTAAATCTGCTGAATGATGGCATAGTCCCTTATCACTTTCTGGAAATGCAGTATGGAACAATTAGAAGTGAAATGAGCATGACAGAGATAGGATAGAATCTGTTGCACCTATGCCCCAAATGGGGCATCCCAGAGGGGAAGGATGAGGGGAGAGGAGACAGAGGGCGGTCGACCCAAGTAGTCACGACAGTGCAAGCGACAGAGTCCCTACTATTGACCAGTTGGTAACTTACCGGCAGGCCAGTAGAACCCAAGGCAACTAGAGTACTCAGGTAGGCCATTCCGGAGAGTCGCGCTGCCATTGGCTAACGCGCATGACGTCACTGAGAATACAGTTCAACCGCGAGAGTTAAACATTAGCCCCTCAGTATGTGTTATTTAAGCTCTGCTACGTGTAAAATCGGAAGGAATAAACATCCACTTGTGTATTATAATGAAGGTTCTTTCTAGCAGTTGTATTAAGAGTTTAAAACATGTTGCTATTCATGTGTACTTAATCAGTGTAGCTCAAGAAAATGACGAAGCAACCCATTGAAGATTTTTCTTTGCTGCAAGTTTCCTGATCATTTCTGCCTTCGCTCTTTGGTTTAAGTGCCAAATTCTAATGAAGGTTCTTGTCCTCACATTAAAAGAGATCACTTTGTGATGCATTTCGGGAAACTTGGAACTTATTATAGAAATTATGTTTTGCATCACTCCATTACACTTCGCAGCACTTTGTCCATGGAAGCTACAAAATATTACTTCTGTACCTTGTTATGCCGTTTCAAAACACGGTTTTCTTTCTTCAGGGCTTGCATCTGAGTCTTTAGTCTAATTATTTCCTCTTCAGCAACAACAGAGTGGTCAGGAGCTACCTCCGTGCTGGTCGACGGGTCAAATTTTGTTTTTTGGGGGGGGGGAGATAAAGATACTATAATAGACAGCGCCCTCTTTCGCACGGTCCTAACTTCGCACCGGCGATCTCTTACTGATATTGCCTATTAATAAAAACAGTTTTATTATTATTACTATTATTATTATTATTATTATTATTATTATTATTATTATTATTATTATTATTATTATTATTATTATTATTATTATTATTATTATTATTATTATTATTATTATCGTTATCGTTATCGTTATCGTTATCGTTATCGTTATCGTCATCGTCATCGTCATCGTCATCGTCATCGTCATCGTCATCGTCATCGTCATCGTCATCGTCATCGTCATCGTCATCGTCATCGTCATCGTCATCGTCATCGTCATCGTCATCGTCATCGTCATCGTCATCGTCATCGTCATCGTCATCGTCATCGTCATCGTCATCGTCATCGTCATCGTCATCGTCATCGTCATCGTCATCGTCATCGTTATCGTTATCGTTATCGTTATCGTTATCGTTATCGTTATCGTTATCGTTATCGTTATCATTATCATCATCATCATCATCATCATCATCATCATCATCATCATCATCATCATCATCATCATCATCATCATCATCATCATCATCATCATCATTATTATTATTATTATTATTATTATTATTATTATTATTATTATTATTATTATTATTATTATTATTATTATTATTATTATTATTATTATTATTATTATTATTATTATTATTATTATTATTATTATTATTATTATTATTATTATTATTATTATTATTATTATTATTATTATTATTATTATTATTATTATTATTATTATTATTATTATTATTATTATTATTATTATTATTATTATTATTCCACGCATCAAACTTTTCTTATAAAAAAGGAGCGAATAAACTCAGTGTACACATAGAAACAAATACATAAATGGAATGTGTATCTGATAATTACCTGCAAATTGGTTTTGCTGGTACTTGCTACTACCGCCTCAAATATATTCCCATGCCAATTAGGAATTTTCTATGACGGTACAGCGTCGCCCTTTTATTTTATTTTCAGCGGCAAACCTAACAGCTCGTTTTTTAAATCCCGTTCATAGTTTTCGGGCAGGAAGTGACCGGAACAAATCCTTGCATTAACCTCACATTAACCGGATCAGCCCTTTTTCAGCGCAAAACCCACTTGCGCTGTAGTTCTCGATCTTTAGGCAAACAATGGAAAATCACATTCGTAGTTTTATACGAAGCATGTTTGCTTTCAGCAACAGCGCAATGGTTTTCATAATGTTACGACAAAAAAACACAGCAAATAACTACAATAGCTCATAAGCAACTGCATCTCGTTTAGTTCATCAGAAGGATTGTGGAATTTGCATGCATCAGCGCCTTATCTTTTCTTATAATGTGCAATCATAATATTGCATTACGTACATTCACGTGTAAGCGCTTTTGCGTTGTATTCTCAGTGACGTCACGCCCCTCAGTCAGCAGTGACAGTGTTTTGCGCGGGAAGGCGGGAATGGCCTGCCCTGAGTAGAACCGCCAGTCCACCCACCCGCCGTAGAGGGGGCGGAATTTCCGGAACCTTTAGCTGCCGTGGGGTAAGTGCTGCAAATCCCAAGCACTCATGGTGCTTCTGACGTTACTAGAAGTACATCGGACCAAACATTAGAGCCCCACCCGAATGGGAATTGATCGGATTGGGTTGGTCTCGATAGTGTGGTAGTTCCCGACACCCATGGGTATTGCGTACATCTGGCTGGTCTGGCCGCCCAGATGGAATTGAGGGATGCCTAATGAAAATCCGGCGTACTAGCTTGCATATCTCGAAGCATGGTGTGCTAGATCACCTGCGAGGTTGTTCGGTAGTCATCCCCTGGGGGGATTGATGCGTGTCCACTTCCACCCTGTAGTGGGAGAGGGGGGCTTTTTAAAGTTATAAGTTACTGACCTACTGGAAACACCCACGGAGACACCATTTCTCCCTGGTCATGGATTTAATCCCAATCACCGTGGGCCAGCCCAGATCACAGAGACCTATCCTACCGGAGGAGATGTTTATTAGGAGCATATCATCCTGCCATGCAGTGCCGAGGTTCCCGCCAACACTTCGGTGGGTGCAATCAACCTACCTAGCATTCGCCTGGCAACCCAGGAAAGCCCCCGAAAAATACCCGCTTCCGGCCACACGCGGAGGAAACCGCCTGAGCCATCCGACTCGGTGTCATAACGTATACTTGTAACAACTGCAAATTGACTCAAGCACTTATGTAAGAACTCAAATAAAACAAATAAATATATACATAAAATATCTGAAATACTCCGTAGAATATGTAGGATATGTAGGAGTTTGCATGGTTTGCCATGAGCCCTCTGAGGATGCTCGAAACACGTACGAGCGAAACGCCAGGAAGCCCGGAACCTTCTACATATTACTGGATTGACGCCGGTCGTAAAAGCCTAAGTTGCATATGTATGTAATAAAAGCAGGCGTTAAACGCTACACAGGCTAGCCCCATAGTTTGGTCAGTAGAGCATCTGCCTGCCGTGCTGGAGGTCCCGGGTTCGTTTCCAGGCTGGGGTGGGGATTTTTCTCCAACCAAGATGATTATTCATGTTCTCCAGAGTCTGGAAATATGAATGAGAATGTGAATGTTTGCGTGATCTAATGAACAACCCAACGATTACGAGTTAACACCATCGGTGTGCCCGCCTCGGTAGCGTAGATGGTAGCGTGTCTGCCTCACTTTCAAGAGGTCCCGAGTTAAAATCTCGGTCAGGGTGAGTTATCTGGATACGGTTTTTTTCGGGGTTTTCCTTTATCCTTCAAGACGAATTTCGGGTAACTCTAAGCCCTGGACTCATTTCAGCATCATTTCACTCATTTCTATCACTTTCCGATATGACTTAACGCTGGAGGACGTAAATTACAAAAGAAAAGAAAAAAAAGCATCGATATGCTCCAAAGGAGAAAGGATTTGACTACTGTAGTTAAAGGCGGGGGTGTAAATGGAATAAAACAAAACGAAATAAATAAATAAACCACTACACAGTTCATTTTTCCGCCTGGCACCTCATTTTTTTACAGCAGGGCGTTTATTCCAAATTTTTCATTTATTAACCTCATAGAAGAAATGAAATTACATTAATTTTCCAGATTAACCTTGAACTAATATATAAAATAAAACAATACAACTCAATATAATATAACAAAACAACCTTACACTACTACCATATTAAGTATCACAAAATAAGCAGTAATAAAACATAAAATACAATAATTTACAATATTTTTGTTCATCAAACTTTTCTATAACCAAAAAGTGTTCATTTAACAATTCAAAAACAAATTACAATTTCTTTTAAGATATTTCTACCAAAAAGCCTTTAAAAAATTCTTTTAAAAATTCACTCCTCATTAAATATGTTAAACAATTAAATATATACAAATCTTAAAACCTATAAATTCAATTTCATATATATAAAACAAAAACTTGGTAACTTTAATTTATTACAGTTTCCCAAAATCTTATATTCAAAAATTACAATGCTACTTGGTATCCAGCACTACAAACTGGAGCCGCGCCGTGGCTCAGTGGTTAGACCGCTTGGCTCTCTCCAAGGGGTCCGGGTTCGATCCCAGGCGACCGCAAAGTGAGATTTGTGGTGGACAACATGGCGCTGCGGCGGGTTTTCTCCATCTTCAGCTCATGTATCATTAGTGTCACCGCCTGCGGTGCCGTATGTAGTAAAAGCGGGCGTTAAACACTACACATTTCATTTTACTAAAACTGGAATCCAGTTTATTACTCTTACTTATCTATTTACACTACACCGCTATCCGTGCGTTTAAAGTACTCAACGACCCTAAAAATAAAAAATTACACATACTAAATGCTATTAACTGTAATTAAATATTCCCTTTAAAAAAATAAAGTGTCTATACCATCAACATTGTCCATACATAATATTCCTAACCTTCATTAATGACTAACTACTTTAAATCACAAAACATAATACTTCTCTATTAGCACTACACTCAATAGTTTACTGCTATAAAAACACATTATTTAAACACCTCTAAAACACTAACCATTCATCACTTATAAATTATCACTTTAGTTTACTAAGCTCAAAATATAGAAGTAGCAACCCATTTCTTAAAACAATCACCCTTTCCACCAAACATCTCTTCAACTCTTCCACATACCCAAACTCCTCCTAACACCGTCTTAAGATTATTCCACCTCACTCCACTTATCACCTTTTCTCCTACACTCCTCAAACTATATCTTCTATACACAAACACATCCAATCACACTGCCAACTGTTCTCTCTCACCTATTGCTTCACCTCCTTCATTCTCTCACCGTCCTCTTCTTCTCCGTCCCGAGTTGGTGCAACTGGCCGCCACCCACCATTTTGCAGAAAGTCCTCCACGTTCTCTTCTTCTCTCCTCCTTACACGTTCCTCTAATCGACTTATAACTACCATACAAATCTTCTGCCTACCTCCTCGGTATACCTTCACCGTCTCGATCTGGCTGATTAATAATTAAAAGTCCTTCTTGGTGGTGATGTTGTATCCTAACTGATCTCCTACTCAAATTCTTTTGGCTGATATAATACCAATCTCTCTCCCGCTGTTATTATTTTATTTTCTCTTGCTATTTTGCTAACTCTTAAAGCCAAAAATGTTAAGTGGCTATAACGTTCCTTATCCCTCAGAATCCTATTTACATGTAAACCTCTCAACCGCTGACGGTCATTTCCATTTTCTTGGGAGTATTTTTCACATCCAGAGCATCTATAAGATCACAAATTTTACAAATTTCATGTCAATCTTGCGTATCCTCTTCCAATAGGTTCCATACAGCCCATGCACGATCAGAAAATGTAACGCTCCTTTTACTGGTTTAATATATGCTAAACTTAATCTTTCATTCATGTCTGGAAAAATGTCTTATGTTCTTCTTCCTTCATTTATATTGTCCCATTCTTGCTGCCAATTGCTTAAAATTTTTCTTCTAATATTCCATGCTTATTACATCTTTCTCCAAAATTTCTTGCACTTAAATTATTCCTTTTCAACCGAAACGTTGCACCCCTTAACTTAATTAAAATAACTTATTGACCATGTTCCAGAGCCATTGTTGACCGTGTGGAAACAGCACCTGCAAGCCTCAGGGAAATTCTACGCTGCAAACTCCGCAAGTGATCCTTCATTCTAACATTCCTAAACGCCCAAATGACTGCTCCAAACGTTATTATGGATACAAAATTGGTATAATGATAAGTTATTACTGTTTTGAGAGGAATATTAAATTTCATCCGTAAAATCTTGATAATTTCATCATTACATTCTCAGCCTTTATTTTAATATAATCCGCATGTTCCCACCCCCCACTCAAAAAAAATTCATCCAAATAAACACCTAAGTGGTTTACTTCCCTACTTCGCTTTATATTTTACATTATTCATTTTTGTTATTGGTTGTCCTTTAAAATCAGCTTTAAGGACAATAAAGTTATATTTTTGAGGCGACACTTTTAAGTTTAGTCTTAAGACAACGTCTATACAAAAATGCTTATTAAATTTTTTGACTTTACTTTCAATTATAATCTCTAGTTTCCTTCAATAAGAAATTATTCATAGTCGGCATAAGCAATCGTATTTACTATATCCACTATATTCCTTTCTCTTCTAATAGGGTCTCCATTATAATATCCCATAAAGCGGGCACGATGACCGAACCTTGGGGGCATCCCTTAGTTACATTTCTACATGTACATTTATCAGCTCCTTTAATTTAAACCTTTCGGCCCGTACAATAATCCAGCAGTATATTATACAAAGTACTTGGATAATTTAACAATTTCAGTTTTTCAAGAAAGAAAGAAAGAAAGAAAGAAAGAAAGAAAGAAAGAAAGGAAGGAAGGAAGGAAGGAAGGAAGGAAGGAAGGAAGGAAGGAAGGAAGGAAGGAAGGAAGGAAGGAAGGAAGGAAGGAAGGAAGGAAGGAAGGAAGGAAGGAAGGAAGGAAGGAAGGAAGGAAGGAAGGAAGGAAGGAAGGAAGGAAGGAAGGAAGGAAGGAAGGAAGGAAGGAAGGAAGGAAGGAAGGAAGGAAGGAAGGAAGGAAGGAAGGAAGGAAGGAAGGAAGGAAGGAAGGAAGGAAGGAAGGAAGGAAGGAAGGAAGGAAGGAAGGAAGGAAGGAAGGAAGGAAGGAAGGAAGGAAGGAAGGAAGGAAGGAAGGAAGGAAGGAAGGAAGGAAGGAAGGAAGGAAGGAAGGAAGGAAGGAAGGAAGGAAGGAAGGAAGGAAGGAAGGAAGGAAGGAAGGGAGGGAGGAAGGAAGGAAGGAAGGAAGGAAGGAAGGAAGGAAGGAAGGAAGGAAGGAAGGAAGGAAGGAAGGAAATGGACCACCACAAATGATCAAAAGCCCCAGATGTATCAACAAAATTTCCAAATAAATATTTATTGATGCTCATACTTAAAGTCTCCAAAGTGGAATAAATAGCATGTTCGGTTGTTTTACCTTTCCTAAATCCGTCCTAATTTTCATTAAGTCCAATCATTAATCTATACGGCATTATACTGTCGCGGCGAAAAGCACAGAAATTTCAGTGCTGAGAGATAAGCGCGGCTTGACTACACAAAGAGCCTGCAGATAAAGATAACAGGCGGACAGTGCTTGCAGAAGCAGATAAACATAGCGCGTGAGATAAATGACTTGCCTGCCCAGATAGGGTTTCACGTAAGGAAGGTTCTAGTGATATCTCCATCGACAGAGAATAGTTGTTTTTCTTATTTGCTCGAGAAGTCTCTCCAATGTATCAATGAGGTATTTAAGAGAGCGACGACTTGCCAAGAGGCAGTCGTGAGTAGAAAACAGTTGTAAAACGAGAGTGAGTCGCGAGAGGTAAGCAGTTGATGCAACGAGAGCTGATGTGTAAACTGAACGACGTTTTATTGTCATCGACCTTGGAAGGTTGTGTTGTATATGTGATGTAATGTTACCAATGTATTCAGTAGGTAGATCGGCCTATGCGATTTGAGTTTTATGGCATCTTTATCCTTTCCCTTTCGTAATATAACTACTTTTGCCTGCTTCCAACATTTTGGAAAGCGACCTCTCCACAAACAATCATGAAACAACATAGTTAAGTACGGTATCAATTTCTTTTGCAAACAATATAAGAAACACTTCTTTCGGAATAGAGTCAGGTATGGATGCTCTTTTCCTTTTTAATTTATGAAAAACCAATTTGACTTCAGGTATATCAAAAGAAAATATGATATAATTTAAATATGTTTCTCTTACATTAATTTTACTAATCACGTTCTTCAGTTTATAAGAATTGGGGTCGTCATCTGCAAGCAGCGTATGCAACAAAAATTTGGTTGCATCTTCCCAGTTTGCTGTGGCAGCACCTTCACCGTTGATTAAAATATTCAAAACTGCTGTTATTTTTATCTATCAATTACAATTTATATGGAACTCCCCACACATTATTTGTTAAATTATTTTCCGCAAAACGTTGCCATGATTTACTGCGAGTTTCTTTCAATACATTCTTGATTCTTGAACTTTGTTTTAGCTGGCCTATACAAATTAAGTTTATATTATCTATCTTTTTCAATAATGGACCGCTTATAAATTTTCCTAGGTTTTTTCATTTTCCTATTTGATGTCTCTAAAGCTTCAGTCCAACAATTATCAGACACTTTTTATCCCTTTTTTTGAAACGGAATGCACAATTGCACTTTTAATTTGTTTGCATTGAATTCATGGCATCTTCGTCAGCTGATTGACCTTTGAAATGTATGGAATTATCAAAAATATGTTTAAGTGTAATCCAATTAGCGTGTAAACATTTCTCTTACTTTCTATGACGAAATTGTTTCTTCTGGTACGCAACAATCTGTAATTAAAATATAGTAAGCGATGGTAATTTGAAGTTAAATCTTGACCTACTTTCCCAATTAAAAATTTTCTGTCTTGCCTTTATAGTGGGTAAGTTGACCTTCAACACCTTGCCTGCTTTCGAATGTTGGTGAGTTTAGAGGTTCATTAATTACTTGTAAATTCTCATCTGATATTAGCTCCCCTAAAAGTTAATCTGGTATATAAAGATCTAGTATTTGCATCTAAATTATGAGTAATTTCTTGGTTCCTAAAGACATGTTGTATATCTCTCATCTTATTCAAATGCTGATTAAAATCATGACTAAATGGGAATAGTAATTAGCTAAGATAAATTTACTGTGCTCATGCGTTATTTTAATACAGTTCACAGATGTACTACTCAGTTGAGTTTTATTTACTATCTGTAGCTTATTATTCACTGTTATTAAAACTGCCACGGCATTTTCTCCAGTACTTAGAGTAAGAACTCGAATGTAAACTGTATCCCTGTGCAATATTAAATTCAAAGCATAGAGCCAAAATGGAAATATGGCTTATTCAGAAGAGAGAGAAATGGCGGTCAGATATCGCCACAAAAGAGGAAAGCAGTTCCAGGAAAGACGACAGTGTCCGGCGTATATTTCTACTGTTAGCTGTTAAGGGGTTAATAGAAACAGAGTTAATAAGTTGTAAATACATAGCATTAAAATATTAAATGAATAGTACAGTTATAGATAAGTGTTTTAAAGAAACTAGGTTGCTAATATAAATGAAAATAATGATTAAAATACAAAATTAGTAACTTTTAAAATATATACATTCATTAATAATTAGAAATACTAGAAACTTAATAATTATGTAAGTATTTAATTGTTAAAAAATAAAATATAAAAGCACAAATTAAGTATGATGTTGCAGATAGAGTATGCTAGCTACCTGCAAATGTTTTCGCTGTGTACCACTGAGTAAATAGCTGCACTTTGTAAAGTAAGGTAGCAGTCGTTAATGGATAAATGGGTAATTTGCATTTTGTTCTCAATTTTTAATCTAATTTTTCTGAGTCTATGTAATATTTGAATTTTTCTATTCTATATTTTACTTGATTAGCTACTGTAATATTTGAAACTTTTACCTGAGAATTATGTGTGAATAAAATATAAAGGATCTGTTGTAGAATAAATGTTATAGTTCGAATATGTGTCCCGCTGTGGTAACTAGGTTCGAGATACAATGTTCAGATTATATTTATTTAATGGATTGGGTTGTTCGGAGAGGACTCGGCACCTCTTTTGTACCCATGCCCCAAGTGGGGCAACACCGCGAGAGAGAATGAGGCGAGAGGAGACAGAGGGAGGCCAAACCCAAGGAGTCACTACAGTACAGAGGATAGGGTCCATACACTTTACTAGATAGAAACTCCCCGGCGGTCCAGAACAATCGCCATCGCACCTACCGTGGCCCGGAAACAGTCACGAGGCCGGTTCGGAGACCATAGCCCCTCCCCCCAAAACAAGGAAGACACCAGGCAGGCTTGCACAACCGGCATCCCGCCATCCGCGTTCCTGAATCGGCCCACTAGGCCAGCTTGGAGACCGGAGGCCATCTCATCGGAGGAAAAAGTGTTCCGCCAGAGGACTATGTACCGCCGAGATTCCGCCAACACTTCTACCCTGAAAGAGACCACCAGATAAGAGTTGATATGAAATGATAATAGAGGTGAAATAGAGGGACAGGAAATTCGAGGAATGTAATTAATCTACCCAGCTTTCTCCTAGCGACCCAGAAAACCCCCCGGAAAAACCAATGGTTCAGGTTGGTTGGCCACGGGAAGCGAACCCGGGCCTCCCGGATGCGGGACGTAGACGAAACCACCTGAACCATCCCGCTTGGTTACTCAGATTATGTTTATTTAATCAAAAGGTTAATGAGATAAACTGGTTTTCGTTATATTAGCCTATCTCTGATTGCCCAAAACATCAAAAAGACCTGAATGCATTAAATAAATGGAGAAAAGACTGTAATCTTCCTTTCAATATATCAAAATGCCAAGTTCTGGTGCTCTCTAGACTTAAAAATAATATTGTTTTTTTACTATAAAATATATGGAGTTAATTTAAAAATTTTAGAAACAACAACTGATTTAGGAGTTATTTTTAATAAGGTTCTATCTTTTAAGAAACACATTAACACAGTACTCAGAGTAGCATATGAAATCTGGGATTCATTATTCGTAACTCATCCAACTTCAAGGATATTAGACTTTTTGTTACATTATATAATTAATTTATAAGATACAGACTTGAATATGCTTCACTAGAATGGAGCCCTTATACCGCCAAATTTATTAAACTTATCGAAGTTATTCAATACAAATTTCTAAGGCATGTGTTTTTCAAAACCTTTCTTTATTTTCCCAAGTTTATATCATATAATTCATTGCTTCATTTATTCAACTTTAGAAGTCTATCACATAGGAGAAACTGTCAGTTATTGATTTTCCTTTACAAATTACTTCTTAATATGATTAATGACCCTAACCTAAGAAAATTAAAAGGTTTTTACGTTCCAAATGTTGCACCTAATAAATGTCGTAATATTTTTTTTTTCTTGGAAGGTTAACACTGATTCCTATAAATATTTACCTATGCATAGAATGCAGTCATTAAACAATAAATTAGATCCCATAAACATTTATATATTTAGTATGAAAATTAGAAACTTTGCTTTATCTTGTGTTTATATATTACCAAAATTAGAATGACAAACTTACTGTACATGTGAACCAATGTTACCAACTTGTTTGTGTTTGTTTTTGTTATGTTATTATTTATTTTTTAATTAATTTTGTGTTCCTTTTTATACATTTTGTTCATATTGTAGCTTTATAGTGAACATTGCAATTGGGGAAACCTGTAATGTTCACATTGAATAAATAATATAAATATTTTAGTTAAAATACTTTTATACCATCTGGCTCTTTAACCAAATGTCATAGTTTATGTAGAAAATTAAAACATAAAATTCGTTGTTCTGGAGCAGTAGAACTAGGACACAGCGAGAGAAAGTGAGAGAGATATCACCAGAAAATAGACCACAGCTCCGCTAGTATGCTCGGAAGGGAGGGATAACGGGAAGATCCGAAGGGCGATCGGGTCCGAATGACGATCTACGCTATCCTGAATGGAGTGCCTATGGATTCCAGATGGCGCTGTACCTGGCGCCGGCTAACCATGTGTCCCAGGCAAGCGCCCAGAAATGAGGTCGCAACAGCCTAACCAAATGGCAGGGAGAGCATTTTCAAAGCACACAGTCTGTCGTAACATACCAAATGCAGTCGCCTTAGTCCTTCAGTCCTCAAAAAAAAATGAAACGTAATGATGGAGAGAGCAAATTTATAGTAGAAAAGGAACAACTCCAACATTCGCTTGCTAACCGAGCAAACTGAAAAGAATTATTGGCAAACCCGATGGTAACCGAACGGAACCCTTCACTGGACAGATGATATACTGCTATGAAACAGTAAGTTACAACGTAAAGTGTTTCAAAGACTTGACCACCAGGATGATATAGCCATTATTGTGGTTCTCGTATTGCTCATCGTAAAATTTTACGGCGTTAGACGGCCTAAGGTAGACTGCTGTGCATGCATTTGCTTAATGTTCCGCGGGTAATAAAGGAACATATCGCGTTAGTTACGTAGGGAACAGGAAAGCGGCCAGTTAACAAATACTTTTACACTATCGTTAAATCAGTGAGTCAAATTTATCTCATGCATACTTTGCTAATGTAAGTGCCAAATAGTGTAAATTTTTGGTTATTGCATACCTACATCTTCACCTCTCAATTGTATCGACATGGCGTGATGGTATATTTATCTTATAATTAGACTGACATTGCGACAAAGATATCCATAGCAGTAAAGTGAAACTATTGTGTGTTTCAAATGGGTAGAGTTCTCGCCTGTAGCGAATCAGATGCGTTAGCGCATTCACCGTTGCCACCTCGTTATCCCCACTTGCGAGTGTTCGTGGCGCTAGAACTAAGGGAACGAAAACTGAATTTTTCAAAGTTTTATAATAATGCAGTTGTTGAAATCACAATTGCAACATGAATATTCGTATATTACAAAAATGTTTTAAATATTTAGTTTGAAGTTAATTATAGTTTATGATTTACTTATTTTTCTAATCCAACGAAAATACCAGCGGTGCATCCGTATAGCTGTGAATGTTACTTACGTTAAGAGATAATTCGTCATTGTTATTGTCTTCAACGTATGAGTACTGCAAATTTATGATGATAGATTCCAAAACCTCGTTAGTGCTATTTCTTTCCAAAAGTCGTCTTCTTGTAGTTTATCTGATGTCTTACACAGTTTTCCCAGTCCTGTGTTCCTTGTCAATATCTTCGTGAATAAGTGGTTCAACGCCAGTCGGTTTGAAAATATTATTTCTGTTTGTAACGTAATTTGAGCTGACATTAACTCTATTGGATTGGTAAGGGAGGGGGGAAGGTGGATCGCGTCTCATTGATCCAGCTGATACACTTTTTCATGGAAAAGTAAAGGAATAATGCTGCTTTGAACTCTTAGAGTAAATCGAGATTACGAACCATTCATAAACAAAGATATCTGACCAGACACGTTCTGCCAGAATAGCAAGAAGTGTATCGTTTCCTTTCATCGAATTTAACAAACACATTTGATTATTCAAAGTACATATTTCTTTTATCTCATCATGTCAAATGTTTACGTTTCAGTTCTGAGTAATTTCTAATATTCGTTCACGCATACATGTCAACCAATAATGATATTCATTACAGTGCTTACGTTGCATATAGGTATTTTAACTAAAACTGCTAAAATTATTCCTATCTTTGTCTTAGCGCGCATAGTATTTATTAAAGATTGATTAGTTTGGCGCTCGTCTCACACCACTTAGGGGTGATGCAATACGGCAACACCGCAGGACTCCGATTGGTTACTCACCTAATAACGTCCAAGGACAAACGCCTTCCCATTTGAAACACATAATAAGGTTTCTTTTAAATAACATTGCCCCGCTGAGATCTACCCCTCCGTGTTTTACTGCCTTTCCCTTCACCCCAAATGACCAATGCTTTCCGCGCCGGACGCGGTGCAATGTACGACAAATCTAGTTCAAAGTAATGTCGGAGATAAAAGCTATATAAACCAATACCGATAAACGCACCTGCTATCGTCAGTCATCTCGAGAGAGGCAGGTTAGAAGTAAAGGATCCTTTATTTATTTTAAGAATTAACATGCATTGCACATAAATTAACTCTGTTACGTAATATGTTTAATTCTACTGTTATGAAAATATAAATTTGACCAGTCTCTTCAAACATATTAAGATATATGCTAAATAACAAACTCATTTTTACCGCACAACAGTCTATACCATGAGAGCAGCCAATGAGAGTTTGTGTGTGTGTGTGTGTGTGTGTGTGTGTGTGTGTGTGTGTGTGTGTGTGTGTGTAAATTACGTCCTCCAACGTTAAGTCATATCGGAAGGTGAATGAAATGGGTGAAATGATGCTCAAATTAGTCCAGGGTCCCGACATTCGTCTTAAAGGATAAGGGAAAACACCGGAAAAATCTTATCCAGGTAACTCACCCTTACCGAGATTCGAACTCGGGACCTCTTGATCGTGAGGCAGGCATGCTACCACCACGCTACCGAGGCGAGCTCCAGTGAGAGGTGATTAGGTCATGTGAGCGTTAAAAGATACGGGACAAGTTTATTTTTTAAAACAATAATTAGCTCATTGTCACGTGAGAAGGATGTTCATATGTTTTTGATTGGCTGGCGTTAAATATCATTGGTTTTCTACTGGATGGAAGCGAGTTAGCAATGAACTGCACTCCAGTCAATGAAGGATGCGGTCGCGCAAGTGGAATAAATCACGTGATGGGAACTGGTTTCTCTTAACTGCTGTAAATACTTAGTTACAATGTAAGTTTAATCACAAATTGGATTATATATTCCGCACACTTTCACCTCAGTAAGAACAAAACTATTAATAAGTGGGATTTAGAGTTGGCCGGGAAATAATTCTTTTGTCACCCTCTTTTAGTTTTTAGCTTCTCCACTGTACTTTAATACATGGAAATTGATTAAACATAAACAAAGACACTAGATATGACAAGGCGTTGATGCTCGTTGACCTTCATCGACGGGGTTGCACTCGCTTGTTATCTTGTCTCCTACAAGAGCGAGATATTCAAATAACCTTGAAGATAGTAACCTCAGTAGACAGTCAGCGACCTCAGTAACCTGGCGTACAGTAAGTTACGAAACACAAATAGAGCACTTGGAAGCTGTGTGTCTGATATGAAAGTTTAGCCAATTAATTATTATGTTCGAATTTAGTTTACCATTGCAGCCGCTCGTTTTGTCGCTTGACACAAAGAGATTTTGATTCGCTTTTCTTCTTTCTCCTTGTCACAAAGTTCAATCAGATTTTACATGATTTCTGACGCTTGCTGATTTGTTTCACGTTGTGTGATTGCATCTGAACAGAGTGTGGATGCAGTGCTGGCTGTGTATCTGCGATAAGCTCGCGTAAACAACTCCGTTGTTCACATATATGCTGACACGCTTCCATGCTTTGCATGTAGTACACAGTACAACTAATACAACTGTATTCAATAAATGAATTTCGATACTTTACGACAAACCCTTAAAAGTTAAGTATGTGGAAACCAAGTGGGATGCTTCAGGCGGTTCCGGAGGCCCGGGTTCAATTACCGTGGCCGACCTACCTAATCCATTGGCATTTTGGGGTTTTTCCCAGATTGCCAGGGGAATGCTGGGTAGGTTAATTACATCCTCCGAATTTCCTGTCCCTCCACCTCATCTCCATTTTCATTTCACATCATCTCTCATCTGGTAGTCTTTTTTAGGGTAGAAATGTCGTCGGGTGCCTCGGCGCCTGCATGGTAGGATGATATGCCCTGAGTCAACCACTTCCTCCTCCGGTAGATCGGTTACCGGTCTCCAAATCTGCTGCTGAGATCACTTCCGAACTACATTAGTGGGAAATGTCCGTTGTTCTGGCCTGCCTAAGGAGGTTTCCATCAAAGTAAAATGTAGGGACCCAGCCCACTATGCTGTCGCGGCTCCTTGGGACGGCCGCCCTCTGTCTTCTCTCGCCTCATCCTTCCTCCCAAGGATGCTCTCTTGGTGGCATAGGTACAATAAATCGCAGTGCCGAGACCCCTCCGCAGTATGTGTGTGTGTGTGTGTGTGTGTGTGTGTGTGTGTGTGTAGTGTTTAACGCCCGCTTTTACTACATACCGCACCGCAGGCGATGACACTGATGATACATAATATGAAGATGGAGTACCGGTGGAATGAGATGGCGGGGAAACCGGATACCCCGGAGAAAACCCGCCACAAATCTCACTTTGCGGTCGCCTGGGATCGAACCCGGGCCGCCTTGGTGAGAGCCAAGCGGTCTAACCACTGAGCCATGGCGCGGTCCAATCCCCTCCGCAGTAATCCT
>CM060948.1:157901572-157961572 GCA_030765055.1 Mantis religiosa | reverse complement strand
CCTTTTGATGTCACAGAAATAAAATTAATTTTTAATAATCTGAAGGCCAAAAAAGCACCAGGTCCTGATGGAATAATTAATGAAGTATTATATAATTTAAAAGAGAAAATTGTACCATTTTTACATGTTCTGCTCAATGATTGTTTAATCAGACGTAGATTCCCAAAAATATGGAAAGAAGCAAAAGCTATAATATTGTGTAAAGGAATGGATAAAGATAAAACACAACCAAAATCCTTTAGACCAGTATTTTTATTGAATTCTTTAGGAAAGGCATTTAAACAACTAATCTTTAAAATAATGATGGAATATTGACAAATGATAGGTTTAAATAACAAAAAATTTGGATTTAGAAAAGGCTTTTCTACAGAAGATGCTATATTAGAACCACAACAAACAATTTCTAAATCTCAACAAAATTATGTAATTGGAATATCAATGGATATATCGGGAGCTTTCGATAATCTATGGTGGCCATTTATCTTTGATAGATTAAGAGAAAAGAAATATCCAGGCACTATATATAGATCGTTAAAAGATTATTGTGCAAACAGGGAAGTTTATGTAAAAGGTCTAATTCATCAAATTAGGAAGAAATTCACAAAAGGATGCCCCCAGGATTCTATCTTGGGACCTCTATTTTGGGATATTTATTCGGAAAAATTATTGGAAGAATTTGAAAATGATAATGTATTAAATATAATAGCTTATGCAGATGATATAGCTATTATGATGGATGGGAAAAGTCGATTGAAAATAGAAAACAAGGCCAAGCAGATCTCCACTAAATTAGCATATTTGTGTTTAAGAACGAAATTAAAAATAGCTCCTAATAAGTGCCAATTATTTAATCTTTAAAGTAAATTTAAAAAGGAATCATTCTATAAAAATATATAATCAAAATATACAAAGAAAAAGAGAAGTAAAGTACTTGGGAATAACGTTGGATGAGAAATTGAATTTTAGGAAACATACAGAATACATAACACAAAAGTCAGAAAAAATTATGTTAAAATTAGCCAGGATAACCAGATTGAATTTTAATATTTTACTACAAGCAATACAAGTTTATCACAATACCATTTTTTCATCAATCTTGACTTATGCAGCAGCGGTCTGGGCAGAAAAATGGACGTTGTTGTAATCAAAAGATTACTCAGAATAACTCAAAGAAAAATTTTATTACGTCTCACAGGAGCAGTAAATACAACACAAACAATGGCTCTTTTGGTTGCAATAGCAATTTGGCCCATTGATCTATTAATTCGTTTAAGGGGAGCAAACTTTTCGTTGAAGAAAGGCAATATGGAGAAGGTTCATGAAATTAGTGGAGTAAGGACTAATAACATGTGGGAAATAAAGGATACCTTGAAGAATAAGTGGAAAAAAGAATGGAATGACATTTCAGAAGGAAGAGAAAATTACGTTTTATACAAGCAACCAAGGGATTAATACATTATATAACTGGTCACGGACCATATAAAACACATTGGAAGAAAATTAATAATGAACAAGATAATCCAGAGCATGCAGTTTTTGAATGCAAGAAACATGTAATTTTGGAGTAAGAAGAAGGACATGCATTAGCAGGTAATAATGTAAATTATATTATCAGAGATGAAGAATTAATTAAAATGTTACAAGTTTTGGCCAATTATATAAGCAAACAAGCTTGGGAATTAGATAGAAGTAAGACCAGTTATTGTGCAATTAGAGAAGCAAAATTTAAGAAGATATGAAAGAATACAAGAGAGAATTATAAGACAAAATATTATAGAGGAACCATTGAATATTATTGGAGAATAAGAAAATGAAAATCAAAGATAAGAAATATAGGACGAATGAGATCAAAATATTCAAGTTAATAGAAGAAGATTTTAAGTAACTTCAACTGGAAGTTAGGAATGGGCAGAGTCGAGGAATAAGATGAAGAATAAGAGAAGTAGAGACATGCAGCCGTTGTCAGGCAAGCAGCCAGAAGAATGGAAAATGGCGGAGGGAAGATTTTTTTTTTATTTACGTCCTCCAACGTTAAGTCATATCGGACGGTGAATGAATTGGGTGAAATGATGCTCAAATGAGTCCAGGGTCCGTGGAGCTTAGAGTTACCCAACATTCATTTTGAAGGATAAGGGCCCCGGAAAAACCTTATCCAGTTAACTCACCCTGACCGATATTCGAACTCGGGACCTCTTGAACGTAAGGCAGACATGCTACCATCTACGCTACCGAGGCGGGCAGGGAAGATCAAGATGGCAGTGGAGAGAATAGTCAGCTGTGACCAGGCAACCAAATTAGGCGGGATGGATTAGGAGTAATGTCAGCGGAGATGAAGCACCATGAGGCTGAGTGCATTGTTCAATATGGAAGTATGTGATTGGTGAATATTGTGAGTGTTAAAAGTGATATGGTTATTAAGTGAAAAAGTTAATATTGATAGAGCTAAGTGATAGTGAGAAAATGTAAATATTTAAAAAAAAATTCAGTGAAAAGTGAAGAAATTTAAATGGTTGGAATAAAATTTTAGATAAAAAGAATTTCTAACATATAGAAAGGATTTATGGTTTTTGTTTTAATAATTGTAATATTGAATAATTTTAAGTTTAATTTTCATATATAAATATATAGGTACAGGCATATAATTCAAATAATTTTTTTTCTTTAATTAATGTCTAAAATAGTATAATATATTATTTTATACGACAGTAAAAATGTATATAGAAAGAATTTGTTTCATTTTGAAAATATAATAAAAATAATGATTATATAAATATTAATAATTATTTTAATAATTAAATGAATTGTCTGTATAAGTATTTAAATAAACGTATTTGAATAAATATTCATAAAAGAAAAAATGCTGGTTACCAGTATTTTAAATGTAAAATAAAAAATTAGTTAGAATAGCTGGGAAATATCTCCAGTTGTTGTATCGTTGGATACCAGTATATAGTTTTTCTTTTAATCATATATAATTTTGTTGTTTTGAGTTAGTAATTAATTAAGTAGGTAAAGATGTTTTGTAGAATTTTGGTACTTAATGTATGTTAGATTTTGTTAGGATATAGTTAAATATTTTTCTCCTGTTTTTGGTTTTAAAGCAGAAATGTTTAGAAATAGTTATTTGTTTTTATTTTAGTTAAGAAATTGAGCTGTTTGTTTTTCCAGTTCAACATTTTTTTGCTGGATCCCAGTAAAGTATTTAATATTATTTTAGTTTTTCTGAGTAGATTTTCTTAGAATTTCATAGATTTAGATATTTTTTGTTTGGTTATTGGTTTTTTTTTCTTTCAGTTTCTTTATTAATTAATCTGAAAAAATTATGTATATTATATATTCATATATATTATGTGCATTTTGGAAATAAATAGAAAATGTGAATGTATACCCCTGTATAGTTTTACAAGGTGCCGGGGTGGTCTATTAAAATTTTATTTTATTTTATTTTTAATTCATTTTATCAATTCCCTTCTTAGCTCAGTGGCTAAACTTAGGTTGCGACAAGAGGCACGCAGGTCCGCGGTTCTAAGCCTCAAACGTTGGTGTAATTTTTATCTCCAAATTTTTACTTTTTAGACGCTATAACGAAGTAATTTACAACTGTGCTCACGCAGCTAAGCTGTCTCTACATGGCATTGCAGAATATGAAAGCAAATGGAAACCACGTGAATGATGAGTTTAATAGAAACATGTACTACATCTGTATATAAGCGGCGCCCAAATGCCGGCACTCGTAGTTCCTTAGTAAAACGTACGCTGTATCAGCCAGATCTAGAGTTTGTGGTTCGAGACCCAATGTGGAGTTAGAAAGTTTTAGTTGGTTAGACGTAGTAACATTTACAAATATTCTCTTACGCCTCACTTATTTCAACATGCCATTAAAATATGTGCAAGAACAGGAAAGACACATGCAACTACCGTTTTTATAGAACAACAATCCGTGTTCTATATAACCGCTGTACTGACATCTGTTGTGGTAGCTCAGTGATAAAATGTATTTTCTGCAAAAGGGACTAAGATATCACGTTTGCTGCTGTAAAGCGTTACTTCATTATTTCAAAGAGAATGCCAGTAGGTTAAATAATAATTTTAATGGACCCAATTGCTAAATTCTATATACAAACTATCTAATCATAATAATAAACTAAAGTAACAAGGAACTGAAGAGTTCTGATCTAGAGAAGAACAAAGACGGCTGTCCCCGTAGCTCAGTCGGTAGAGCACCTGCCTGCCGTGCTAGGGGTCTAGCGTTCGATTCCCGGCAGTGAGAGTGGGGATTTTTCTCCGACCCAGAAAATTCCTCCCTTCTCCAGAGTCTGGAAGTATGAATGAGAGTGCGAATCTACTACCTATGCAGGCCAGTACCCGGGACTTCTTAAGCAACCCTCTACCCCCTCCAGGCGGTCTAGGCCTGGCCGGAGGTACGCCATCTCCCACGGGTGTCGGGAACACACTGCCCCCTCGAGTACAACCCAATCCGAACAACTGCCATTCAGGGAGGGGCTCGAATGTTCGGCCCGAGGTTCCTCTAGTAACGTCAGAGGTACCACGAGAGCTAAGGGTCCGCAGCGCCCGCACCACGGCAGCTGAAAGGGACGGATCCCCTCACCTACGGGAGAGGGCAGTGGACATAAATGTGAGGATCTACTCCCATTAGTCCTGGACCCGTAGGACCAGAACCCGGGCTTCTCGGGTATATTTACCGTAGGACAGTACCTATTTTATAAACTCCCCCCCCCCCCGCTGCACACGGCAGGCGGGACGGAGGTGGATACGCCACTTACGCGCCGGTCCTTAATGAACCAGCTACCAAGAAACCTTGGTAGGGCCAGCGGTGATATAGCAGCACTCTACCCTCTCCGGGAGGCCAAAGCCTGGCCGGAGGTACCCTATTTCCCGTGGGTGGCGGGAACACACTGCCCCCTCGAGTCCAACCCAATGCGAACAGCTCCCAGAGGGAGGGGCTCGAATGTTAGGCCCGAGGTTCCTCTAGTAACGTCAGAGGTACCACGAGTGCTAAGGGTCTGCAGCACCCGCACCTTGGTAGCTGAATGGGACGAATCCCTCCCCCTACGGGAGAGGGCAGTTGACAACACCAGGTTTATCAATAACATAAATTTTGGTCCTGTTGAAATCATAATTCCATGTGTTTTCCGATTTCTTGAACATTTTCCAACGCCATATAGTTAATAAATAGCTCCAATGCATGAGAACTGCTACTTGCTTTGTGATATTTAATCAATCTTTCGTCATATTGAGATAACAAAGTCTTTAAAATCCTTGAAATGAATAACAGCAGAAAATGGCGAATATGACACTATACATCTACGGACAGTTTTCACCCCTAGTCACGGAACGCCTGAATGATACTGACCCGTGGAAAGCTTACATTTACTTTCCTGAAAGATAGTACATAATACTACGATGATTTGTCTTTATCTCTCATTCGTATACAGCGTTTAACTTTTAAAGAACCTTTGCTAAAATGGGATTAAGACCGCATTAATTTAATTTTACTCAGCTGAAAGGCAGATTATGTTAGAATCCTCGTCGTTGAAGTCCACATTTAACCCCTGGAGTGAATTCCTGGAAGTCGGGAAAGTCCAATTAATCAAATCTACTCTCCCCACGTGCCGGCTCACCATGGCTTCCTGATGAGAAAGAAAATGTTGCAGGAGACAAACAGGAAGTTACCGCGTTCAACTTTGTCTTTTAAAAAAACTGCAAACAAGTGGCGGAAATAGAATGTGTAGTAATGTCAAAGAACATATTTAACAGAAAATGAAAAGGCCGACACGGTTGGATGAGGCCATTTATGTTATCAGGAAATGGAGAAAGATTCGACGTTTAAATATACAGACGCTTATTGTGCTTCCGTAAATCGCCAGAAGAAAGGGGTGAAGCAAAAATGAGAGAGACAGATAGAGAGAGAGAGAAAGTGAGAGAGATATTCGGGAGGGTAGGTGGGATGCCTAGCGTAACCAGATATTACATCCTGACGCCAGCTGGATTCCGCACACACTTACCTATTTCCATTGAGAGGTCTCTTTGAGGGCCTGTCCCACACCGATCGCTGAGGTAGATATTTTCATAAAACAAACTCCGTTACCACAGCTCTTGCCTGCCATCCACTCGCCACATCTTACGACCCTGAAACATGATAAGGGAATATGACAAGAAATTGGTTTCAGGAAAATGTTCGGCTTTACGCAGTGCTTTTTTTACACTCTGTGGCCGCTCTAAGGCTGCTCACACGCTGACGGACACATGTTGAACTAACATCGAAACAGTTTTAATATTCCCGAAACCGTCTCACATTCTCATAATTATAATTACATTGATAATAGACACATACCTTATAATAAGAGATGGAAATACGGCCGTTTTTTACTGACACATTTCTGGTCCCTTCTTGCGAAATTTTCATTCTCTTCAAGAATTCGGTATATAAATAAACTTGAGTGGATTTTTCCACTGGTGTTCTCTTTTAGTTTTTACCATGTAAAATTAAAAGTGCATGCACCTGAATTTCTTTTTAATTTACGTCTTCCAACGTTGTCATATCGGATGATGAATGAAGCGGGTGAAATGATGCTACAATGAGTCCATGATCCATAGAGCTTAGAGCTACCTGATATTCGTCTTTCAGGATAAGGAAAAGCATCACAAAAAAAGAAAACCTTATCCAGGTAGCTCACCCTGACCGAGATTCGAAGCTGGAACCTCTTGAACTTCAGGCAGAGAGGCTACCAAGGTGGGCATTTAGTTCTTGATACATACATTTTATTTTTCATGTGATCAACAGAGTCGGGTAAATTTATATAACTGGAAATTTATTGTTCTTCTACACTAGGCGTGTGTACAGCAAGGTTTGGATATTTAGAGTCAGACTGAAAAATTCAATGCCATAGCTGGGATTTCAACCACGGACCTCCTGATCTCCATCCGGTTACTCTTAACCATTGAGCTACCATGGGAACATGCTACTATGACAATTAATTCTCCGAATGACTCGTATTTTAAGCCCTGAACCAGTTTTAGATCTCATATACAATGAGATATGTATCTCTGCATCGATGCGTAATTGAATTAATTTTGCGAAATGAGTTGAGTGACACACGATGAATTTTTTCTTTTTTCTTTTTTTTAATGAGGCAAGGGTCAATTTATATACCTATGTTCTGTTGCAAAATACTGGGTACTGGAGTTCCGAGAAACCGATTTTCCACACAAAATTCTCTTGCAATTGTGTGCCAGTAAATAGTTAGGGAATAATAATATATATGCTTTGAACAAATACTAAATGTAGAGAGATAAAGGAATGTCATACTTCAACTTTTTTGAAGAGCTGACCATAATTAAAAGACAATCTGAATTTTTCCAACAAGACTATGCAATAGGATTATGCCCCTAGTAATTCCCTGATTTAGTTATATCCAATTTTCATCTGTGGAGGATCTTGAAAAATAACGTGTATCCAACAATGTCCAGTGCATTGTAGGAACTAAAAGCAAACAGGTGAGAAGTTCACGCAATTTCGGTTATTGAATTTTCGAGTTTGGATATATACTTCCTGAGATGTCAGGATTGTACGGATGGAGAAGATCCTCAACCTCTTAGGCTAAGGTTTGTGTTTATTATCATTGTAATTGTAACTATAAGTATGAGATCGTAAAGCGAATGGGGAATATATTTTTTCGGTGACAGAGCGATCTGAGGTAGCCGGTGACAGCCACCAACCTATGACCGCATTGTGAAAGGAAAACTTTGTATGGGCTACTCCAGGATTCGCCTACCAACCAGGGTAAATGCTAAAAACAGGTAAGTCCGAGTGGCAGACTCAACCGAAAAAGAAACCGCGACGTGGTTACCGTGAAAAAGTAATCTGAGTAGTCGGCTGAAGTCGTTAAGGCACGTACTCGTGAAAGTAAAGTCTGGTTTTATTTCAGGTTTTTCCCATTCCTCATAACTGGCAAATTTCGCAGAAGTAGTCTAAACTGAGGCCTGGAACGCTTCCTGCCCAAACTTTCTTAGCTATTCATCATAATTTAACGCATCATCATGTCAACTGTCTGTGATCTATCTGCAATCTATGATCTGTATGATTGGGGTTTAAAACTGAAAATATATTATTTACATTGCAACATAATATCCACAGTAATTCAGTAGATCTGTTAGGATTACATTTGGACACCATACTAACATGGGAAACACACATACTTTACCTTTGTAAAAAGCTTGCTAGAATCTGGTATCTTCTAGGGAAACTAAATAACTGTGTTAGTCGAGATATGTTAATAACATCTTACTATGCCTTCTTTCATCTGGGGCTAGGCTTTGAGGTAATTGTGCTACCTCGAAAAATGCATTCATATAGCAAAAGAAATCTCTCAGACTTATTCTAGGATTAGGACAACAGGATACATGTTAGCCTAGCTTTATAGACCTTAAGATAATGACTTTACCGTCAATGTATATAAGCACCAATATCATACACGTTAAAGAAAATAAAAATTATTCATAAATCGTTCCTCAGTACACAGTTATGACACTCGATGCAAACATAATTTAGATACACCCCATAACCGATTGAGCAAGATCACTGTTATCAACAGTTAAAATTATTCAATAAGCTTCCTCTGAAAATAAAAGAACTGCTGCAAAACAGATTTGTTATAGTATTAAAAACTGGTTTAAACAGAAAGCATGTTATAGTGTACAAGAATACTTAGAATATAACATACATGTTAGTGAATTTATGTCAAACAATTGTAAATTATAGTAGTAGGTACCTAATTGTTTAATTTTATTATTACTATAGTAAAGTTATTAACTTTAACGATAATTACTACCTTAAGCTATGCAAATAATCTGATTTCACCTAGAATTTTATATGCATTAATTTGTAAACCTTCTGAACTTGTAAATACATTGTAAATACTTTTATAACTGACGAAACCTATTGCTTCATGTAAGCTTAATGGTGAATAAAGGATTATGATTATTGTGGCATTTAACAGCATTACAAATAAACACTTTGGGGAGTATTTAGGAAAAAAATAAGGTGCTTGTGTAGATTGCTGCATTTTATAGTGTAAAATATCACGTTGCCACGAAGTGATGCAATTAATCGAGAATTATTTTAGTTATTTGATGGAAATTAATAATTTCTCCATACTAGCCGTACATAGGCTAAGATTTTTGATGGATAGACTCCATCCATCCATAGACTCTATCCATAAAAAATCTTAGCCTATGTACGGCTAGTGTGGAGAAATTATTAATTTCCATCAACTAACTTAAATAATAAGAGTTAAATGATGAGGCCTGGGACTCAAGTGCTTACGATAGTAAGTCATCACAAACGGTGTATCTCGGATGCGAGAGCCCCTAGTGGTCTACCGAGGAAATATATGGGTCAAATGGAGAATTTAATGTCAGGACGGCACGTTGACCATGGTAGCTCAAAGATTAAGCGCTACTGGACGGAAACAAGAAGATCCGTGGTTCAATTCCCGGCCATGGCATTGAATTTTTCATGTTGACTCTATCCATTAATCGAGAATACTTGAAATGTGAATTGGAATAAATCGCATGACGTAAATAAGACAAATGAAATAAAAATTAAGTAAAGTTAATTTTTAAAAGAGGGTGTTAATGATAATACTGAAATAGTCTAGGGAAAAAAACAAAAAGAAATTTGCTGGAAAATTGGATATCAAAAAAACTGTTTACTACTAAATTCACCAAAAGAAATGTTGAAAATAAAAGTGGTTCAGAAGAGAAGATACTAAATTATAGGCACATAATAATAGAAATATGCGGAGAGGAGAGGAAAGTGTAAAATAGAGAAGAATAGAAAAGTTTAGTCAGAAATCTATGCTTGCTAGTTGCGCTAAATATTGCAGTATTAAAAAATTGTTATGTGGTATTTCGGTAATGTTTTAGCATTTTTATGTACCATGAATATTGTTTTGCATTGCAAGTTTTTGAAAAGTTAGTTTTAATTATTCGTAATTTGGTATTTGCAGAGTTGTATCGTGTCTGGCGAAATCAAGTTATATGCCCTGTAGTTATTTTCCTCCAAGCGATACCTGAACTGTTTCAAGTGTTCTCAAGAAGTTGAACCAATGGAATGGAGTTGTGAATCAGTGGCTTTAACGCAGGACCACGGCGCACGCGCTAGCTCCCCATCCCACATTCATCGCGGTAGTAGCAGAACGGGGTAGCCGGCTCAAGTTATGTCACCTTCTCGAGCTTGCTGGTTCCCGCTCAAATTTTGATCGCAGTGCTGGATAGATAGTGAAACATATAACGGGTTTAAGGTAAGCGTAGCTTTTTTTTCCTTAATTGTATGTGCAGGGTTGAAAGTTGAAGATGAGTGTTAAAATACACGGCGAAGTTTCTAATATCCGTGTAAACAGTGTGCTTTTAATTATCACCTCTCTGAAATAAATAAAAAATAAAAAAAAAGGAAAAAGAAGTAAATGCAGTATGGTCATATGAGGCGAATAAAATCCAAGCAAATTTATTTTAAACTTAAAGTAACTTCTACGTGAATTAATTTGCTTGCATGTGTTAAACCGCAATTACATATAAGATTCGCGCAATAATTTAATTATTTTGTGCAGCTTCATAAAGGATATTTTAGAGACATTTTAAGCTACGAGCCATAAACAGTTAAATTCATCTGAAAAGTTAATTGTATAATATTTTGTAAGACATTTCAACAAAAAAAGTTAGTAATCATTTTATGTTTGAGTGCGCAAACTTTTAACTTTGAAAAACGGCATATTTCCGTCTTTAGAGTTTGAACTAAAAGCAACAATACATTATATTCTTTAATAATTAAATATACCTTTGATTATATTAGTATTCATACATTTAGTAAACTATTTTTTTTTTTTTTTTGTAGGATGAGTATAGTCTTGAGCAAAATGTGAGATACAACAATCAAAATAAAAAGTAGTTATTGAGTGTCTTTTATATTTTTTAATGTCACTCAATTTATAACCCAGAATAACAGCTTTTAAACCGTAAAAAAATATGCAGGGATTGCCTAACATAACCCCTTTTACTCCCGATTCTTCTTTCACTTTTATTATAATTCTAAATGAGAACTGCATGGACATTGCATGTTTATACCAGTAGAGCCGACTAGAACTATTGTTTATTTGCTTTCTCCTTTTGATATGCAAATATTTCCAAAAGAAATGTGAGATAAAATATTTTAATTGCATTTTCGGCTTTTGAAATTAATAAAATCATTTTAAAATTTCAAAAATATATTTCAAAATCTTTCTTTCAGATTTATTTTTACAAATAGAAAGAGAAAAAGCTGAAGGGATAAACATGTTTCAATAGATCAATGTAATAAATATGCGAGTTATTCGATATGTTGATATGCCGGTCGGTCCACGTATAGGTTCAGTAGTGTTTTATAAATTGTCCAGTGGCGGATCTTCGTGGCACGTTTGGCAGACACTGCTGCCACCGTGAATAGTATAGAACCAGTAATAATAATAATAATAATAATAATAATAATAATAATAATAATAATAATAATAATAATAATAATAATAATAATAATAATAATAATAATAATAATAATAATAATAATAATAATAATAATAATAATAATAATAATAATAATAATAATAATAATAATAATAATAATAATAATAATAATAATAATAATAATAATAATAATAATAATAATAATAATAATAATAATAATAATAATAATAATAATAATAATAATAATAATAATAATAATAATAATAATAATAATAATAATAATAATAATAATAATAATAATAATAATAATAATAATAATAATAATAATAATAATAATAATAATAATAATAATAATAATAATAATAATAATAATAATAATAATAATAATAATAATAATAATAATAATAATAATAATAATAATAATAATAATAATAATAATAATAATAATAATAATAATAATAATAATAATAATAATAATAATAATAATAATAATAATAATAATAATAATAATAATAATAATAATAATAATAATAATAATAATAATAATAATAATAATAATAATAATAATAATAATAATAATAATAATAATAATAATAATAATAATAATAATAATAATAATAATAATAATAATAATAATAATAATAATAATAATAATAATAATAATAATAATAATAATAATAATAATAATAATAATAATAATAATAATAATAATAATAATAATAATAATAATAATAATAATAATAATAATAATAATAATAATAATAATAATAATAATAATAATAATAATAATAATAATAATAATAATAATAATAATAATAATAATAATAATAATAATAATAATAATAATAATAATAATAAATAAACAATAATAATAAACTAATAAATAAATATAATAATAGTAATAATTAACTAATTAATAAATTATTATATTACATTATACTATTTATTATTATTATTATTATTATTATTATTATTATTATCATCATCATCATCATCATCATCATCATCATCATCATCATCATCATCATCATCATCATCATCATCATCATCATCATCATCATCATCATCATCATCATCATCATCATCATCATCATCATCATCATCATCATCATCATCATCATCATCATCATCATCATCATTATTATTATTATTATTATTATTATTATTATTATTATTATTATTATTACTGTACAAAAATAAACATTTTACGTTTGCATACTGGAGAGGGCTAACTACCTGAAGTTACTGTACAATTGTTACATTCAAATTAGACTTGTTTGACCATGCAAGTGCGCACAGTTAACTCTGCACATTCTAGACACTTTAAAATTGATTTATTGTATCTCTCCTTACATTTTTCTTCCCCTTTTCGTATAGAAGCTATTACCTTTATATATGTCATGCTAACTATTTAATAGCTGCTATATAAAACAAATATTACTGTTCTGTTTTATTAAATCTGTAAGTTATTAAGCGATAAAATTCTGAAAATATGTTTTATCCTGCTAAGTTACAACGCAAAATGAACTCAAATAATACGCTAAGTGCATTTAGGCATTCAGAGCCTGAAAGTTTTACACGTCATCCAATTGTTTTCAATTATTTCCTATGGATATGTCTATTATAAATTTTCAAACAGAAATTTAAGTTCAAATTTAGGATTTATCTAGAAGGATGATCATACGATGTTTTGTGCAAATATTTTAGTTATAAAGTGAACTATTCAGAAGTTCAGAATATTTTTCAGAGAAGGAACATATTTAAAAATTATACCCCTAGTGAATACATATTCAGATGTTTTAAAAAATAAGTGTGCGGGTTTCATATGACCTATATATTTTTCAATTGCTAAATTTTGCTTGAAATTAACTTGTGTAGAACAATTCATTTATTTTTTCAGTCGTTGAAAGTGTTTATGCTTACTAGGTGGTGGTAATCTCGAATAAATTAAACTGTTATCAGCTGTCGTGTGACGGAGTGAGTGTGTGTTGTTTTAAGGTCCTTTGGCAGCTAGGTCATTATTTGTCATTGAAAACAATACTTCAATGCAATGTGCATGATAAAATATTCCAAGTGATTTATTCTCCTTCAAAAATTGTGGACAGGACTTAAAGAGCCTAATTTTGGTGTTTAATAAATAGTGTTAATTCGGCTATTAAACGGGGTTATTTAAACAGTGCTGCTTTCGCCTAGTATGAAGAGAAGTAGGAAATCGATTCTGCTGAATACAACTAAGCTTCGCAGAACACTTCACGGGATTCTAATGAGTTATTATTCGTAGCTTTCTTTCTCTTTAAAAATACTTTTTATAATTCACGGAATGCAGTTTGCTTTCTTTTAAGTATTAGAATACAAGAATGATGATTGTCACACCGTATCATGTACTCTAAGATAGGCCTTTTGTATGCAAATGAATTCTATGGATTGGATTGGATTTTTTGGACTTCTGCACCTATGCTCCAAATGGGGCACTTCCGGGAGGGAAGATGAAGTGAGAGGAGACAGTGGGCGGCCTACCCCAAGGAGCCACTACAAATCAGAGGGCGGTTTTTTTAATTTTACTTCCTCCAACGTTAAGTCATATCGGACGATGAATGGAATGGATGAAATGTTGCTCAAATGAGCCCAGGGTCCATAGAGCTTAGAGTTACCCAACATTCGCCTTTCTTGACAAGGGAAAACTCCGGAAAAAACTTTATCCAAGTAACTCAACCTAACCGAGATTCGAACTCGGGACCTCTTGAACGTGAGGCAGACACGCTACCACCACGCTACCAAGGCGGGCTCAGAGGGCGTTGTCCCTACACTTTACTACATAGAAACACCCCCGCGGTCATTCCACCTACCATAACCCCGAAACGGTCATGAGGCCGGTTTGGAGACCGGGGACCATCACCCCCCCCCCCCAGAGCAATGAAGACTCCATGCAGGCTTGCACAATCGGCACCCTGCCAGCCGCGTTCCTGAATCGGCCCTCTAGGCCGCCAGGAGACCGGAGTCCGTCCCACCGGAGGAGAACGTGTTCCCTTATCATCCCGCACTGCTCCGCCTATACTCCCGCCGACACTTCTACCCTGAAATAAACCACCAGATGAGAGATGATATGAAATGATAATGGAGGTGAAATAGAGGAACAGGAAATTTGCGGCACGTAATTAACCTAGCCAGCATTTGCCTAGCGACCCGGGAAAACCGTGAAAAACCCATGGGTCAAGTAGGTCAGCCATGGGAATCGAACCCGGACCTGCCGAATGCGGGCAACAGACAAAACCGTCGAAGCCATTCCACTCGGTTAATTCTATGGAAATGGCTCAGCACAAAGGTCGTATCTGGAACTTTTCCACTGTTTGAGCTTCTACTTGGGGGTATATCTGACCAACAGATGCAAATCCTGTAAAACCACGACTACATATTTATCTAAAGTCAGGCTTCATTACAGCTCCCGTGCTTCCTTGTTTCTCTTCGCTTCTTCTTTTAAAGTTGTTCATGTTGGTTTTCTTCCATTACCTCTGCTGCAGCTCTCAGCCTAAATACCTCTTCGTCTCCTACTTCACTTAATTTGAACTACATCACTCCTTCTTCGTCCTCTTCAGTCAGGCTTCTTTTATCATGCACTTCCTTTATTTCTTCCTTTTTCCCCTTCTTTTTAGAATGAGGGTGGGGTCCTTCCTCCGCAGAATTGATTACACGTTGTTTCTTTGTCATGCCGCTATGTTTCTTTTGCGTTCCAATTTCATAAATGTAGTCCCGTAAAAGGTTTTAAACTATATTATGAACGATGAAGCCTGTGTCACCTTCTTTCTCCTTGTAACGTACATATTTGTTCAAGCGATGCCTCTAGCATTATTAATGAAACAGATTTTAGTGTCGTGCTCATAGAACGAAAATAATGTATCTGGTTAATTGCCACAGTAATTATTAGGGCTCGGATTTTTAGGTAGAATATTCCTTCATTTTAGGTTTCTTATATGTTCATAATAGCTTTTTGGGGCTTTTATTGATTAAAATATGTTTTTAAAATGTTTTGTCTGTTATCAGTACATGTATTTATAATTTTCCTTTTCTGCTATTTATTTGTAAGATTTATTCATTAACTTATATCACAAAATTGTACATTGTCAAAGATTTTCATCAAATAAAACACAAAATTGTTTTTATTCTTTGCTTTCTAGGTTATTTTGTGGCATTGCAGTAGATACGTACCTCAATTTTCTGGGGTAAACGATTTCCTATTGTCACGCAACATATCCATGTATGACGAAAACGTTCTTTCAACAGAACATGACGTCATTGGGGCATACACCATTGATGCCAGTGCAGCAGATTCTAGGGGTGGCTTTCCTGTATAATTTTCTCCCTCCAATACTATCATTTTTATACCTTCAAAACCAGGGTTTCGTTCAATAATCATCTGCAACTTCGAAGAACATGCACCTCCTATTGGTCCAGGTTTTCGTTTTCTCGAAACATTGTCAATATTTAGAGATCCTTTTTGTGGCAAAGTTGTACTTTCCAACTGGAGAATAGCTTTTGGTATAATAACACAATACGAGTTAATATAAGTAGGGGAAACTACAAGAGTGGGGCACTTGAGTGATCTCTTAGCCTTAGCAATGGAGGAAGCATCTGTTTCATTGACAACATTTTTAATGCCTTTTAAGTGCTCGGCACAGTAAACGGCAGCAGATAGCTAAGTTCCCCAGTGCGTAAGTTTTGGCTCAGCTGAAAGAGGGATTGCCGGTACATTCTCTTTGGACAATTTCTTTTCTTTCTTTTTTTGTTGTTGTAATTTACGTCCTTTAACTTTTTAAGTCATATCGGACGATGAATAGAATGGGCGAAATGATGCTCAAATGAGAGCAGGGTCCATGGATCTTACAGTTACCCGACATTCGTCTTTTCAGGATAAGGGAAACCCCCGTAAAAACCTTATCCAGGTAACTCACCCTGACCGAGATTCGAACTCGGGAGCTCTTGTCTTTGGACAATTGTATACTCCTGTGGCTTTTAAGAAAACCTTCCAGACCGAAGAGCTTCGAAGAAGCAGAATTCGAAGCTCGGTCGGACTGATTTACCCGTAGACCTCTTCCTTATTGGGATGAATGTCATTTAAGGGTGCATTTCACTTGTTTTATTAATTTACTCTCGAATATGACCCTCCAAATTAACTTTGAAAATCGGAAAATAACATTCTTCGTTTCAAAAATGGGAAAGGACCTGTTTAGGTTATGTTAGGTGTCAAAACCCTCATTTAGTTTCTTTTAGGTGAAATAAGGTTAAAACCTAAAATTCCGGGCCCAAGTTGTTATTTAGTAACTCCCTATAATAAACAAGAAAAAGGAAATACAAGTGTCATAGTGTTTGAAATTATTTTCAGATGCGATGTACAGAGATTCTGTATAATTAAAATTCCCAATTATGAAACTAAAAACATGTAAAAATGTTATTTTAATGCCATTACTGAAGTCCTTTCACTTGATATCGTGAAGAAACAAGAGAAGAACAAACCGTATCCCTGTTTTAATTAATTAGTGCATTGCTTCGCAACAAAGAGGTACATCAAAGCCACTTATTGGAATTCGATTAACTAATTATAGTCACTTCATCAAAATGCTTTAAATAATAGCATTAGTCTGGAAAAATAGGCGATTAAAGTCTATGTTGAAGTTTTCTTGGAACCCCGTAATGAGTGAGATAATTGAAACATTTTTACCAAAGTCTATGTTGAAGTTTTCTTGGAACCCCGTAATGAGCGAGATATTTGAAATATTTTACCTCACATCCGATTAGAACCCCTCCTTCCTTCAGAGGATGCAGTAGCGTATTATATACCCTTGAGTGCCTTAAATGAATGAGACCTACTTAATTTTATTCAGTGTTTGAAGCCAGTCTGTTCAGCCACTTCTGTACAACTGCGGGCGTGACCCTCCCTTCCCCCCACACACATACACGAGTGCGTGTATGTTACATTTATATTATTAATACACAGGAAGCTTCAAAGGAGCGTGTTTATTTTATTTAACCAATGGTTTAACAGCCCGCAAGCGAGCCAGAGCCTGCCAACCCGACTGCCGGTCTCACGCGCACGTACGCAGTGCAGAGGTGGGCGATCATCCAACCGATACGGGAAGGACATGTGGTCGGCATCACGGCACCCCCAGTCGGAAAGCTGACTTTCTAGACCAGGATTCACTATCCTCAATTTCCTCACGATGATCAAAACAGCAGGTTACATCTCCCAAATTTCTTATAAACAGAAGTATCTAATAATACAAAACGATTTATAAATATATATTTTTTTCTTTTAAATGCTTATGTCACCGGGAGTTTGAACGGCAGTAAACATAATTTTAAAGAATCGATACATTTTCAGAGATATTAGTTCCAGATATACATTTATTATTAATTCTGGGGGAAAGGTTTAAACCCTATAACCCTTAGTAGGACAGAATGGCCAATTACCGATGTGCTCATTCTTGACGTTTTGTTAATTCTTCACACTATAATGAGGATGTACGGTTTCGAAACTGGCATGGAAGTGTTAACTTGACTGGAGTTCTGAAACTACTCTGGAAACGTTCTGGCTACAATAATCTTGCTCGACATTTGAAGCACAATGGGAAGTGTTTATGTCCAGCATTCTCATTGGTTGTTTGGCGCTGCTATGAGAATATTCCATGTGCAATAATCTCACTAGAGTTCTGGAACAACTATGACAGTATTTCATCCATAATAGTCCCAGTAGGTGTTTCAAAAATACTGTGACAATGCATTTGCTGCAGTACATTAACCAAATGATTCGAAACTCATGAGAGTGTTTTATCTGCACTAATCTCAATAGACAATTGCAAGTTCTCTGAGTGTTATGTTATTCTCTGTAGCATTTTCCTAACTACTACGAGACCAGTATATCTGCAGTAATCTTACTAGACACTTTCAAACTACGTAGTCTAGCACTGGATATTTTGAAGCTCCTATGATAATATTTTAACTGTGCATAAACTCCACTGGAAGGTAACAAACTACTGTGGAAGTATTCTGTCACAATCTCAATAAATGTGTTAAACTCTACATGGGCTGATGCGTTCTGCTTTGGTTCCCTGCCACGGAATTCACCGGGTTCGATACCACCCTTGGGGATTGGGGGTTCTAGGTCCCGGACATTGAGGAACTTGAGGAGCTACGATAGGTAGCGAATCCCGGACAAGAAAGCCAACCTTCTGGCTTGGAGTACCGTATGTGTACAAAAAGACGACAGTCGAGTTGGCAGGTTCTGGCTCGCCTGCGGCCTGTTACGCCATGGATTATAGATATAAAGTCATGATTTGATTCTGTGTAGAGAAAATAAGTTGTAAGAAATTATATTTCTATATACTGTGATTATGAAACACGGTAATATAATAGTTAATCTTATTTTCAAGTAATCCCTTAGTGATGAACACCTATTAGCTTCGGAAAATATTTACGAAATTAAACTTAGTGAGGTTAATATTAAAAGCAGCAAATTTGTAGCAATAGCTGAATTTGGTTGAAATTCAAAATATTCTATACCTTGTTGATCAAAAGGAATACATCAACGCGAAAGTGAAATAGCACCCCTAATCTACGTGAGACAGCATTCACACAACTATTCATAATTTCTAGTACTATAACTGCAGATTAAGTTATCAACAGTAATAATGAAGCGAAATCAAGGGGTTTACATATTCTTGGTATCATAAATATACCACAATAAAGAACCCAGAATTCTGTAATGGTTTTTATTGCGAACTGGAAAGCAAATATGTTTCTATTCGGGCAAGTGTGAGTGGCGCCGTGGCGTAGCGGGCTAAGGCAGCATGACTTGGTCCCTGGCCACGGAAAGCGGCCCTGGTTCGATCCTACCCATGGGGTGCGGATTTTAGGTCCCGGGTATAGGACCGGTACCCTCTCAGCATTGCGAGGAAAGTGAGGAGCTTACGCTAGGTAAGCGGCCCTGGTCACGGAATGGGGGATGCCGAGATGCTGACCACATCTCCTTCTCGTATCGGTTGGATGATCGTCCACCTCTGCCGTGCGTAAGTGGGCGTGAGGCCGGCAGTCGGGTTGGTAGGCCTTGGCCCTCTAAGGGCTGTCCGCCATGGGTTATTATATGAGTGACATTCTGCCCCATAGACCGGTTCCCACCTTTGCCTACCAAGTCCTTGGAATCAATCTGGAGAAGTAAATTTGGTTGCAGCAATTAAATTTGGGTTTAACAGTGCATTCGAGTAGCGAATACTTCGTTAAACGTGTTTCAGTGCGGTTAACCGTTGAACCTTCAAAGTATAGGTGATTCTGAAGATATTATATAAAGCTTATTTTATAAGTATTTTCTCTCACGTTAATTCCGCGATAAACTAAAGTTAGTTAAGGAAAGGAAATGCGCTACTCATTAAAGATGGAGAACAAGCAGAAGTTCGTGTTTCATTCAACTCTAAACTTCATAGAATATGTATAGTTTGGTGATGCGGCTGGCTCTAAACTTTGTGCAAGCTCCTCTGTGGCCGTGTTTGTTGCTCGCACAGGACAAAATATTTCCTTGAAACAGTGAAGACGAGGTTACTCGTGTATAATTTCTACGTGTCGAGTCACATGCCGTTGCAAAATCTTCATGATATGTCATAATGATTAAAACTATAGTTTTACGGTAATACAACCTTTATCTTAGAAGCAGTGAACATGTTTGTCGTAGAATTGACGAAAGAAAAACTCGGTGATGCCATTGTCTTCATCTTGATCATTTAGAATATAGCTATTATAAATCAGATATATACCCGCATTTTACCCCTAAGGTATTCAAACTTATGAAGTATATTTGCAGGTATTTATACTTCCTTGGAAACGTTGCCTTTAGAGGCACGAGGGAGATAATGTGATTTTAACCCTACAACATAAATAATGATTTGTATCAATTGCCTTGTATATGTTTAGCTTTTGTTAATTGCTTCTGCCAGAAATGATAGGAATGTTAATTTGTGATTAAAATTTAATAAATTTCTGTAATGGAATATTGCAGCGTGTTAACAATAATTAAAATATAATAGCTAACATTTTTAAAATAATTATGTAGTTTGACCTTGGTACGCAGTTACTCGTTTAGCTTCACCGCAGGAGCGACATTGAAGCTGATCCATGAATGGGATCTAAACCACATAACGCCAATCGTGTCCCAAGCACAGAAACACAGTTATTGACAAATGAATGATAGAAATAAGCTTTAATATTATCCTTCATTAAAGGGGAAAGCAATTTCACTTTCGATTAATAAGAATGCCTTTACCGCTTAGGAAAAAACGAAAAGTTAAATCTGAGCTATTTTAGTCTCTTGAGCAGGAAGTCTGACTTAATGAGACTCGAGGTCTAGTAATTTTCTTCCCCAATTATGTCTGTGGAGTTCGACAAAAAATTGCATTCCACTACTACGGTGGTATGCGAGCGCTGCGTAAACAAGGGGTAAGGAATCAATACTGCAAGCAGTGCGTGTAGAACACCCTGCGCAGGGCTGTCTTGAATGGGCGAGGTGTTCCAATCGTTTTAACAAATTTAATCGTTTTTCACAACAACGTTAGAAACTGGAGTATGCTGAGAAATTATGTTTAAAAATCTAATCAAATGACTTGTTTCTCATCAAAAACGTTTATTAGCTTTAAATGCAATTTCTTGATATTTAACTAATTGCTAATTTGGGAACTCTAACGGAATCCATTGGTAAGATCACTACTATCACTATAAACGTCATTACTATCACCGCTATTGCTATTATCATTAAACCAACAACACTAGCTCTATAGTCACGGCTATCCATCATTACCACCTTTGTCGTTATCATTAATATTATATTACGTGGGCTGTCCAATAAAGAATGATCATAATTTTTACGGACATAATTTTGCGCACTAAAATTCAATCTTATTATATTCTGTTAGCTTAATGAAAAACAAACACGCCGTAGTAGTTTCATTGTTGGTACTCCTGGTTCCCGCCTGTGAGAACCAGGTAAGCTCAGACATGTTCAGTATCGCCTACCGCTACAATGGGGGTAACATGCAGTTAAAGTTGATGTTAGAGGAAGATCTGGAGTTCCAAAAAAGCAAAAGTGGTTGCTTCTGCTGGGAAAGTTATGGTCACCTCATTCTTTGATATTCATGGAATGGTTTATCAGCATGTTGTACCTGCACACATATCAGTAACTGGACAATACCACAGGGATGCCCTGAAAACATTGCAAGTCCATATCAGGCGCAATAGACCACATTTGCATGAAGCAGGCTGGATGCTGCACCACGATAATGCTCAGCTGCATATTGTCAATTATAGCTCTGCTATAATTACTATCAACCAGAATAAAAACTATTGCATCTATGACTAATATCTCTACCACTATCACTACTATCACACTGTTGTTATTCACATCCACTACCATCATAGCTAATATCACTAGTATCACTATAATCATCAACACTACCACTGCTATTGATATTACCAACCAATACCACTACTTCTGTTATCATTAATACCAGCACAAACTAGCAGTACCCTCACTGATATTATTGCTGTCTGCCACAAATACCAGTGTCACTATTACAATACCACAACAACCAGCACTACTATAGTCACTATTGTTCGAGTATTATTAGGGCTAGAAAGCTGAGAACCTATACAGTGTCTAAAAACAACCTTTAAAGTACCTTAAAATATTCCAAAAAGGACCTAGGATTAGGATTTCATTACGAAGGAGATTTCATTACGTAGGCCACCATGCTGGGCCCATTGTCCCTATGCCCCCAAGTGGGGGCACCCCGGGGAAAGGATGAGGTGAAGGAGACCGAGGGTGGCCGACCCCAGGAGTCACGACAATACAGAGGGCAGGGTCCCTACAGTTTACGTGGATAGAAACTTCCCCCGACAGGCCAGGACAACGAACTCGCTCCCCTACAGCGGGACGACAACGAGCCCAGCAGCCGAGCCCTAAAGGTTCCAGGCAGGTGATCCGAGCTCCGAAGGTCCCTGGCTGGCGGTCTCGAAATGGTCCCAGTAGAGGAGCGGAGACCGGCAACCGACCTACCGGAGGAGGCAGTAGTTAACCTCAGAGCATATCATCCTTCTATGCACCACCGAGACACTCGCCGACACTTCTACCCTGAAAGAGACCACCAGATGAAAGATGTTATGAAATGATAATAGAGATGAAATGGAGGGACAGAAAATTCGGGGTATGTAATTAACCTACACAGCATTCGCCTAACGATCCGGGAAAGCCTCCAAAATACCATGGGTCAGGTAGGTCAGCCACGGGAATCGAACCCGGGCCTCCCAATTGCGGGTCACAGACGAAACCGCCTGAGTCATCCCGCTCGGTAAAAAGGACCTAAATATTGAAAAAAAGGACGTAAAGACTGGGCTTAGATTTTGCCATGTTTGCGGCCAGGATTTCTTTCACCAACTGCGAAACTGCTGTGAAACCAACCTAGCCACTCCGACCCTCTGTTAGACGTCATTATCATGATTCTGGTAATAAATAACAGGATATTGTGACGATAATATTTTGTAGAGTCATAAAAGGAGTAAATGTGTATAAATCATATATTCAGAAGATGAAAGAAAAACATAGGAAGAAGCAAATTCCTGCCAGGGTACTTGCAAGTCATGTTTAGTTCTAATGCACAGGTTGTCGGCTTAGCTGACATACGCTGACAAAGCCCTGTTGCTGGGTCGGCAGAGGTTTAATATTTAAAACCCCAGAATTTGGCTTAAGCGGGGACTGTCTCGCCCCTGCCAAACCAATCTACGTCACTTATCTCTTTGCGAGGATGGCTTCCAGAACGTCGGCAGCCTCTCCCAAGGTAAAGTCCGCAGCTGACCTTTACTGAACAATCCTTGCTTGTTTTATTATTGTGTAGATTAGTAACTTTATCTTTATGTAAAATAAAACTTCTTTATGCCAAAACTACATATTATCCTTTTAAGATAAAATAATCTTTCACCTCCGCCTACCTTTTAAGAAAACCACCCTTTCGGGTTCCCCACAAGGGCGGAAACCACAAGTGACGTTCAATGTCTTAAATCGAACACAACGCCACATGTTGTGCAGGTGCAATGCTTCAACGTTGCACCCGATGGTGGTGCGACGGTAATGTCAAAATATTTAGAGGGTTGAATACGTTCTCTGCTGGTGATAATGACTTGAATACAATGGAAAGGGTCCTCTCACATGTTACCTGCTGTAGCCAGTCTTAGGAGTGCATATTAGAGACTGTAATTTAAGCTAGACTCTGCTGAACAGGAAAAAGGTAATCAAATGAGGTTAAAGTTACAAAAAAACTATTTAACGAAACAAAAATGCTAAAACGAACCTTTAAATAAAAAGTATCTAAAAAGCCCCCCCCCCCCAAAAAAAAAAGAAAAAAAAAACAAGTAAAAATTCTAAAAGAGCACAAAATAGCTAAAAAGGCAAAAAAGAACAAATAAAAATCCTCCAATTTCTGGCCAACACTGACCAATAATAATATTATGTTGGCCCCCATCTTTAGCCACGAGGGAAGAAAATTGATTTTTCCTCAACTTCCTAGTCCTAATTATTATCGAACACTATTACCAATGCCATTACAACCAACTGCAACCAGCACTATTAATGTGCGATCCATATAAACCTGAGCCCGCTTCGGTAGCGTGGTGGTAGCATGTCTGCCTCACGTTCAAGAGGTCCCAAGTTCGAATCTCGGTCAGGGTGAGTTACCTGGATGAGGTTTTTCCGGGTCTTTCCCTTATCCTGAAAGACGAATGTCGAGTAACTCTAAGTTATATGGACCCTGGGCTCATTTGAGCATCATTTCACCCATTCCATTCATCGTCCGATATGACTCAACGTTGGAGGACATAAATTGCAAAAAAAAAAAAAAAAAAGATAAATAAATAAAAAAATAAACCTGAAACACTTATAGGATACACGTGCAACTTTGGAAGAATATAATACACACAATTGGGATATTGCAGTACACTATTTACATTTCAGAGAAAGTGTCCACCACCACATCCACGATGTTCTCACTGGTCTCGCCATATTCTCTGAAGCTTTACGGAGAGTATCCTCGCCAATGTTACTTGTTGCGGTTCGAATGGATTCCTTGAGAACATCAATTGTCCGTGGCCTATTTTTGTACACTCTATTTTTAGATACCCCCACAAGAAAAAATCCGTGAGGTTAGTCCAGGGGATCTGGGGGCCACAGACCTTTTTAGATTATTCGATTATCAAAGAAACTGGTTACAAGTCTCATGGTGTCATTAGATGCATGGCACGTTGCTCCATCTTGCTGGAAATAAGCTTCTCTCAATTCGATATCATCTCCGTAAACTTCAGAGGTTATAGAGACACGAGTGCAAACATGTATAGATGCTGGTGGAGGACACTTCCACCATTTTCTCTGAGATGTAAATAGTGTAATGTAATGTCCCAATTGTGTATTATATTCTTCCAAAGTTGCACTGGTTCAAAACATGGCCTATTGAAATGGTTCAGGTTCATTTGGATCGCACTATACCACTATTACCATTATCGAACACTACTACCAATGCCACTATTACCAATTCCACTACAACTGGCACTTCTACATCACTATTCTAACAATCCTACCATTAGTGCACGTGATATTTTCGCATCGCAGTCCCTATTAGGAATGGTAAAGCATCTCTTACGCTTTCATTATGATATTGCATAGGACTAGTTACTTCAGTTTCAGTGATTTTGTTTAAAAAGGTTCTGGTATTGCTAAAATTTTCACGGTGCACCAGGAGAGTATATTTGTTGTACCAATATTTAACTTTGATTCCACATCAACCTACCCGACTTACTGCTATTAATCTTATACTTCGTGCACTAATGAAATATTCTTTAACAATTTTCAGTATAATGATGATGAAAATACTGCGAGTTCAAGACCCGCACACGTCTGCAGAGATTTGTATCCGTAATACATAATCTGCTTTTCGTATACATGTAAGAGGGAATCACAATTCCTAACCTATTGATAATTGTGCAATTCTTCCATACCCTCAACATATATCCAAAGTTATCTCCACGATGTTTACAGCTTTGAAATAAAACTTCAAGAAGTGGATCAGTTTTCGGTAACAATGAATAGGTATAATCACCATCTCTTAAAGTACTAATACTATCAACACAGAGCGGGATGGCTCAGGCGGTTTTATCTGTGGCCCTTATTCGGGAGGCCCGGATTCGATTCCCGTGGCCGATCTATATGACCCATGGTTTTTTCAGGGGTTTTCTCGGGTCGCTAGGCGAATGCTGGGTAGGTTAATTACATCCCCCGAATTTCCTGCCCCTCCATGTCATCTCCATTATCATTTCACGTCATCTCTCATCTGATGGTCTCTATCAGGGTAGAATTGTCGGCGGGTGTCTCGGGGGTGCATGGCGGGGTGATATGCTCTGAGTAAAACTACTTCCTCCTCCGGTTGATCGGTTGCCGGTCTGCGCTCCTCTGCTGGTCCCATTTCGTGACCGCCAGTCAGGGACCTTTAGGGCTCGGATCGCCTGCCTAGTACCTTTGGGGCTCAGCTGCTGGACTCGTTGGCGTCCCGCACTAGGGAAGTGTGTCCGTTATCCTGTCCTGTTCGGGGGACGTCTATCCAAGTAAACTGTAGGGACCCTGCCCTCTGTACTGTCGTGGCTCCTAGGGTCCTTACTCCCGGGGGTACTCCCACTTGGGGGCATAGGTACATTGGACCCAGCATGGTGGCTAACCTACCGATTACCCTCCGTAATGCAATCCTAATACTATCAACCCTAAAGTAAACAACTAAAATAATGTAGGAAAGGTAATCTCAGATTTTTTTTTTGTAATTTACGTCCTCCAACGTTAAGTCATATCAGACGATGAATGGAATGGATGAAATGGTGCTCAAATGAGTCCAGGGTCCATGGAGCTTAGAAATGGGTAGTGTTTAACGCCCGCTTTTACTACATACGGCACCGCAGGAGATGACACTGATGATACATGAGATGAAGATGGAGCACCGGTGAAATGAGATGGCGGGGGAAACCGGAGATCCCGGAGAAAATCCGCCCCAGCGCCGTGTTGTCCATCACAAATCTCACTTTGCGGTCGCCTGGGATCGAACCCAGGCCGCCTTGGTGAGAGCCAAGCGGTCTAACCGCTGAGCCACGGCGTGGCCATGGAGCTTAGAGTTACCCGACATTCATCTTACAGGATAAGGGAAAACCCCGGAGAAAACCTTAGCCAGGTAACTCACCCTGACCGAGATTCGAACTCGGGCCTCTTGAACGTGAGGCAGTCATGCTACCACCACGCTACCAAGGCGGGCAAACTCAGATTGAAACTCTATATCTTTTAAATATAAAATATTATTTAAAGTGATGCAGAATGGAATGTTGTCGTACATGTATTTAATTAATCTATCTGACTATGTTAGATTAAAGTTTAGCTTAAATGTTTTTATTTGGGCTTGATACAAAGTTCAGAAATAATAATTTCATTTATTATTGATTAAGATCCTCCAGTTCATATTAAAACGGTCGGAGCATTGCGAATATTTTTCCAACTATTACGCCTGAGAAGGAAAACTCCTTTCGCTTGAATATACCTCAGATTTACTTTCCCCTTCATTTTGTTGCAAAGATTTGAGTGGAGAAGGTACAAGATTATTCTACCCTTCCACAGCATAAACAGAAAACTTTCCTTTCCTTTCAATATGCCGTAAATAAGCTTCATTTCGACTCATGTTTGTTGGGGATAAAGTTGCCGGGGCAACGCTCCAATTACCTCCCAACTCTTGCGTACAGGCTTTACGCCGTAAATTGTAGCCATTAAGGATTCTTGTATTTACGATGTGGTTCCTAGAAGACAAATTACGGACAACCATTCTTAGTTTGATTGTCTTTATCAATGAAGATGAAGTATTATTATTTTAATATAATGGACGCTTCATTTACTCTTTTGTTGTTAAATTAACATATAGCAGTTTCGCCTCAACGAGATAACAGCTTAGAATTAGATGAACTAAACGACTAATTATTTTATTAGTATCTCAATAGAGCCACTAAAATTTAGTCCCTGAACTATCCACTATTTTATATACTTCTAAACATCAATGCAGATGAAAGAGAGACGAAATGGGTGTATATTTGCTATTAGAGCAAGGATACATGTGAATGTTTAGTATTAGGATTACTAAGGAGGGGACTCGGCCAGACCTGAACTATGGATGAGGTGAGAGGAGACTGAGGGTGGCCGTTCCAAGGAGCCACGACAGTGCAGAGGGTCCCTACATTTTACTTAGATGGAAACCTTCCCCGGTAGGTCAGGACAACGCACTTACCCCCTACTGTGGTTTGGAAGCGTTCCCAGCAGCCGGTTCGGAGACCGGCAAACGACCTACCGGAGGAGATAGTGATTCACTCAGAGCATGATTCACTCTTGCCATGCACCACCGAGACACTCGGCGACACTTCTTCCCTGAAAGAGACCACCAGATGAGAGATTATGTAAAATGATAATGAAGATGAAATGAAGGGACAGGGAATTCGTGGGATGTAATTAACCTACCCAGCATTCGCCTGGTGACCCGGGAAAACCCCGTAAAAACCCATGTTTCAGATATATTCCTAATTTATACAGAAACTAAAGAAAAAGTTTATATGGTGTCACAATATCTCAGATATATTCTACGTATGAGAGTAAATATACACAAGGATGCTTATAGCTCTCAGATATACTTCAATATCCCAATGAAAATGGAATATGTAGTGCTTAACGCCCGCTTTTACCACATGCGTAACCGCAGGCGGTGATACTTGCTATAGTAGCCACGTTTATTCCATCCCATGCGACATCAAAGCTTTCCCTTCTGACCACACCTCCTCACATGTAAGCAATTATATGGGGTGGTCCTTAATACGTTCACCAAGTTAGAGCGCTGTTGCAATATTTTTCATGTGTCCTCAGAAATTAGCTTAGACTGTGCAAACGTGCTTCCTATGTGTGTTAATTATGCTTATATTTATAGAAGTTACATAGTGTTTTACTTAGTGTAGTTAGTGTAGTTTTATAAATTTATTAGTGTTTAATAGTTATTTGCGCTTAGCACTTGCGTAATTTAATTAAGTTATGGAGACCGTGGGTATCGAAACTAACATGGATTTCCGTTCATACTTGTAATATATCTAACAGTATTTCTAAACTTTCTCGAGTTCTAAAGCGTTTAAAATATCTAATTATTATGCGGAATGTACGTGATTATTTCTTTAAATTGAGTTTAACAGAAGGGACGCCACTGCTTAACTTTATTCAAAACTGTAAAATTAGCAGACATCCTTGTAAAAAGCTTCCAGCATTTAAAAAGAGTAATATAGTTTCTTTACTAGTTTTTCTTTAATTCCTTGATCCGTTTTTTTTTTTACTTTTGAAGTATTTATTGCTTTGTTAAATCAACTGAAATTCATCACCTGTAGCTGCCATAGAATAAAGGAATTTTTTTTTATGATCAATCAGCTCACGATTGCCATAAACAAACCTCTAACGTGCAATCTTTGCTTTAAATTATTATTAACTACCAGAATATCCAAAGTGCTTCTTTAATTTGCAAGTAAATATCCTTCGCAAATTCATGCACGCTGATGCAATTTAACCCCTTTAAAATTGTAATGATGTTTTATTAAGCTATCTTTGGATATTATGCTAATAATACGCATTTAGTTCTATTACGTAATAGAAGTACTATGCCATAACAGCATAGGTAATATATCTCTTTTCAGTTATGTTATACAGAGTAGTAACATTATGTATTATTATAGGACACATTAATCATTTAAAGTGCATATGAAAAGGTTAATGACTATTTCTTACAGTGAATTATGCTTTATTTATTTATATATATATATTTATTTAATTATTAATTAATTAATTTATTTATTTGCTTCTAAACGTTATTTTAAACAACGGCAACCCTGGGTATTCTCAACTGTAAACACGTGCCTAACATTCTTCACCTCTGCCCTCCGGTAGGTGTATCCTAAGATATTTAAGACATTAAGACATTGTGGTTGGGGGGAAGAACAGTTTTTCCCTACAAAGGGAGCCGGCTGGGGATGCTTTAAGCGCGGTCACTATACACGAGGTGAAGATAGAGTACCGGTGGAATGAGATAGAGCGGGAAACCGTAGAAAACCGCCCCAGCGCTGTGTTCTCCACCACAAATCTCACTTTGCTGTTGCCTGGGATCGAACACTGGCCACCTTAGTGATAGTCCAGCGGTCCAACCACTCAGACACGGCGCGGCCGCTTCTACATCCCATCAGAACTATTAGAACAAGTACACGCAATTGACATGTCAGTCAGTTGAGTATATTCCAATACAGGAATTAGAGCAAGTGGAACGATAACGTATGCCGTATCAATGAGTTTTGATCTATGTGAACGCACTACTGTTCGCCTCAGCAAAGAAAGTCCCAGGGGAATGAGGCACAAGGGGTTTAGGTACGGTTTCACTAACCTGCCTGGTAGTTTATGACACTTGGGTTAGTTCATTAAAGCCCATTCAAAAACATTCTAAAGCATTCTACTTTGTGAATAAATTTCTGCGTTTTAGTATACTGAGTGAATACGGCGCATGCATTTTTTAGCGGTTCTACTCCTTGTATAGAATATGTCGCACTTATTCGCTGTCCTTGTCGCACTGTATAAGTAAGGGTGACACATTCCTGTCAGGGACTTTCTTTGCTTTGAGGAACAGTAGTGTATGTCTTCAAAGCAGTTGTTAGTCATGTCCTATTCCATTTTGCAAGTACATAACAGACCGTATATGACGTCAGTCAAAGTGTTTCTATAAGTCTGCGGTCATTCCTGTAAAACAGTAGATGTTTTAATACCTCTGTACCAGCAGTCTCGTTAGTAAAATGCAATTAGTGTTTAAATTCAGGAAGGTCTCCAGTGAAATACGTTATCGAGGATCTCTGTGTTAAAAACCATTTCGAATCTGTGTCTTGGGTATTGTTGAATATTCAAGAGACTTATATGCAAATTCGTGACCGCTTACAAATGGGATACAATGAGCAAAATGTGGGATCTCAAATGGATTAAGAGTAGCTCTGAGAAAGATCGATATTTTCTTTGCCGATCTTTGCATACCATAATGTCATCTACATAAAAAACAGTTTTTTCTTTAACATGAAGGGCTAGATTTACGACTCAGCAAGGACGTATTGTGCCCTCAGCTCTAAGCCCCCAGTAAAGCACATCCAGTATATAGGATATACTCAATGAGAAACGTTCATACTACATCCCTGATGAAGTGATGGTTTTATTTTTCCGTTCAACAACTTTTCTATTTCTAAGGAAACCGACATTAGCATCTCTATACTGGCATATGGTCAAATTTTTTATTATCGCAGATAAATTTCTTTGCAATAATTAATATATAAAAATAGTTTTACTTACTCACAATACGAAAGCCGAAAACAACAATGATAATCATAAATAATAACAATAATCATCACTTTCTATGACACATTAGCTTTCATAGGCCATAGGTGTCCTCATGCCTACCTGTGCATGGGAATTGTGAGCAATCCTCCATAGATTAGGCCTGAGGAACATTCCTCCGCAGGTGTGAACACAGCGTTTCATTTCCTCCTTAATTGCAGTATTTACTAGGACACATGCCTACATACACACGTGGAACCGGTTTCCCCTTTTGGTTTCCCGGTTTTTCGCTCTCGTGATCACGAAGGGAGGTGAAGTAAGGGAATGCCTTGATGCGTAATCCCCATGCCTGAGACAGATTATGTTTTTTAATTATTATCGTATCATCTCATATTTTTCTCATAAACCCAAGCGCATTCCGTGGCAGAAAATATAATTATTCCCTAGTATTATTCCTTTAATTTACATCCTCCAACGTTAAGTCATACCAGACGGTGAATAAAAAAGTGAAATGTTGCCCAAATGAGTCAAGGGTCCATAGAACTTAAGATTTATCCGACATTCATCTTTCACTATAAGGGAAAACCGTGGTAAAATCTTATCCGGATAACTGACTCTAACCGAGATTCGAACTCGGGACCTAATAAATGTGAGGCAGAAACACTAACACCTCGCTGCAGAGGCGGACTAATTACGCTCCACTTCATACCACGGCACTGGACAGCTTTATTACAATAATCTGAAATTTGGTTTAAGTTTCAAACAATATTATTGCCGCGGCAACGGGAAAAAAGTTTCCGTGCAAATAGATAACAGACGGCGGATAGTGTTTCGCGGTAATAAAGAGCAGTTAACGATAACGCGGCTAGTATACACAAAGAGCTGGCAAAAAAAGAGATAGCGCAGATAAAGGACTTGCCGGCCTAGATTAAGTTACGCTTCTGGAAAGTGATAGAATATTCGGTTTCTTTATTCTTCTGGAAGAGTCTCGAATTTATCAAAGAGGTATTTAAGAAGGCGACGACTCGCTAAGAGTCAGTCGCGAACAATCATAAGTAGTAAACAGCTGAGCTGATGTAAACTGATCGCTGTTTGTTATTGTCAATCGACCTTGGTAGATTGTGTGGTGTATGTGACGTAATGTTGTTACGTGAGAATTGAACTGCTACTGTGAGTGTATTTCTACGCAAATAAAGAACATTTGGAATATCTGCAACTCGGACTTTTAATTCTATGAACCCACAAAGTCGCATTATTAACAAATGCAATGAATATTCCAACTCTTGTTTATAAAAATGAAGACTCTAATATAATGTAGAAAACACTTTTACTACATTTCTAGATGTAACAAATCACCTTTTAGACTAAAAAGAGGTTCCATATGTCACTCCTTCAGGAAATCTTATAGTATATTAGTTATTTGAAAAGTAACACATTCATTACTTTTGTTTATTGCCTCATTAAAACCAAAATTGTTGTACTGGTGGAATTTCTTCTGTGTCTTATGACTGTACGGCATCCAGTTAGAAAATAAATATGTCTTTTAATTTTATGTAGCTTATTGTTTCTGTGGTTGTTTAAATCTGACATATTAATTTTGGCTGATTTTTAAATAGTGAAATTGATACGTTTTTTCCAGATAAACGCCTAAGAAGTTCCCTCCACCAATCAGCAATCTAAGAGCATTCTGTTAAAGTATCTGCATCTCTTTTTCCCCTCCATATTTTAGCAATAGGACAGTTATATTTAAGTAAGATTATACAGTATCCGAACTGACATGGAGAACAACGGACTGCACAAAATTTGGAGAATGAGGGAAAATAATGTAAATGGTTTTTTGAAAGGAGTAAGAAGGACGTTTGCATAAAAACAAAATTATTGAAATACACACATTATTCAGTAGCATCATTGGAAAATATATTATTAGTCCTGAATATTTCAATAACAAACATGGGAAAGAGAAGTAAACACACATTATATATACGAGGGTGGGTCAGAAAGTAATGCCACTTATTTTTTTCCTTAAATAAGTAAATTATGTGAAAACTTTGAATTTGGCGCAATTCCTCAGACCTTCTTCTCCAATCCCCTGCAGTAGTAACTTCCTAAGTCAACAGGTGGCAGCACTGCATCCTCTTGCAAAATGGCTGACATCGACATTCGTATTAGACAGCGTTCTGTGATTGAAATTTTGACTGCGGAAGGTGAAATGCCAATACGCATTCACGAAAGGCTAAAAAATGTGTATGGCGATTCAACGGTGGATTTCAGCACTGTTAGACGATGGGTTCGTCGCTGTAACGAAGCTGAAGGGCAAACACCATTGGCAGATGGAAAGCGAAGCGGCAGGCCGGTGACTGCAGTGACTCCATGCAACATTCAGCGAGTCGACGACATCATTCGTGGTGATTGCCGGGTAACAACAGGTGAATTGTGTCGCATTACCTCCCTCAGTAAAGGCAGTGTGATGACGATTATTCAACAACTGAGTTACTCAAAAGTTTGTTCACGTTGGCTACCAAGAATGTTAACCGCCCAAAACAAAGAAACAAGGAAAACAGTAGCCTCCGAACACTTGCAGCACTTCAATTTGGAGGGAGAGGAGTTTCTGGAAAAAAGTTGTTACTGGAGACGAAACGTGGGCTCATTTTTTGAACCTGAATCAAAGAGGCAGTCAATGTAATAGCATCACACAACGTCATCGAAGAAAAAAAATTCAAATCTCAGCGGTCGGCAGGAAAAGTTATGGCGGCAGTGTTTGGGATGCAGAGGGTGTGATTATGATTGATTTTTTGGAGCAGGGATGCACAATAAATTCTATCCAATATGTCAGAACTCTCAAAAAGCCGAAAGCATGTCTTCGCCGAGTTCGCCTAACAAATACAATGGCGGATATTCTTCTTTTGCATGGAAATGCAAGACCACACACCAGCCGTTACACCACTGCAGAAATTGAGAAATTGGGGAGGCAAGTCTTACCTCACCCCACATACAGCCCTGACCTGGCACCATCAGAGGTCATCTGTTCGGGCCACTAAAGGAAGCTCATCGTGCGATTCATTTTGAAGATGAGGCTGTGAAAACGTCCATGCATCAATGGCTTAGGAAGCAAGATCGTATGTTTTACCACACTGGAATATATGTTCTAGTTAAAAGGTGAACTAAAACTGTGGAAAAGAACGGAGATTATATTGAATAGTGACAAATTAATCGTCAATGGTGTAGTTTTCAAGCTATGTAAATTGGATTCAATTTTATTGGCAATTAAAAGAGAAAAAATAGGAGGCATTACTTTTTGACCCACCCTCATTTTGACCCACCATATAATACAGACAGAACACTGACTATTGTGTTGGTACGAGCTGGTATGAAGACTAAAATGGACGAATAAAGGCTACAAAACTAGTGCCTATTATGTAGAGGAAAAGAAGCTAAGGAACACATCATTTTTAATGTAAAATGAAAAAATTACGAGACGAGAGCGTATAAATGGCATAAATTAGACAGAAAGATAGCATTAATTTAATAAAACCGTTTGTTAAGTATAACAAGAAGGTAGGTGAGCACTTAACTAAAGTAAAAGATAAAATTCAATTTGCAATAAAATGAGAACTATTATGTGTTTCAAATGGGAAGGTGTTTGTCTTTGAGCGCTACTAGGTGAGCAACCAATCGGAGTCCTGCGGTATTGTATTGCATTCCCGCTTAGTGGTTTGTGACGAGCGCCAACCTAATCAATCTGTATGAAATACTCTTCGCACTAAGACAAAAATTCAGATTTTGCCGAAACTGATCCATGTGGAAGGTAGAGAGTAATGTATCTAACATAACCATGAAAACCCCATACTTTTAACTCAAATAGTTTTTCTAATACTAATAAATAAAGCACTATTAACTGTATTATAACAATAAATCGCGACGTAAGCACTGTATGAATATCATTATTGGTTGGCATGTATGCGTGTACGTATATCCGTAATTTCTCAGAACTGAAACATAAATGTTTGACATGACGTGATAAAAGAATTACTTTGAATAATTCAATTCGAGCGAGAGGAAACAATAAATTTCCTGCTGCCCTGGCAGAACGTGTCTGGTGACATTATTTCTTTGTTTATGAATGGTTCGTCATTTCTATTTACTCTAGAGAGTCCAAAGTGGTTGGTGTGTGTATGTATGTACATATACTTTTAATTACTCAGAACTGAAATTTAAACTACTGACATGACGGATAAAAGAATTAGTGTGAATAAGTTAAGGTGTTAAATTCGAGAAAGAGCAAACACTTCATTTCCTGTTAGCCTGTGGAATGCTGTATGCTTATGTTTATGAATGAATGGTGGAAAAGAAGTGTTTGTTTACTCTGGAGAGTTCAGAACAATATCATTCAGTTCTTTAGAAAACAGTAGAGTAAGAGTTAAATAGTGCAATGACTTCTTGCGGTGAATTTAGTGGCGAGTCAAAAAGGCAGTTATTGCGAAATCAGGCTTCAACGGCTCGAAGTATTATTTTTAAGGTGTACACGTTCTTCAAAAAATTTTGGAAACAGAAACTAAAATTGAGTTATTGCAAAGAGTACTTCAGTTTAAAAACATGGAAAAGGTGTATCACCTGTATCAACTTGCAATTGAAACGGGAAACGAGGTAATTCGCCTCCCACCTTACCACTGCCAATATAATCCAATTGAGTTGGTGTGGGCTCAAATAAAAAGGGGGGTTGCAAACAGAACTAATATTTTTAAACTGACGGACGTTAAACGACTTGTTCACGAAGAAATTGACAAGGTAACACAACAGGACTGGGAAAACTGTGTGAGGCATGCAGATTTTAAGAAAGAAATAACACGTGACGAGATTTTGGAACCTATGATCATAAATTTGCAAGACTCAGACGATGAAGACAGTGACGTTGACGAATTGTCTTTTAACGGAAGTGACATTGACAGCGATATGGATGAGCCACTGGCAGTTCCATTGGATTAGAAAAACAGGTAATTCATAAACTATAATTATAGTTATAGTAGTTTTTAATAAACATAATTTGCGAAATTTTTTTTTCCAATTTTGATTTTGGCAACTGCATCAATGTAAAAGTTTGCAAAATATAATTTGCTTACCCTTACGTCTGCGCCAAGCAGACCTGCATGTTGTATGAATGTGCGAGAGAGAGGGAAATATAAAAGGAGTTGGGTAACAAGCTGGCAACGCTGAGTGTGATACGGCATATGATTAGCTGGACTCCAGAATTCTTCCCATTTGAAACACATAATAAATCATACATAAACATAGCGGATAGGCATTACATCAGAACGTTCTTAGATAATAAGGAAAGCTGCAGCATGAACATGGCACGTTAACAGCCTGGGTTGAATGTTTAGCCATTTTCATTCGTATTCTAGTACTCTTTTGTATAGATGCTAAAATAACCCCGCGGTGCAACGGTACCTACCGCACGGCCGCTGCGTGTCCTACCTCTGCCCACCAAAGGCATCATGAGTGGGGTGCAGTACTGGAGGTTAGGACGTGCTCTTCGCAACGAGTGGTCACTACTTCAATCAAGAGACTCCTCAATGGGTCTTCCAGTGCTCTAATAAGACTGTATAGGTGTTTATTAAAAATAAGTATCCATGATTTAAAATATAAAAAGTGTATAAATATTCAAAAGAGAAATTCTAATAGTCGTTGTGCAAAGCATGCTAAGAATGCATTTCGTTGCCAGTTCTTGAGTGTTATTTTATTTAGCGACTTCTCCCACACTGGCTAGTTTATAAAGTGAAGAGTAGTACTTCAGAATGCGTTTCATTTTATACCAAATATTAAAACAACACGATTTACCTCATAACATAAGAGTACTGAATTATGGAAACTGTGGATAAATATATTACCTATAAATATTAAATGTCAGCCTTTGAATGCAAAATACTGTCATGGTAAAGGACATAAACATTTCGGCGCAAATAGATAACAAACGGCGTATAATGTTTCGCGGTAATAAAGAGCTTGCATAAACAGTTAACGATATCGCGGCTAGTGTACACAAAGAGCCGGCAAACAGAGATAGCTGTGATAAAGGACTTGCCGGCATAGATTAAGTTGCGCTTCGGGAATGTGATAGAATACTCGGTTTCTTCATTCTTCTGGAAGAGTCTTGAATTAAAAATGAGGTATTTAAGAAGGCGACGACCCGCCAAAAATGAGTTGTAAAATGAGAGTCAGCTGTGAAGTGTTGTAACGAGAGCTAATGTTTGTTACTGTCATTGATCTTGGTGTTGTAGATTGTGTTATGTAAGATAATGTTGTTACGTGAGAATTGAACAGTGTATCTCTACGCAAATAAAGAACGTTTGGAATTTCGGAAAATTGGACTTTTAATTCTACGAACCCACAAAGTTACAATACACAAGGTCTAGTCCTTCCGTTGATGCAAAATTTTTGATAACACGAGTTATTCTGTTCTAAAAAACTATGTTTTTGTAACTAAAGTACAGCAAAACCTACCTGAAACGGACCCCCTATATGCCGGAAACCTGGAAAAACGGAAAATAAATTTTTGAACGGAGCTATTACACTTTAATCTGGAAAACTACGTAACGCGAAAATGGAAAACTTTTTCGGAACCTTTTGCGTAAACAATCAGATTAAAACGGATTACTTTATGTGTAATAGGTTACAACTATGTATTTTAAAAGTGCAATAATTTTGAGCGCGACTGTGCTTACACCGAAGTTCTACGAAGCTTAAACTCATAAACTGTAATCTTTTGAGGAAAAGGGAAAACAAACCATTAGCGCTCTCAACTTTCTTCCAACACACATGTTGTTACAAGTGATCAAGTACGAAAGGAAGAAAACTGAGAACTCTGATGACTTCTAAACACAAAGCTTGTACGTACACAAATACTGTAAAATGGGTTCTAAACATAAGATATTATCAATGCAGGAAAAATTAAGGTTATTGAAAAACAAGAAAATAAAACGTCCATATAAAGAATTGACTGTCTTAATTCTTCAAATGTGTGGGAAAACTTAGATTTATGAGAATTTTAAAAAGTAAAAATTAAAGACGTGAGGTTAAAGAGAACAGTTTGGCATTTGAAACACATCACAAAATCTACAGAATATGACGAGCTAAATTGTCCTGTGTTCGAGTTTGTTAGTGCGAGCGGTAAAGGAACTCCCATTTTTGGACCATTGCTTCAGAATCAAACTTTAGAGACAGCAAGTAAATTAGGCAACGACCATTTCAAAGCCATTGCAATGGATGGCATGAGAGTTTCAAACATCCCATAACATTGGAAATTAATTGTTCTTTATCACTAGCCGTGTGTAGGACGCACTATGGAAGTGTAGAACCAGACTGAAAAATTCAATGTCATAGCTGGGATTTGAACCACGGATCTTCTCGTTTCTCTCCAGCCGTTCTAACCATTTGAGCTACTAAGGCCAACATGCCGACATGACATTAAATTCTCCAACTGACTCGTGTTTCTCCCGGTAAACCACATAGGAGTACTCAATAAACACATGAGACAACTACCTTAATGGCGACTTACTATGCTGTAAGTACTTTAAGGCCCGGGCTTTATACTTCGGACCACTATTAGGTACAATTAATGGAAATTAATGAGAACTCGTAAGTGGTTTACCGGGAGAAACACGAGTCAGTTGGAGAATTTAATGTTACGTTGCCATGTTGGCCATAGTAGCTCAAATGGTTAGAGCGGCTGGACGGAAAACAGAACATCCGTGGTTTAAATCCCGGCTATGGCATTGAATTTTTCAGTCTGGCTCTACACTTTCATCCCATGACATTGTTTTGAATGTTGCGTATTGTGAAGCAAATGATGTTGATACGCAGACAGTTGCAGATTGGAAAGGGAAAGTTGAAAACAGACAGAGAAACTTGGCGATACACTACAATTTTATGTTTATTTGTTGCAATTTACGTCCTCCAACGTTGAGTCATATCGGACGATGAATGAAATGGGTGAAATAATACTCAAATGAGCCCGGTGTCCATAGAGCTTAGAGTTACCCGACATTCGGCTTTCAGGATAAGGGAAAACCCCGGAAAAACCTTATCCAGATAACTCACCCTGCCCGAGAGTCGAACTCGGGACCTATTGAACGTGAGGCAGATATGCTACCCCCACGCTACCGAGGCGGGCCTACAGTTATTGTATCTAATTTGAAAATATAGCACATAATGCATATCAGCCTGTTATTATTTATACTTCATTCTGTATCACTCCTTCAGGGTAAGCCCGTCTTGGTAGCGTAGATGGTAGCATGTCTGCCTCACGTTCAAGAGGTCCCGAGTTCGAATCTCGGTCGGGGTGAGTTTCCTGGATGAGTTGTTTTCCGGGGTTTTCCCATATTCTGATTGACGTAATGTTGGGTACCTCTAAGATCCATGGACCCCGGACACATTGTACGTCATTTCACCCATTTCATTCATCGTCCGATATGATTAAAATGTTGGAGGACAGGACGTTAATTAAAAAAAAAACTCCTTCACTGTAAACATGTGCAACTGTTTCTTAATTTTTTTCTATTCAAACACAACCCTCTTTAAGACGGAAACGTATGTAAACGGAAAATATAGGAGACAGGTTTTACTTTATTTGTATTTTGAGGCAGCGTGTTGTGTGATTATGTGGAATTAGTGATAAAGGAATGTTATTAGCAATTACGCTGAGAGTGGAAAATGTTGGTCGGCACCCTACTGCGTTAACGATAAAAGCCCGAGCACACCGAAAGTGAATGTACCAAGTTACCCGTATCGGTATGTTTCGTGGAAAGCTTAATAAAGTGCGGTCCCCTTTGAGGGATTCCCGTTGCTATGGAAAACTAAGTCAATGGGTGAACCTTGGCAGTGAAGTTCCTTTGCTCTCTTCCTCATTTGACTGCGGTAGGAGCACAACAGGGATGACCTCCCGTGACCCAGTTACCGTAACAACCGTCATATCGGATTACTAGTGTCTGAATTATGCATTTACAGAGCTTCTTTCCAGCGCATGCTTATAGTTGAAACTCCTGTCATTCACTTCGAAAGTTTACTTGACCACAGAAATAGAACACACGCTTACAGTTAGAAGCTACTAGGTCATTAACTTCCAAACTTTCTTTGCGGCAGAAAGAGAAAGTATGTTTATAGTTTAAGCAAATTAGATAATTAGCTCTAAAACTTTATTTTAGTCAGACAGTGCTTCTTTAAACCCTTTTTCTATTTTGACACCATTTTTCCATTTCTTCCCTTTATTTCTTCAACCACTTACACTAAGTGTACTGGAATTTGCCTCTGTTACTTACATAATAGATAAGTTGCATAAATAAATAATTTACTTTTTTCTATATTTAAAATTGAAGTAATTGTGCAATGTATTATAATGGGCCACATTTTTAGCAACTGTAAATAAAAAGGAAACTATTTAGGTTTTACCTTTACCGCTGTAAAATTGTTTTAATAAAGGTAAACAAAGTTACATATCACAGAGAGGTCCTCGAGACTTTGGCAGAGAACCACACGAGGGTCGATGTGGCACTTTCTGCATTGAGTACATCCATAGGAGGGACAGATGAGAGGGAGAACCGAAGTGCGACCAGATCCGAGAGATGGCGTGTGCAAACATGGACGGGGTCTATAATTAGTCCAGATTGAACCCATCCGACGCGGTTCAAGTCCCAAGACCTCTGGGTTTCTTTAAAGGAAGCCGAGGCAGTCCGATGCTAGGGAGAAACCTTAACAAAGTGCTCGGCCCAGCCGAAGCACTGTTAAGTCCTTAACCCCGAGACGAATGATGATGGTCATTATGTACAGGAAAGTCGGGGTAGAAAAGGACCTACCGACACAAAGATTCCAACAAAATCTTATGGTTGCCGAAAATCGAACTCTGGACCTTCTGAATATGAATCTCACCGTGAAGCTATCTCGCTTGGTAACTGTTTTGATAGAAGTCGTTTTAATGGGGGTTTATAAGTTACAAACATGTGCAGGTGGCAAGGATTAGGATTGGGAGGGAATTCGGCAACGTATCCGGTTGTTTATTGTAAGCCGTGCCATGACCGTGCCGGTTAGACCGATCGGCTCTCACCAAGATGGCTCAGGTTCGATCTCAGGCGACCGCGAAGTGAAATTTGTTGTGGACAACACAGCGCTGGGGCGGATTTTCTCCAGGATCTCCGGTTTATCCCGCCATCTTATTCCACTGGTGCTCCATCTTCATCTGATGTATCATCACTTTCACCGCCTGCTCCCGTAGGGGAGGGGATTCTTCCCCTTCAGCTGCTGTGGTGTGGGCGCTGCGGACCCCTAGCACTCGTGGTACATCTGACGTTACTAGAGCAACCTCGGGCCGAACATTCCAGCCCCTTCCTGATAGGGAGTTTTTCGGATTGGGTTGGACTCGAGGGGGCAGTGGTTTCCCTATATACGTGGGAGATGGGTACGTCTCCGGACGGGGTTGAGGGAAGCCATTAATATTCCGTCGTACTAGCCAGCATAGCTACTAGAAAGTGTGCTAGATCACCAGGCGGCCCCACCGAGGTCATATCGGTAGCCTTCCCATTTTGGAGTTGGCGCGCGTAAGTGGCGTATCCACTTCCATCCCGTCTTGTGTCCTTGGACCAGATGGGGGGCCCTTGTTAGTCTCTAGGTCTTGCCCTATGGAAAGAGCCTTCGGGTCCAGGACTAATGGGAGTAGAATATTTGCACTTAACTGTCACCGCCTGCGGTGCCATATGTAGTAAAAGCGGGCGTTAAACACTACACATTCATTGTGGTTTACTATCCCTAAGAACCAAGTGTGGCATCTCTAAGAGGAAGGATGAGGCGGGAAGTGAGCGGCCGACCCAAGGAGTCACGGCATTATAGACGGCATGGTCGCCACTGTTTACCAGTTGGAAACTCCATCGGCAGGCCAGCACAACTGACATCCCACCCGCCGTGGTCCGGTAACGGCTGGAAACCGGAGGAGGAAGTGCTTACCAGAAGCATATCATCCTGCCATGCAGCGCCGAGACCCCAGATGAAAGATGATGTGAAATGGTAATGGAGAAGAAATGGAGGGACAGAAAATTCGGGGGATGTAATTAACCTACCCAGCATTCACCTGGTGATCTGGGAAACCCCTGAAAAAAGCCCATGGGTCAGGAAGGTCAGCCACGGGAAGTGAACCTGGGCCTACCGAATGCGGGCTACAGACGCAACACCTGCAATCCCGTCCGGTAGCTAAATAACAAGTACATAGCTAACTTTTTATTCAGAGTGTAGTCGTAGACAGTGCGGTTGTATTCTTTAGTGTTAACAATACTTTATATGATACTCACAACATAACTTCGACATGTTGATTTATAGGTACTTTGAGAAAGTCTCATTTAGCTTACCAAATAAAGCCGAGATCTAAACCGGCACCCAAACAATACCATCTCATTTGGAGAGTTGAATTGAAGGATTCAATGCCACAGCTGGAACGGGAAGCTCTCGTGTTGATACTCTTTGAACTGTCATGGCAAAGTACACTGGGACATTGACCCTGTCATATGTTCCAAGTTTGTCTTATACATTTTGAATGAAGAAGCCGATATACTGTTTACTCAATATATGGAGTACGGTCCCTCCAAAATGTTTCCAGCGTCACGTAACCACGCGCACGCAAATGAAACCGGGCTGACATGCATTCCACAAGATGTGGAATTTGAATTCCTTGCGTGTCATAAGGCGACTCCACAAACTATTCATCTACACGTGTAAACATTCTGGCACTCAAATTAAGGGAGAAAGGATTCTAATGTTCACTAAGCAGTAGAACAAATATTAAAGTATGCGTATTCTAGTGTTTTCCCAGTTTTTCATCTAAAAGTTGTACTATTTTTCTTCAAAATTGCTATATTTTCATATTTTTTGTGTGTCATTTTAACAAATTAATTTTAGATTTTAGTAGAGCTTGGCGAAGGCTTTTCATTCGACGGAGACAGAAATGTAAAAGTAAGAAATTCTCAATTATTAATTGAACATTTTACATAAAACCTAAATTTTACATCTCCACACACGCGGGCCGCGCCGTGGCTCAGTGGTTAGACCGCTTGGCTCTCACTAAGGCGGCCCGTGTTCGATCCCAGGCGAGCGCCAAGTGAGATTTGTGCTGGACAACACGGCGCCGGGGCGGGTTTTCTCCAGGACCTCCGGTTTCCCCCACCTTCTCATTCCACCAGTGCTCCATCTTTATCTCATGTATCATTAGTGTCACCGCTTGCGGTGCCGTATGTAGTAAAAGCGGGCGTTAAACACTACACATTTCAGTTTTCCACACACGCGCGCGCGTTTTTTATCTATTCTACCAATGCATAAAAGTTTATGCTCCAAATATACACATGAGAAATTTGAAAGTAAGTAAAATTTAAAAATAAAACTATTATAACGCAGAGGCCGAAGAAGGAAAAGAAAGAAAATAGAACACAAAAATGGTTAAAGTGTAATTACATTTGTTCTTCTAGTCTAAACATTAAAAATGAGAACTTCTCTCCATTGATTGTACTGCTTAAATCTTTTTAAGTACTTCGAGATACCTCGGGGCGTCATTGCATATCATGTACAGATAAATATGAGCTTTAAGTGCAAAAGCGTGTAATTTTTTCAAAAAGTGTAATGTTATACCCAGTTACGAAACGCAGCATGAAGAAATTGCTCAAGACAACACATAAATAACATTTCAAGGTTGAAAATAAAATAGGTATCTACATAAATAATCATTTAATGTTATATTAGAGTTCTCTAATGACTTCCTAGACATTTTAAGGCTATTTGTACATTTGATCATTGGGGTTGCACTATAAAATACATGAGAATGTCTCTTTCCATTTACTTATCTACACATTCCTTAAAGCTAATCTCGCAGAATTACACTATGATTTGTAGTTTCTTCATATATATAGACCTAATATTAATAGTCCTTATTAAAATAAATCAGGATGTTTATGCATAGTTTTCATTTGGTTAGCTTCTTATAGAACCGTGTGTTAACTACACAGAAGCACTGTGCCTTATTTTTATCTGGTGGCCGGCGGAAGATTAGTGCTGCAGTACAAGGCACACTGACGCCGCAGCAAGTTGGCCGGCCACCAGTGAAAAATAATGCACTCTATTTTAGCAAATGTAATAGCGAAGATAGATGACACATTCATACCTATATTACTTTCTTTCTTTGAATTTGTCGATATGACTGCCAGCTCTACTGAGTTTTGACATGGCTGTAACTGATTTTCTGTGAATGTAAAGAGGAACAGCTCCTGAGCCACCCAACATAGTAGGAGTCATATCGATATTTATCAGATTTATGAATGTTATTGCTAAATTCAAATAACACATAAGTGATCCATTCCAAATACGCCTACGGACAACTGAAAGCTTTTTCTGTGATCGCTAATATACTATACTGGTCGCCAATCTAGAAAGTGATTGACATTTCGTACAGAGAGAGAGGCATCGTCGCCGCTTATTGCTGCCACGTGGAGAGCGCGATAGCACTACGCGTGCAAAGGTGATTCAGTTGCGACTGCAATGGGTATTTTATTATTATTATTATTATTATTATTATTATTATTATTATTATTATTATTATTATTATTATTATTATTATTATTATTATTATTATTATTATTATTATTATTATTATTATTATTATTATTATTATTATTATTATTATTATTATTATTATTATTATTATTATTATTATTATTATTATTATTATTATTATTATTATTATTATTATTATTATTATTATTATTATTATTATTATTATTATTATTATTATTATTATTATTATTATTATTATTATTATTATTATTATTATTATTATTATTATTATTATTATTATTATTATTATTATTATTATTATTATTATTATTATTATTATTATTATTATTATTATTATTATTATTATTATTATTATTATTATTATTATTATTATTATTATTATTATTATTATTATTATTATTATTATTATTATTATTATTATTATTATTATTATTATTATTATTATTATTATTATTATTATTATTATTATTATTATTATTATTATTATTATTATTATTATTATTATTATTATTATTATTATTATTATTATTATTATTATTATTATTATTATTATTATTATTATTATTATTATTATTATTATTATTATTATTATTATTATTATTATTATTATTATTATTATTATTATTATTATTTATTATTGCAGTTGTTATTATTTATAATACTGTATACAAAGACATTAGTACTGTAGTGGATCTACAGGCAAACGCTAGAACATGCAAAAACACATCAATGTAAAGATCATCGTAAGAAAAGAGGCATACCTGTGACATTTTGATGCTTATTGAAGTGGGAAAGTGCCGCTTACATAATTTTGTTTGCGGGAGTTTCCAATTTATAACCCAATGTCTAACTTTCTTCTTTAAAATACTTTTCTTTCCCAATCTTAGCCTTCATGCCCTTACTGATACCTACAGCACGCGAATTCTTATCAAGCAACTAGATTCCCCTTTCAATTTTTCCTCATCGAAGTATTCTCTCACAGAGCATATTATTTCCCGTGTATGTCCTTTAATTGGAATGCCTTTACCAAATATAGTTTTATTTGGTTCCCGAGCACGTTCAGGTTTTCACTTGTCACTATATTTAGATATAATTAAACATTCATTAATCGCAATTGCAAATGATTTCAACACGCGCACAGATACACGGACTCAGACACACGTAAACTAAGTAAATTGCCACAAATAAAATGCAAAGTAACTTGCCCGTACAGGATCTCTAACTGTTGTATATGTGAGGGAATTCTGTTTAGGCAGCGTTATCAGAAGAGAAACAAAAGCCAAGGTATTATGTTTACTGCAGCGTTTGCATAACTCGCTTGCCTGCAAGTCATGCTAAGCACGTGTTAGAATATTGGCAACCAAGGTTTAGCGTCTAACGTTGTCATGGAAACGTCTCGACTCTAATTTGTCATTTTAATCGTTACTATGACAACCGTTATGACGTACTCATCCCCTCCCGTTTATTTAGACCGTTATTCCATGTGGTCACTAACTGTCAATCACATTCTAGTTTGGCGACCAGTATAGTTGTTTCAAAACGACACCAAACGAATATAGCCGTTTCGTAGTTTATAACTTAACTAGTCCGAATTTCGGTGTCGCAGCTTCGAAATTCTCTTAGGTATAATTTTATGCAGCATATAATATTACATGATTTTGCGATTAGGCAGCGCAGGAACCACTGGTGTGCGATCCTCAGATGTTGCTATTGACGAAAACAAAAACATTACTCCTTGCTCTTTATCAGTGACTCTAGCCTTGCTTTCAGGTAATGGGGCAAAGGGCAGTTACTTGCGAAAAAGTCGACAATGACTCGGACAGTTCCAAGGTTGCTCATTTTGCTATGTTCTTAATTGTACAGTACTTTCAACCAGTAACTGTAAATTCAACAGCTTCTTTTTCTGTTACAAATGCTTTATTTAGTATTATTAAACACAGTGAAATAAAATGCTTGTTTCATTGCATAAGGCATTTAGTTTTTGTTAACTTTATCTGCAATTATTTGATATTGTTCTCTGTTCTTTTTAGCATTTAATGCTTCCATCCTCAATCTCACAAATATTAACTTCCCTCTAAAAGGTTTAGGTTGCATATGCCCACCAACATATTTGCCGTCATCGACTGTTATAATGGAATGTTGGAACACATTAAATACCCAAAATAGCTTCTTTATTGCGGTTTCATAAGCCAAATAAATTCTTAATAGTAGCAGGCTAGCGTGTAGTATGTTGGCATATTTACAAACAACTACAACAGGCGGCACGCTGTGTCACCTACCTGCGAACTTTGATAGCGTGAGGTACGCGGCGTTGTTTCTGTAGCTGTCTAATCCACAATCCTTTTGAAGTGTTTTATGCGGCTCTATTGGTGGTAAAACTATCTATATGTGTCACATAGAAGCTGAGCAACTACTTCTATATATTCCTTCGGTCGTTTCGAAACGTCCTGTATTGCCCTCTCTATTTAATGACAATCTAAAATTCCCAAAGTGCTATGTAAAGATTACAATAAAAATAACTGGAACGTTAAAAATTACTTGGTCAGAATTCTGTACCAAAACAATTACCTATATCATATATAGTTCATTTTATAATTAGACCGTCTGCTACGGCATTCTTCAGTGATTGGAGTAGAGCTGGCTGCTCTCCCGTTCCCATCCAGTAGGAGTTTATTCATGTCTAACTTGAGCTGATCAGACATCAGAATATTTCCCCAACTTACCCACGTGAGTTAAATCCCGTGATGTGAGGTAGTTTTGTTTTACCGCTGAGAACACGTAGTTGCTCTGTTTATAAAATGGATTATAAGGTAACTGTACCCCATATGGCCTGCTACTCAATATGGCCTAGTAGCTATTCAGTGACTAACAGCCATTTCACAGTTGAGATACGTTTGTTAGCCGCCCAAGTGTTATTATTTACAATTTTTCTACAAACGTGTTACCGTGTCAATTACTTCATGTAACTATCCTGCTTTAAATTATATAATAACTTTTATGAATGCAACAACCTTTGTGTAGCTCTATGTGTCAAATGAGATGCTTGCAATGTGGATCCAACATGGACAACTAGGTCATACTGAATATACATTTTAGCCATAGCAGGCCATATTGGGTATATACTTTTACTGATAACTGTTTGATTTATTTTCTGTAGTAAAGATTTCAAATCACGATAAGATACGCGGTCGATGGAGCCTAAATGACCTAACAAAAGCCGTGGAAGCCACCAGTAAGACAAAAATGTCGGACTATCAAGCAGAAAAAGAATTCGCTATTCTAGGAAGAACTTTCCGTAGGTATGTCAAATCTGGATGTAAAATCAAAGCAAAATTGGGGTAAAAGTTTACTTTGCCTGAACAACAAACTGGTGAACTCTGTGCACGTATAATGTGGTTGGCGGAAGTGGGATATACAATAACAACTAATATTTTAAGATTATGTGTCTACAGATACTGCAAGAAAAATAATATTACTCATAAATTTTCTGATGTTAAGCAGATTGCAAGCAGCAAGTGGGCAAGGAACCTTATACGTATCAGAAAATCCCAAACTCTTAATCCAGCTAGGACACAGAAGTTAAACAAAGTAGTTGTTCAAGACCATTTTCAAAAGGTTAAAACTCTTGTTGAAGAAATTGGTATTTTTGGAACTCCTGAAGGACTTTTTAACATTGGATGAGAAAGGTTGCAGACTGAATTTACACAAAGAACCATAGGTACTCGCAAAAAAGGATGCACGCAGAGTACACATAATTGGCAATGAACATGGAGAAAATGTAACTGTTGTCTCTTGTGCAATTGCAACAGGAGCAGCTATTCAAAAAATCCTTAAAATCTTTGTCACATAGGGAATCTCAGTATATAATGAATGAATTCCTGTAGTTCTTAAGCGGAGCATAGGGCCTTCTGAACCGCACAAACCCTAGGCCTGCAGGCAATGTGTTGAGAATCAGAAGTGTCTCTATCAGAAATTCCAGGATGGGGGATCAGCCCATAGCCGGAGGTGAAAGATCAGTTTATATTATCTGGTGATAATAACCATAATGCTTACTCTAAATCACATTTCCTTAGTTTCATCAGTCTCCATTATTTTAAATGTGCTACTAACAGAAATTAAATAGGCTATATTGGGAATACAGTACACTCAATATGCCCAAAATTATAATTTTTGTATATTTGTTATTGTAGCTTCTGTAATCATTTTAGCTGTTCCACATCATAAAATTACATGCACAGTTTGATGAACTTTTTATTGTAAGCAAACGCAATAACTTATTGCCACTCATAAAAGTGTAAAAAATAATTATCCTTAGGTAGGACATATGGGGTACAGTTACCTTATATTGAATGCTCAACCATTGAAATTATAGATACACATATTTATCCTTCGAAAGCTCCATGTTGTGGGTGTGACTAGATGCTGCATGTTTGAATGTAACTGAAACCATGTGACCTTGTTTCTATGTACACACGTTTCAATCTCGATGAGGGTCGAGCACAGCTGCAAGAAAATCTAGAACAGAGGGGATCAATAGAAAACACTGGTCCTACCCTGCGACATAAAATACGGTTTAACCTGTAAGTTATACATCCTCCACTGTGCGCAAACTTTATGTGTGGATTTATCTACTGATCACAAATAATATTTATTGCAATAAAGTTTCATTGAGAGGAACAGCCATTCCCCGCAACACTGTGCACTTTTTATTTCATCGAAGACAGTTTTACCGACTTTACCTTTGAAAGTGCTATAGCCCCGTTGGATTGATGACGAAGCCGATGCGGGTAATCTAGCGATAAATTTATCTTTTCCATAGCAGAATTGGGATTCTTTTTAACTGCCTCAAACTCTGATAAAAGAAGTTCTTCAGTAAACAACATTTTGCATCCTTTCCAAACGTTCGAGATCGATTTCCGATATTGCGTGTTATTTCAAATGTGTATTAGCATATATCGTGTATACTTTTGCTAATAACAAAAAGTCTGTTACGTGGTCAAAGACCTCATAAATGCCCGAGATTATATGTCAGAATTTTAAATATGTTTATGTTAGTCATCATGTAGGTGATGCATTAATTTTTTTTTCTTAACCTGGCAAATTTCATTAGTGGATTCTTTATATACAAAGGTCATAATTAATCTGAATTTTATTTGCTGAAAGACCAAAAGTCGTATACTATTTAATCCAATTACAAACACAAAGTTAAGCACAGAAACAGTCCAATCACTGGAGGAAATCTTTTCAACAGAAACCACAGGTACATTTGATTCACTGATAGTGTCAACCTCGAATATAAACCCATCGCCGTCGTAACACTGACATACCGCAATGCACCCGCTGTCAGAATTACGGTCACACAAAGAACTATTGCCAGCTGACGCCGAGGTGTGTTCGCTGTCTAGAGAATCATCACTTCTCACAGTGCACTAAACCGAGAGACACTCCAGCTCAGTGTGTTCATTGTCATGAAAACCATCCAGCTAACTACCGAGGTTGTCGGCATTATTTAGAACTGAAATTCAGAACACAAAATAGCAACACAAGGCAACAGCCTGGGAATTCTCATCGCTCCCGTCCCCTACAACAATCAGACAATCCTGCACAGCAACCATTACAACCCCCAGCTGCATCACCAGTACCTCCAACTTCTTCACCAGCAACTTATGCCAGTGTAACTTCTGCTTCCTCGACGAGGCGTACTACTGCACAACAAGATCCCTCTGACTCTTCATCTCTCTCGGCTCTGCTAATTAGCCTGTTCACTCAACTTCTAAATTCTTTATCCACGTTCCTCACTCCTCTCTTACCGCAATTTACACAATGTTTCCAAAACGCTCTTCTAACTACTTTCCGAAATGGTGGCGTGTAATAGGCCATCTCTTTCATCACTCACTCTCCTGAACTGGAATGCTAATGGCATACGCACTAAACGTGCCTCCTTCGCTGCCTTTCTCAGCTTGCACAGTATAGATGCTGCCTGTATCACCGAGACTCATCTTCTCCCGAATGAACGTTTCTCCGTTCCAGGCTACAGGATTTATAGATTTGATCGGAATGCACCTTCCGCCTCTGGGGGAGTAGCTGTGCTAGTTAAACGTTCTCTGACTCATCATGAAATATTCCTACCTGTGATTCCCGGTTTTGAGGTAGTGGGCGTTAAACTCTCTCTTCGCGATAGCAACGATCTCGTTCTAATGAGTGCTTACAAGCCCCCAAATAGTAAGCTTAATATTCACTATTTCTCTTTCCTTTTCCCAGCAGAAAGCTGCACTCTCTTGCTAGGGGATTTGAACTCGAAGCACACTTCTTGGGGCTGTAGAGTCACAAACCCGAATGGACGGCGTCTGTTTGACACTATTAATGCCACTGGTCTTCACATACTGGCTCCCACAGAACCGACTTACTATTCTGCCAACCCACAGGTAGCTCCTGACATTTTGGACATTGGGGTACATCGCAATATACGATTACCTGCATCGATTTCTGCACTGCCAGCGCTCGATTCCGATCACTGTCCAGTGTTGGTCACATTTAACCTCACTCCTGATATTTTGCCACAAATCCCGCGACTCATCGATGGTTTTGTCAACTGGGACATCTTTCGCACACACCTGGATGCTGCACTCCACACATCTTATCAACTGGGTACTGCGGATGCCATAGACACTGCCGTTCACAATTTTACCTCTGCGCTCTCTTCCAGTGTACGATCCTCTACTATCCGCAGTCCTCAACCTCGCCATTTCCCCTCCTTGCCTATCCATATTACTCAACTCATCCAAGAGAAACATCGCATCCGTCGATTGTGGCAACGACAGCGTCTACCCTGGCTGCGCCAAAGATTAAATAGTCTCATTCGACAAGTACGGACCGCACTAGAGCAACACCGATTTCAGGAGTACCAGCGACAATTAGCCACTATCCGTCCCGGAGATCATACCTTATGGAACATCACTAAGAGGATTCTCCGAGAGCCGACAGTGATTCCACCTCTTCAGGTTGATGGGACCCTTTTGAGTGACTCTGCTGCCAAGTGTGACGCTCTAGCTACTCACTACGAGCGTACATTCACGCCTAACACATGTCTTGACTCTAATATTCCCTCTTACGTGGACAGGGAACTCCTTGAGTACCAACTTCGTCCCACAGCGCACAACAGAATTTCGTTCACTACTCCACGTGAATTGTCCCGCTTTATCCATTGTCTTCCCGTTAAAAAGTCTCCCCGTCATGACCTTATCCCTAACGTTGTGCTGAAGAATTTGACAAACAAAGCCCTAGCTTATCATCAATCTTCAATGCTGCTCTGCGCATTGGTCATTTTCCATCTACATGGAAACATGCGGAAATTATAGTCTTCCACAAGCCCAACAAGCCAAAAAGTCTTCACTCAAGTTACAGACCAATCAGCTTATTACCTACACTTTCTAAGCTTTTTGAAAAGATTATTCATCAACGAATTTCTCATTTTTTTATCCATAATCAGATAATTCCGTCTTTTCAGTTTGGCTTTCGCCCGAAGCATGCTACCACTCACCAATTGCTCAGAATCACGCAGTCTATTATTCAAGGTTTCGAAAACAGGCAATACACCGTAGCAGCATTCCTAGATATCGCCCAGGCATTCGACAAGGTGTGGCACAGTGGACTACTACTTAAAGCATATCGCATTGGTCTCCCTTATTATCTGATACAAATCATAGCAAGTTTTCTCACCAATAGAACCTTTGTGGTGCGCATTGCTGGTTTTACATCCACCCGACGGCCTATTTTAGCAGGTGTACCTCAAGGTTCAGTACTTGCACCACTCCTCTTTAATATATTCACTTATGATCTTCCTGATATAGCTCCAGTTTGTACGGCGTTATACGCAGATGATACTGCTCTCTATTATTCTCACGCCAATATTCTTCATGCCATTCAGAAACTGCAAATTGCCCTAGATCAATTAGCTCATTGGTTCTCTCACTGGCGCATTTCCCTCAATACTAACAAGACAGAGGTTAAGATCTTCTCTTTACGACCTTATAGGGATCCTCCTTCACTACGGCTGCTGGGGGAACCGCTCTCATGGTTACCAAGCAATGTGCCAGTGAAATACCTTGGGGTGTTACTGGACACTCGACTTACTTGGAACGACCACATCTGTCGGTCTGTTACGCTTGCATTTGCCCGGCTATCCAAACTGTACCCTCTACTCAACAGGCGCACTTCACTTGGTTATGAATCCTCCCTGCTTCTTTACACATCTCTAGGCAGTCCCATTTTTACCTATGCAGCTCCAGTCTGGGGTGGCACCAGTAAGACTAATCTCCGCCGACTGCAGGTACTACAAAACAGGGTGCTTCGTACAGTTACAAACGCTCCATGGTTCATCCGAAACCAGGAGCTTCATCATGAGTTTGGTCTTCTACCCGTTCACCAATACATCCGACGCCTGGCACGTCCATTCTTTTACCATCTCCAGGAGGTCCCTGGAGCTGTTACCTACCGTCTCGGCTGTCGCACTCACCAGCCAACTCGCCTGAAGCGCAGACTGCCCCAAGATCTTCTCCTGAGTGACGTCTCCAGCACAGACGACTCAGACACGTGATTACTACCATCAGACTTTAAGTTCTCAATTTGTGTTACAGTTATCCTCCATATTTAGTTAGAGGAGTCGTTCATGGCTACCTCCATTGTTATGTGTCCTGTTCCTATGTATCTTATAACAAACATCTGTAAAGCATAATTGCTGATCGATGGATAAAATAAAATAAAAAAAAGAATATAAACCCCTCTACCGAACTATAACGATAGCACCAGGGTATCTTGATAATGGCGGTTTACACCAGGCAGGGATCAGCTATCATGAACGAGGCTCTTATCTTCCAATTAGAGTGCAAAATGTGCACGTTTTATAGGGAAATGTATTAGGCTGTGAATTTGGATGTGCGTACTGGTTTATAGTCTGCCGTTGTGGTATGGGTCTGTGTTCCGCATCAAATGTGCAATGAAACATGTCAGGAATTCGGTACCATGGCAGGAAATTAACACGCATTAACATGCCATTTTAGAAATTGCGTTCGACTTTGCACACCTATCTACTTATACGTTTGGAGTTTTCTTCATGGTATGCAACTGTGTTCGGCTTTGAGTGTGCCTCACCATAGCAATTTGGGATTCGTAGTGTGGAACAGGGTCCGGTTAGACTTTGAGTTTGGACTGGATTGGATTACGATGAGGATTCGGCACTGCGACCAGTCTTAATCTATTGTACTTAAACCCCGTTTTTTTTTTTTTTTAGTATTTTAGTAATTTTATACCCTCCAACGTTAAGTCATATCGGACGATGAATGGAATGGGTGAAATGGTGCTCAGATGATCCCAGGGTCCATAGAGCTTAGAGTTACCCGACATTCGTCTTTTAAGATAAGGGAAAACTCCGGAAAAAGCTTTATCCAGGTAACTCACCCTGACCGAGATGCGAACTCGGGACCTATTGAACGTGAGGCAGACACGCTACCACCACGCTATCGAGGCGGGCCCCCGAATTGTGTATAGGAAATATGAGGCGAGAGGAGACAGAGGGCGGCCGTCCCAAAGAGCCACGATAGTGCAAAGTGCAGAGCCCCTAATTTTCCTAGTTGAGGCCAGCATAACCGCCAGCACAACCCGACTACAGTCCGGAAAACGTCCACCAAACCAATTATAGGCGAGAGCTATCTACATCGGACGTCAAAAGTCCTCTGTCTTGCACCCGGGAGCTAACAAACCTGTCCCCAAAAGGGGCGTCATGACGCACTCCGGGGCTCTTTCCAGTAGGCCAGGACCTAGAGACTAACAAGGCCCCCACCCATTACAGGGTGGAAGCGGATACGCCACTTACACGCGTCAACCCATTCGGAAAGACTACTGATTACCTCAGTTGCGCCACCAGTGATCTAGTACACCGACTACTAGCTCTGCAGGTTAGAACCCGGGAACTTGAAGGTGCACCTTAACACCGTCTGACGGCAGAGCCGGACAGATGTCCCCGATCTCCCACGGGTATCGGGAACCACTGCCACACCAAAGCCTAACCAAAAGAGCAACTCCCCAACGGGAGGGGCTCTGATGCTCAACTTGATGTACTTCTAGTAACGTCAGAAGTACCACGAGTGCTAGAGTTACGCAACGCTCGAACCACTGCAGCTGAAGGGGAGATATCCCCTCCCCTACGGGGAGCTCACCAGACCGGGCTCAGAGACCGGAGACCGTCCTACCTGAGGAGGAAGTTTCACTCAGGGCATATCATCCTACCAGACAATGCCGAGACACCCGCCGACGCTTCTACCCTGAAAGAGGTAGAAGAGAGATGATGTGAAATGATAATGGAGATAAAATGGTGGGACAGGAAATTCGATGGATATAATTAACCTATCCAGCATTCTAGGGTTTGGGTTTACTTCAACATGCCAATTTGAGACTGGTATGATACGGGACTGTGTAAAGCTTTGAGTATGCACAGGCATACCAATTTGGGTAGTATAGCACAGGACACTGTTAGTCTTTGAGAGTCTATTGACATAACTATTTGGGATTTGTAGTATGAAAGGGCACTATGTTTGGCTTTAAGTGCGCATGAACACACCAATCTAGAATTTGCAGTATAACACGGATGGTGTTCAACTTTAAGAGTGGCCACTTATCACATATGCTTCCCAGGTATGGGGTACTGCCAGCAACATTCATCTTCGTTGGCTACAGGTCCTGCAAAATCGATTTCTGCGCATCGCCACTGATGCCCCTTGGTACTTAAGAAATTAACAACTGCATAAAGAACTTGGTCTCCTTCCTCTTCACCAATACATACGTCAGATCGCCTCTCGCTTCTTCTCAAACCTGCCAGATGTTCTAGGAGCTGTGATGTATGACATCGGCGTACAAACTCGCCAGCCCACACGCCTGAAGAGACGACTCCCACAGGATCTCCTCCTTAGTGACTCTGACTGAGAAACTATGAATATTGTTTCACAATGAATATTGTTCTTGATTACTTAATTTTTATCAGTTTTTTCTCTCTCTTGTGTCATCCTCGTTTCACAGTGTTTAGTACATAATAGGAGCCAAATTGGTTTTCCTTACAGGTTCTTATATAGTTCATAAAGATTCAATTGGTTAACAAGGATCTTTAAAGCATGTAATGCTGATCGATTATTACATAAAAAATAAAACTTTTAAGTGTACTTAGACACAGCAGTTTGGCATTTACAGTGTGGTATGGGACTGCGTTAGGTTTTAGTGTGCATATGCAACCCGGTTTAAACTCGCTGTTACAACAATGATTGCATTAAGCTTTAAATTCGCATATTTGTTTGGGATTTGAAGTAGGCAACGTAATTATTTTAGGCTTTCGGTCTCCATGTATACTATAGTTTTGAACCTGCATTATTGCAATATGGGAATGCATTAGTGATGAGGTGTGAGTGACTATACTGGTTTATGATCTGCAGCACAGCACGAGACTGTGTTATTTAGGCATTTATCGTTATGGTGAGGAACAATACTAGGCTTTGAATATGTGTTGACAAACTAATCAGGATTTATCCTTACAATAAGGGACTGTGTTAGGCCTACAGGGTGCATAATCATACTGATCTGACTAACACCGTTGTGGTGCGAGGTGACAATGGAGTCATCAGGCGTGTGTATGCTGTGCGTTGCCAGACAACGTTTTATATATGTTCATGGCTGTAAACTTCGGCAACTGCATGTTGTTATTCTAGAATTAACGCTACCTTTCATTTCTGGCATCAGATTAGCGACGTAAATTAGGACTGTTATCGTGGCAACTGGGAGTTGATCGCTTAAATGGTTAATCTTCGTTGCCATGACAACTGACCTTTATACACCAAGTAATTAGAGGAATATCGAGAAATATGAGTAACGTTAATTTCGACATTACAGAACAATGCATGACCATACTCAACACTACCTGAATTGCCACAACGTTGCAGGTGTTGCTTGTCTTAGAATCACGGAACGGACGAAAGTAGTCTGACTCATGGTAGCTAAACGATTTGGCACATCATAAAAATGACCATCATTTAGTACAGCGTGGTACACCCAGGCACACGTCCAAAGTATAGAATTGTTTATGCGACAACATATGCAGCTCGGGATGAATACAGTATGTCAAAAAATGGAAGGGGCCACTTCCTTAGTAGATTCTTCGAGATTGAATTCAATGACTTATTGTGTACGTCTAGGTGCTACACTGTCATCTGTGGGTGGAGTGGCCACTTAAAGTTGTCGTCCAATATCTGCAGTTAAAGTTTTATTGAGGTTTAATATTAAAGAAGCCGAAGAAAACTAATATCTGCTTAGCCGCTAAATGATAGGAAATTTATAGAATTTATCGGAAGCCTAAGACAGCGACAATAAATTATTGCTATTACCATATCTGTAATTTCTCGTATTAACAGTAGTAGCAATGGTAGATGTTGTAGTAGTATGTCTGAGGACTGGAGAGTGTTCAACGGCTTTCACAGTGATGTCCTCCGTGTTCTAGAGGTAACATGCTAGCTTTTAATTCTGGAGGTCGCGGCTTCAAGTGAAGGATTTTTTGTTTTTGGTGTAAAAATGACTTCCTTTCGAAGGGAAGTAAAGCCGATCGTCCTGTGTAGTAGATTTATGGGACGTGAAAGAATGTCAAGTCTGTTAAAGAGGCCTCTGAGCAAACGCAAGATGTCTTTCACGGAAAATGTAGAATGGGATGCTCAGACCCACAGCAGTTAAAGAGTGTCCACATATAAATAAATAAAAAAAATTCTCGTACCTTGACCTAAAGATGATTTTTGATGCTCCTGGCTGCTACTAAGATACCAGTGATGTGAGCACTGGAAGAAAGCCCTAGCTTGAAAACCCCACGCCTATCCATGGGTTCGAACCTGGGAACTTTCCGTGGCCGAGAATCAGAGCTACTACGCCCTAGACCACTATACCAAGGCGGCGACAGTCTTCTTTTTGAAGATGCGCAATCATTTTACTGTCAATATTTACACACTTTTGTGAGAGTGAGAGAGAGAGAAAGACAGAGAGAAAGACAGAGAGAGAAAGCATTGCCTTAGCGACAAAATGAATATTAAGGTAGTCTTCTCCAGATAATAAAGTTGTGATGTAGTTCTTCTAGCATGTATCTTTTGAACTACAAAATCGATATGAGAGTGTCTCCTCCAGAACAAATACAATGGAGCACCAATATAGCAGGATACACTTGAGTATACAGAAACCTGTCAAAACGACTAATTTCCTAAATTCCGGCAAATGAGAATTAACCAGTGAATAAAAGCTATTATAGAGGAGCAGCAATGAAAATTTTATTATGAATAATTTGAAAAAGCTGTTTCTCAAAGGATATATAGCATGTAATTCTACAAAGTGAATTTGGGCTATAAAATAAGCAGTCGATGGAAACGTTTGCAGACCTGCTGAGCAGGTATAGGTCTTGCCAAACAAATAGCATCTGGAGTTTTCAAATAGCAAACTGAGGAGGGAGTCACTCTTTTATGCTGCTTCCAATCCACCTCACACCCTGGCACTAATGACTTGTTCCCGGAAGGTTGAGAGGCTTAGGTGCAAGAGAATACTTAAAACAATAGGATCGTTCACTACTTCCAAAGAATTTTTATGTCCCATATTGTTTGGCAATGAATATATCTCATAATTTTCACTTACTTAAATTTCATCTGAATAATTTTCTCGTTTTGATTTACACTCTAAATAAATTCAAGGAAATGAAGTTAAAAGGAATTAAAGCAATGCAATCCGTTTCCAAGAAAGCTCTTACCCTTTCCACCACATCCCTGTTTATTATGTGTCCGTATTTTATGAAAACCGATTCATCAGTTAATTGCAGGTATTCATTACTTACAGTTTTCCGTCATCGTAGCTGAGTATTCCATAACGTGATACGCTTATGATTAAAACACGAGAACACGAATATCTGAATGGCGACTGACCGAATAGTAGCCTTCATTTATAGGAAATTAGGAAAGTTTACTGATCTCTAGGGGCAAAGGTATACTTGTTTCCACTGTAGCAGTACAAAGCATATACGGTGTCATATTAAATGCATAGAAGCTCTGTATCGACAATACTTTAACAATGAGCGTACTTAAAACTTTGCCCCAATTTGATGTAAATACACCCTTTGACCGAAAAAATGAGCACTCTCTGGAAGCGTATATTTTTCTAAGTCCACATCTGTCCAAGGCTGGTTTACAATGGTGTCACGAAACGAATCTCTTTAGCTTCTTCGTACTGAATCCTGAATCCTCTCATAATTATAATAATAATGAGGCTTTACACACATTGTGTATTGTTTCATATGTTTCGCGCATGTTCACATATGGAATCTTTCCTTTTTTTCGCACACTGAAATGGTGCCAAACATTTAGTCTCGTAACTGACTCGTAATAATGAGTCTCACTTGCTAAATGTGGTCTGATAGCCAAACGGTTATAGACAAGTATGTAGGAGCTAGACCTACGAAGATTCGAATGCCAGACATCATTCTTTTAATTGTAGAAGTATGAAATATGTATTACGCACATTGTAATATAACTTCCAATTGCTAAGATTTACTTGATTTTATGGTATTTATGCTCACACATAAAAACTGAAACATTTTACTCTGGTTTTAAACTTACTGAAATATATGTTTTATTCCTATGAGTAAAATAAAATAAAAATGGAAATTAACTTAGTAGCGGGTGTATAAAACCTTTGCCTCTATTACCGACCTCTTCTACGGTGCATCGATGCGACCTAATGCCTAGTGAAATTTTCACGAGAAGATATTTTTCATTATATGCCAGATGAATGAGCCCGACTGTTTACACAACCAATATTAAGGCAGTTTTCTAATAACATTGAATTTGTTTTTGAAAAAGATAAGAATATGTTCTTTGCGCTTTTATAAATGAATGGGTTTAAAATATTATTTATCTTCTGCAAGAAAAACATAAGGCGTAGCTATTAATGTAAGAATAACAAAAAGATGTTATATAAGATAAAATATATACATATATTATGTCCTTATGTCCTCAAAATATCAAATTACCTCATTTATTTTTATAATTCATAAATTTAAATCATTGACTTAAAAAATTCTTTAGGCGTAAAAAAGTTGAAATCTTGAAAAATAAACATGCACATTATGGATTCGAACTCATGTTGGTCTATTGACGAGACGCGTGCGTTTTATCGCTCGGCTACCATGCCTACGGCCAAGCCGCAAGGCAACTTCCTATCTATCGCATAGCTTTGAAAGGAAACCAGAGTGGTATTAAAACGTCTCTTGGAACAATAAACTGTTCTTTCACACTAGCCGTGTGTAGATCAAAGTACGGAAAGGTAGAGTCAGACTGAAAACTTCAATGCCA
>CM060948.1:157894072-157896572 GCA_030765055.1 Mantis religiosa | reverse complement strand
TGGGTTAATGATGACACCTGGAATCTGGTAGACAGAAGTTTATTGTTATCCTTAGGCTCCTACGCCCGCCACCGTCGGTGTGGTTGCTGTGTTTAGCGCCACGGTAAATATTGTGATGTGAAGCACGGAGGCAGTAGCACTGCGTAGTCGAATTGGATATATTTATCGTCTTCCCTATATACTACTCTTTGCGCAAACTCTCATTGGAGAGATTGTTAGATATTGCACTTTGTCTCTGTGCATAGCGCGGAAGTATACTTCTTAGGCGGCGCCGAATACGCGTCCGTCTCACGTAGAACTCAGGACCGAAGTGCCCCTACTAGAAAAACCTATTTTCCGCCATCACTTAGAATTACCCCCACTCTAAGTATTTTTGGGAGTTTGCAAAATCGCATGAACAAATATCAATTTTCTATTGGCTGGTAACTATCCCCGCTTGAGATCAGTGTTCAGAATTTCCAGTTTCGGACCTAACATCGGAGAGGCTTTCTCTAACGGTCCGCATGCAAAAATTTATGCGGAAGCATGCGTTCTGAGCGACGGTCAAAATCTTGAGGCCTGTTGTAAGAAGCACGCATGAGATTTTAACAATGGGTTGGTTTGCGACTGGGAGGCGCCAAATTTGCCTTGAGGGCAAAACAGACAATAGAGTAGGGTTGCTTGTTTACAAGGATTGCAAAGGGTGTCTACTGACCTTCGCAGAGTGGCCTTGTCACTGTGATGGTCTTTGGGGTATATGCTAGCATTATGGCATATGTCTACTCTGGTATACGTCATTTATTTATATTTATACGTTTGTTTGAGTTAATGTCTTTCTGATCTCAAGTTATATGTCGCCTCAGTGTTCCTAGGTGACAGGGGCTGTGTCAAATTACACAGGCTATTAATATGTATGTGTGGATTTTAGTTCAATAAAATGCTAGATTTTTTTTCTCAATCTACGTCCGCCCCAACGTTAAGTTATATCGGACGGTGAATGAATTGGGTGAAATGATGCTCAAATGAGTCCAGGGTCCAAGACATTCGTCTTGAAGGATAAGGGAAAAGCCCGGAAAAAACCTTATCTAGGTAACTCACCCTGACTGAGATTCGAACTCGGGACCTCTTGAACGTGAGGCAGACATGCTACCCTCTACGCTACCGAGGCGGACAAAATGCTAGATATATTGGAAAATTAATATCATCGATGCGCCTCGTGCCATAGTGACGACAGTGCCTTCAAAGTAGAGTTCCCATTTGCATACGTATTAAAGGGGTAAAAAAAAAATATGCGTCGGAATAAGAAGCATCGCGACGGATGATCCTTACGGAACGTCAAAAGGAACTCAAGGGATAAATGGAATGAGTGATGTGGGGGTCACTTCAGAGCTGAGCTGTAACCCAACTCACGAATTATCAGACTCTAAGAGAAAACCAAAGAGAGTTGGAAGCTCTCATGTCTTAGGCAGGAACATGAAAGACGAGGGTGGAACGAATCGTGATGTGCAGGAATCTATTGGAAGAAAGTAATCTACTTCACGTTCTCGTAGGCACTGAACTCCCTACGGCGAGACCCATGAAATTACGTGATGAAATGGGACGTTGTACAGTTTTAATGTATGTGCTGGAATTTCCTTTATAACTAGTCTGGTCAGTTTTACGGTCAATAGCTTTCTCCTTTGTAAGTATACCCTGAAATTGTTGTCAATTGTTTATTATCTTTGAACTATGGTTTACAGTGCTTGCTAAGAGATTTTATGAACAATAACTGTATAGTAGTTGTTATTCCCGCAGGAGGGTAACACAGAACATTTTGCTTTATGCTACCACAGTATTGCTGGAGTGTTAATGTAGGGGTGACTATCAGATACTATAGTTTTATACAGGACAGATAAAAAGATTAACACTGTTGAAAACCATTAGAACGGGCGAACTGTAGCGCTATTGACAAATATAAAAGAGGTTAGTTTTCCCAAATCGGGAGCAATAATAGTTTCTATAGAGAGAGACAGAGAGAGTTTTATGACGACAGAACTGCCGATCCATTTTCATAATAACATTTCAAATGTGCTGCCCGGAATAAACTTCAACTGGTTACTGATTAAGAAGGGTCAAAAGCCGTTATGCAACGCCTCACTGGCATCAAGAATTAGTTGGGAATTTCTTGTAAATTACTCCACAGGCATTGTACCAATTTTTTTTTCCCAAAACATGACACCCCTGCCTCACTCCTCTCTCAAGGCGGCGTTACTTTGAGCTTTAGGTTTACGAGGAAAGTATCTGCAGGAAATAAAGGAACCAAAAGCCTGCGCTGTTTATGGAGGTCGCTTTTCCTTGGCTAATGGTTACAACCCTACGACAAAGGAGGGCAATTCCCTTTGAAATGCCACGTGTTTTGGCAAAATATATACCTCCCTTAGATGAGACTCCGCCTCAAGGTGGGGCAGGATCTATTGTCTTGGATGTATCACCCATCACTTTGTTCGAACGGAGATTCCACTTCTTGTTATTGATCTAACTC
>CM060948.1:157829072-157889072 GCA_030765055.1 Mantis religiosa | reverse complement strand
GAGTATAGAAGGTGCTAATTTTCCACATCACATAGCTCGATGTAGACCGTACACGAGACTTGGAACTGTTTTCTCTCCAATTCTGATGTTGAATGCAATGGCCCTAAGCGAATCTCCAGTAGCCACCTGTTTAAATGAGCAATAAATAATTAAAGATAATACAGAAAATAACACATTTCAACTGGTGAATGCCGGAACAGATGGTCAAGTCTGCGTGACTGCTGTCACAAATTCCTAAGAAATAAAAAACTAAAAGTACACCGGAAGCTTCACTGTCACAACGAAAGGAGCAGCAAATGGAATGTATGCACCATTCGTGTTTTTCAGACAGCGGCTTCTTAATATTTCAGAAGCGGAAGTTGTAAACTGTAGCAACACAAGATTATGACAAAGGCAATACTCTGTTTGCTGCTTCTACTTTCTATTCAACTAGTGCAACTTCAAAAGAAGGTCAAGGACACCAGTTACAGTTCTATTGTTGACATAAATTTATGAAATAGATTCTAAGCGCAGTAAGACGAATGGGAGAGACCCATGAACTATTTGTTTTTCGGGTTGTTAAGGAAACTGTAAGAACATCTCCGTCGTACTTACAAATAAAAGCGAAAAAGGAATTTTAAAATTTGTTCCCTGAGCTGGAAATAAAAGCGCAAAAGTCAATCAACTGTTCCAGAATCTGTACCAATCTCTTCGGATTTTGCTTCTGATTTTCTCTAAAACTCATCTGCGGCTTATTTTACTTACACCTCGAAACGCAACCACTGGCCTGAGCCATACATCACTAAAATGATAAGCACAAGAAGGAATATTTCATGTTCCTCATAGGACTTTACTAGCTCGCAAATTAATATCTGCATGTATTACACGATCTATGTTTAACGGGTTAATAATAAATATTGTGACCTTGTAGGTTCATAACATTAAAAGTCTAACTTGCTGAAATTCAAAATGCTCTTTATTTCCGTAAAAGACAATTTGTACAGCCCTTTGCAGTAGTATAATTACGTTACATAGACAAACGCAACCTTCAAGCTCGTCTGCTGACACGTTCACACAGCTGCACTTACAACTGTCCATTGACAACTGGCTAGCAGAGGAGGTCCAGAGGCTTCTCCCCGTCCCGGTGTCTTATGCCGCAGTATCTAGCCGCTTCGCGGCTTTACTTGCGAAATGAGTAATGTGATGCTATGTTCTACTAGGGGTAAGTTGTGAATTTTATGGAATTTGGGTTGGGATGCCCTTGAATAGCCTCAGAAGGCAGCTGGTTTATGGCGCTCCCCCGTTTTGGGAGACACGATTTGATGTTTCTGCTCCGTTTTGGTTACGGGTTGCATATCGCTTGAGCCATCAGCCGTAAATATTGGTCATAGAGATATCTGGGGTTTTCCTTGGAAAAATCAAGGGGCCCCAAGACGTCTTTTGGTAGTTTGTATGATGGCAAGCGTCTTTGTTCCCTCTGGTCATATCTGCCCAGGGAGTTCACCAAAGGGTTATTATGGGTTTGGATTTTGTCGTACATTGATCGTGACCTCTCGCGGATGACATCGATAATGTACGGGATATTGGAATGTTCATGAAGGATATGGGCAGGAAATCTCCAGTCTGTATCGTATATAACTCGAAGTGCCCTATTCTGCACCGTCTGGAGCCTGACGAAGGTGGTATTAGCCACTGTTTCCCAGATCTCACAGCCGTACAGAATCATAGGCGGAATGATCGTCCGATACAGCTGGAGTTTGAGACGGAGGGGCATGGTTGAGCGGAATATAGAGTATAGGCTCCGGAGCGCGACGTGCCCCAGCTGGACCTTGCCCTTGACGTGCGGAACGTAAGTTAAGTTACGGTCCAGCGTCACTCCGAGATACTTCGCCGTTTGCACCCATGAGATTCTACGGCGCTGTAAAACGAAGTTCTGCTGTAACCGGTTGGCTCTGGTTTTACTGGCTAGCAAACCTCCTTGTCGCTTATTTATTCCCGAGCCATTGCTTCTCGAAAGCTGCCGAAGCCTCACGGCCTTTCACGACGCAGCAAGAAATTCCAAACTATCTACATCTCTTTCCCTCTCGACAAGCGTTCAGCGTGTGTGGGCGTGGATTGGGGCACTTTCTTCTCTTACTTTCCCCGCTTCTCTCTCTCTCTCTCTCTCTCTCTCTCTCTCTCTCTCTCTCTCTCTCTCTCTCTCTCTCTCTCTCTCTCTCTCTCTCGGCGTTTGCCTACGCACGAGTCGGCAGTAGCAAAACAATGCTTTGCGATAGTATGTTATTAAACAGCAACAATGATTACTGCGAAGTTATTATATCTAAATGTTTTTTCCAAAACTTGTAATATGAATGACACTAAATTATTAAAGTATCTACAATACAAATCTTATTAAACTGCAATTTAACCTCAAGCAGAATGCAAGCTATTCCTCAGTGGTGATTGATAGTCGAAATGTGCTATTCATATGAAATATTTTTGGTGCCAGCTGCAGGTTTACTTCGAAAACTTTCTCGTCACTAACTCCAACGTATTAAAAATGTCCTAGGATCTTCTTGCAGGACTGGACAAAATGATTAAATTCATCATTCCCTTCTAGCCCGCCTTGGTAGCGTAGATGGCAGCGTGTCTGCCTCACGTTCAAGAAGTCCCGATAAAGTTTCTTACGAGGTTTTCCCTTATCCTGAAAGACGAATGTCTGGTAACTCGAAGCTCTATGAGCCTTGGGCTCATTTGAGCGTCTTCTTCAGTTGCTTATACCTCAAAATTACGATATCCTTCTGTAGCTTTCGCGGCTATAGCCGTCCATGTCTGACGACCAACTAAATATCCCGGCAGGATATTCCGAGCAGTGAGCATTAAGATTTCCGCCATAGACAGACGCAGCAATTTCCCGTTCCGGCGGTGTCCAACCATGTGGGTCAACCTTTATTGAAAATTGAATACGGGATTACCCCCGGGTAAGGAGGTTTGAGAACAGTTTACATGAGAGTGCTTAATATCTTAGGCGGAAAGGTCAAACGGGGGTATCTATATTTATATAAGCCAGGCTTACAAAGGGTTCTAAAAGAATAGGTTGGGAAAAATCCCTAGAACGAAACGCCAATCCGGATTTTAACAACAGCTTCTATACAGAATAATACGAAAGCAACAGGTAGAGAGAAAATGGAGCCAGAGATAATATTGCACACTCTCAGGGAAACTTCGTGGAAAATGTAGTGCTTCATTCCAGGTGCAAAGTATTACAGCAGAGAGAGGTGTTTGCTATCTCACATAGCATCCTCTAAAAGGAAGGAAATTCGCAGAACACTGACCGTCTCACGACACCTGAAAATATAAGATTTGTTGGACAGTAATTAAATATTTATTAATGGAGTTCCTTTTAGAATAGACTATGGAAAACCGAAATTTCCCCATTATAATATGGACTTTTAATTCTAAACACGCGGAAACCGAACATTTTCTGTAATTTTAGGTCAATTAAGTTCATAAATATAGATTATAAACTGCTCAATAAAATGATAGCAGATCCTGCGAAATATCCTCTGGCACATATTTGTGAACGGCAACAGCTAGTGGCCCCACGGAGAAACTTGTCGAAAAACTACTATGCTTCCCTAACATGATTATGTACTCTGTACATTGCATGCACGAGGAAGTAAACCTGATCACTTTGACTTAAAAATTCGTTAGACTAGATTAATCATTAATATATTTGTTAGTTTATCCAAAAGCCTGTTTTTCATAATCGCTTATTAGTTGTTGAAAGTCTTATATGCGGATGGCAGCTCGAGAGTGCAAGTGATTGGAATGTTTACATCACAGAACGGTATCGATGTCTCTTTTCGGCAAGGATGCATTCTGTTTACGAACTTACTTACGCTGAGATTAGAATCTTACCTACATCCAACGGGCAAGTCTAAAACCTAGTCCCCGATTCAGATGAAGGGTTTATTCTTACAGCTTATGCGGAAGGCGTCATTATTTTGATACGGCCCACAGAGGACTTTCCAAGTTTGGAGCAAGTACTGTCTGTCCGCCACAAGAAGGCTAGCGGGGAATGAAGGACAGAGCACCTTGAAATGTTTACCTGCTCCGGTAGTGCATCTCTTTGCTACGAAATGAGTGTATGAGAGTGCATATGAGTCACCCATACTACCAGAGCTAATGCTCGTTTTAGTAACTGCAGTGATAGGTATTATTTTTTATAATTATTTATTGATCGATCAGCAGTACAACTTTTTACAGATCAGAGTGAAAAGAAGATAACAGAACAATAAATTAAAGAACACTAACACTCAGGGGTAGGCTAGCAGGCTGCCCCCTAACTGTATTAAGTTAGAACTTCAATAATATACTCTGAGGAATTAAGTCAGTAGGAGATGTAAGACACACATCAAGTACTAGAATCACTGGAATCAGATGTATCACTCAGAAGGAGATCCTGTGGCAGTCTCCTCTTTAAGCGTGAGGGTTGGCGCGTGCGGACGCCGATGCTATAATGCACAGCTCCTGGAACTTCTTGCAGCGTGGAAAAGAAAAGGCGGGCGATTCTGCGAATGCAGTCATGAAGAGGTACGAGTCCTAGTTCGTGATGATAGATACTATGTATGCGTAAGTTATGTGACAACACGGTGAACCTAGCTTCCATATCATATCCGGAATGCGAGCATAAACACAGCAAATGTGATTTGTGCAGGGCAGACAGTAAAAATCATTTCTATGAATACACCTCTAGCGCGTAATTAAACGTGACCAAATAATGTCTCATCCTTCTTGGTGCTTGTAGTGGTAAAAGTTCTTGGATATGTTGTTTATACCGTGATTTACTAAAATAATAAAACAACTGAAAGGTACCTGAGGTTAACGTACGCGTCACAGTGCTCCGAAACCCTGTTCGGAATTTAAATTTTGTACAAAAGTTGGGGAATTATAATGAATTTTTCTTATACGAAATATAAAACTTAGTCGTGATTCTACCTGTGACTTCAAGAGTTACGCCCAAATTAAAACTCCGCTGGGCACTACCTGTGACTCAAATGTATGTTTGGAGTCGAAAGATCAATATATCAGCCTGAGAATTGAATATGGAGGTCTTTGATCTATAGCTGTAGGTGTTTTAAGTACAATATTTTTCTGGCTAAATACGCACTGCAGGCGCAAGATTGGTATGGAATCTGTGAAACACAACATTGGAAGAACCCCCAATTACTTCGACCATCTTTTGGGTCAACGTATGCCAGCAAAGTTAGTGGGATAATCGGAGAGGAGAAGTATACATGTTATATACAGGTCTATTGTGGAGGAAAAAAACATAGTAAACCAGATTTCTCCCACCGAAAACAGCAGCGGTACAATATGGTATCAATGCTAATGGCGTGGAGAACTCGACACATTGGTGCATTAGGTTACGGACTCCAATGATAGGAAAGCGATTCAAATACGAGTATAAATAGTAATTGTTGCGTATCACGGACTAAGCAGTTCCAGAGTGATAGCGGAGTGGGAGGTCGAAGATCAGTTTGTTAGGAAGGGAGAAATATTAGCTCGGTTAGTTACTCCGCTAAGTTCTGGCGTCAGTACAGCTATGAGTGAGTTGCGCTACGCATAGGACTTTTCCGGCCGAGTGGCATGTTTTGGCCTTCACTGGGTAGGCTTCACCCTTTCGTCACCAATCTTTACTCCGGAGGATAATGATGAACCCACGTATCATCACATGCTACAGCGCGCCTGAAAAAAGTCCTCCGCTTCTTGCCGGATTTGATTCAGAAGTCTCTCACAGATCTCCAAACTGGCCTGTTTTTGCTGCGCGGTTAAAAACCTTGGAACCCATCGAGCACTAATTTTTCTAATAACACCATGAGTAATAGCAATACTGACACGCACTTCTGATGCGATTTTTGAACAGTGGAGCAGTGATCGTCTTCAACTATCTCTCGAACGGCAGTATGTTGTCACTTGTGAGACTTGAACTTGGGCGTTGAGCATGCTTTGCATTTTGCACAAATCCTCTGGTACTACATAGTGTCCCCATACTGTGCCCTTAAATGAGTTTAAATTTTATAAGGCTTAACTCTTTCATTGGTCAAACTTTATTATAATGCGTTGCGCAACAGAAGAAGGAACCTCCTGCTCACTTATGCCTGTACTGGCGCAGGAACTTAACGAAGTAGCTAACCAAGCTAGTTCTTCCTTCCTAAGACATGACCTTCCGCGGTTACATTAAGAACTGCTTACTCCGTGATACGCAACAATTACTGTTTATATTTGAATCACTATCGTACTGGGTAAATATGGCAAATGCTCAGTTACGCAAATAAATGCCGGAATACTCACCTCAAAAATGTCGATGTCTTCAAACATAGCAATGATGTCAAGGCAGTGCATGTGTTGATCACACTGCACCATTATAATCCAGAAAAGCTATATCGGTCTCCATCAGGTCTTCAGGGTCTTCTTCAGACGTCGGAAGGAATACCTACATAGCATTTGATTAGTTAACAACAGTTACTGTACGTTAATATATCTTAAACCCAATTAAGATATAAAGACCTAGTGTTACTCTGTAAATGTAATTCACATAACTCTTTATTTTTAATGTGTATATTTCTCATATATGTTAATGAGATTTTCCTTCATTTCTTGACTGTTCATAGTATTTTGAAGTGGTTATTTCCACACTGCGGTATAGGTAATTTCATTTTGAGAGCTCAGCTGAAATAAATACTTCATTCACGAAACTAAAATACAAACCTAAATTCACCTAATGGGGACAAAACTAATCGTAGACTACTCCGGCCAAAATGACACTGGTGTTGATGGGCCCTTACACCCTCACACAGTCATTCAGTGGCAGACTACCAATCAAGACAAAATAATGCTAAAACTGAACAATGATAGATTAGATAATATTTAATGTTACAATACCCAAAGAATGCTTCTTAAACGCAATTTATCATGCATTTGTTTATACATTGCATTTGACATGTTAGTTACAAAGCGATTGATAAATAAAGCAAAAAGTAGTAGTTTAATCTTTTTAAAGCCATTCGTTTAAATTAAATGGTAGCGTGTCTGCCTCACGTTAAAGAGGTCTCGAGTTCGAATCTCGGTTAGGGTGAGTTACCTGGATAATGTTATCCCTTATCCTTAAAGACGAATGCCCGGCACTTCAGGATGGGAAAGAAGAAGAAAGAAGCAGCTCGCAGGAAGGCTCAAGAAGCCACACCGCAGACTTCACCAGGCAGCTCACGTGCCTCGTCTCCGGCGCCGCCGGCACTGCCGGCAACAGAGTAGGGATCCCACGGTGCCCTGAATAGGAATTTCTGGGCGATTGCGCTCGAGCATGACGCGCCTAGCATAGCTAGTGCGCCACAGCCAGCGGGCAGCTCGCCCACACCAGCCTACTCCTCATCGATGACCGCAACGCCGCCAACTGCCCAACCAGCACCTGACACGCAGTCATCAGATCTTCCAGTTGCAGAAGCACAAGCACCGCCTGCTAGCGTTACTGCACAACGGCTTTCCTACGCCATTGTTGCACAGCACACACAACGAGCGTCGCATTCTACATCAGCACCAGCAACGTCTGCAGGATCCTGCACCCTGGTCATCTGCGGGGTACCGCGTGACCTACCTTGCAGATTCGTCCTCTCCGCCGCGAAGCAGATGTGGCCCTCTGCCTGGAGAGCCAACAGGATTTTTATGAGAATGGGCACCACCACTTTAGTTCGCTTGCATCTGACCGACCACTTGGAGCAGGATGCTGCCTTGAGGACGGGGCTGCCCTTGTTAGGGCGCTGCCTCAGAATTGAGACAAGCAAATTAGAGCGTCACGTCCCGTGTCGGCGATGCTGCGACTACGGCCACTGCGCCTCCACGTGCACAGCTCCTCTGAGATGTCACTACTGTGGGTCACGGTGTCTCATCACCGAGTGCAGGAGTCACGATCTACGGCACCAACGCAGATACTGTGCAACCTGCATTGGCGCAGGCCATTTAACAGGTCAGCCAAAGTGCCCACGCTACCCCAGACCGAGGCATCCAATACAAGGCAACACAGCGACGACCAGGGAAGATACACCTCGCTCAAGACCTACATCAGCAGCAGTACCTACCACCCTTCCTCAAGAAGGCCTGAGGGAAGACCTTCAGGAACTTCGAAGGGAGGTGGAGAACATCGGAGCCCGGCTCACCTCTCTAGAGAGCTCCATCACAGCTACGCAGTCCTCCAGAGAAGAAATCCACGACCTCCACTCGGAGGTGCTCAACATTGCACCACGCCTTGGATAACTTGAAGAGACAGTCACCGCAAGCATCACAGGACGCTACTCAGAGCAGACCGACCAATTTAGAAAGATAACAGCAATCGCCCAACGCTCTGTAGACAACACATCCGAACTCCAACCCCGGCTAGGTCTGGCACAACAACATCTACAGCAACTCCACAACAGTGACAATTCATCATCTGTGAAGCGAAAGCTCTCACGGCTGGAGCAGAGTCACACCAGCACCGGCGCCAAACTAGACCAACTTCTACAACTGCTCCACCGACTGGTTGAGCATCTCCTACAAGTCAACACAAAACTTCCTACTGTCTCCCTTCGTGAACGCGCAAGGAGACACTATGCTCTCAATCCCCAGCAATAAAGTCCACTAATCATCCCCAAAATAAAGTACGCATAATCGCCTTCGTGCCATGCTTAGGACTTCGGTCATGGTCATGGCCAAGGAACTTAACTCCTACGTGCTCCAGCACATTGTGCGGCAGCATTTACATACACGTTAATATCGGAGGTGCTAGTGCGGGACCCCACAACTGGCAGGAGATAACTACCATCCCTTACCGCTTTCCTACCTCACTACAAATATTGTTTTTGTTATTAAAAAAACTCTAAGCTCCCTGGACACATTTGAGCATAATTTCACCTATTTCATTCACCATCCGATATGACTTAACGTTGGAGGACGTAAAATTAAATATATATGCTCCCAGTCTACCTACCTCTAGTTTCACACCATAAAAATAGAAATATAAATGAAGTCTTTATGACTGTGAATTTTTGAGAAGACCCCTTATACGTTAACTGACTTGAATTAGTTCCAATCAAGAAATCGTCAGCTTCATCTCTTAATTTAGACTATTACCGTTGCTAGTGAACTACAAAGTTACGCTTCACGTCCGTGTAATAAAGTGTAAGGAATGTTATGTTCAATGTATAACATGCTAAATGGTTGTACATAAGCATTGTCTCTCAATTTATCTTGGTTTATTGTATGCAACCATAAACTCATTGGATCGAAAGTGTATCATGCCCGTCAACCTATACAACATCTGAAATCTAGTCAGTTTAAGTGTCTAATACTCTGTGAAATAAGTTGCATATACTATATTCCTATAATTTTTATTACAGGTAAGCATCAATTCAAGAAGTGATAGCCATTGCAATAACTGCCAGTGCTACCAGGTATGGCTTACTTTAGATAATCGTAGTATAGTCGATAGTCGGCTAAATCAAGCATAACGTCATTTTACAAATATTATAAGCAGGCTAAGCTTACTGAGCATGTTCATAAATATAGATCTAAACTTCCTGTCGTTTCATTTCCATTTTTGAACTATTTAAGTAGTATGCTGATTAGAAGGATTATCTCTATTTAATCTTGTAAGAAAAGCCACCAAAAGAAATAACCAAAATACCCAATAATCTTAGTTTTGTCTCAGAACATTTACCTAGGAATAGGTGATTTATATTACTAGCTACATTAATCACTCATTAATAATTTAAAGGTACATAATACAATATTTGAAAATAGTGTACACACACCCACAGCTAAAACTTTCTGTAGCTCATGGAAGAAATATACGCTCAAATGTGCTAGTACTATATCACATACATACCTTTGTCTCCTTCACTATACTCAACAACATTCCAAATATTAGTAGTGTTCAAGCACGAACAGTTTTAACTGACACTGTCATGCAAAAAACAAAACAAAACAGAACAAAACGTTCTCTTTCACAGAACATCTCTCGGCAAACCAAAAAGTACTACTCGACGAATCGAGGAAACATTCCCTTACACACAATACTAATCGACTATGGCATCAAACACTCCCTTACACATTCAATAGACCGTCAAATAAAGCAAGGAGTTACTAAGGTTAGGTAGTAAACCTACATAGAGCTTCCCAATTACAAATAATACAAATAATACCTATTTGCGACAAGATAATATACCTGATATTAAAAGCATACTCCAAATGAAAAAGGCAAGAATAAACATTCTATGACTTGGTTTTCTCGGAAAATAACAGATTCCGAAAAATTCTGGCACATTATCACTACTTCTGAGCAAACAGATTTACATACTACGTAACCAGTTTTAAACTGCGTTTGCAGATTGTAAACAATTTATTACTCGGTGCTGCAAGAGAGCACTTTCTGTTAATATTTTAGGAAACCCCAAGTACTTGCCTGCCAGAAGTCAATAAGCTTTGAACAAACCTCCAAATCCAAACAGATACCTGTAGCTCAGATATCAGAATTACAAACCTTAGAGAACTAAAATACTTCGTTGCTCCCTCGAGTCGAACTATTCAACTTCCTCTTACTGGACATTTGAGCCATTCAAAACAAAAGAAGCATTCCTGAAAAATGAAATTATAAGGGCAAAAAATTTCGCTCTATCATTCGATATGTGGAACGTCCAGGAAGGGAACAATCGGCAAAAATTCTCCCACAAATAAACACAAGTTTTTCATACAGTTCCCTTTATAAATGTAATTTATTGCAGCATGAAAAAGTCGCCCATAATGTTCTGGAAGGGGTTGGATTGATGATCCGAGCTCTCCCGTTACCGACAGATCCATGGTTCAAATGTCAGCTATGGCATTGGGTTTTTCAGTCTGGCTCTATCTTTCCAAACCAAAGGCCAGTGTGAAAGAACAATTTACTTTCATGGCTAGCGAATGGCTCTGGTACTAAAACGTTGTGCATCGTGCAACGAGCCAGACTCAGCACTATAAAATAAAGCTGAAGGAATATTAATAAAGACGTAACTGAATTTCAAACGCGAAATGACACTAAATGACAGTAACACTACAAGTAAATGAATGTCAATTATACGGCAGGTTGAAATACCTTCAGTTAGTGATGAGTGCTCCCTTTTGTAATCTAGAGCAGATTCCTCAGACAACATTAAAAATCTGAAAATTGTCATGTAGTCAGGAAATCCTCGGGATGACGGTCACATACACCATTTGAGGAAAAAAAAAGAGCAGCTACCAGAAACAAAATTCGATTTGGAAAACAGCCGAAGCATTCGCTGTCGCTGCGTTCGCGATATACGCTTTGGAAAGGTAGAGCCAGACTGAAAAGTTAGATCATTTGAATCCCGGCTATGACTCTACCTTTCCATACTTTGGCCTGCACACGCCTAGTGTGAAAGAACAATTAATTTGTCCAATATACGTTTTGATACCACTCTGGCTTCATTTCAGTACTATGCGCTAGAGAGGTGTTGCCTTGCGGCTTGGCCGTATGCATGTTAGCCGGGCGGTAAAAAGCATGTGTCTCGTAAACAGACCACGATGAGTTCGAATCCTTGATGTTCATGTTTGTTTTTATTGTTCTTACTTTAATAGCAATGTCTAAGTTTCTCTTGTAGAAGAGAAATAATAAAATTTTAAACACACTCATTTATAAAAACGCAAGTGACACATTCTTATCGTTTTCAAAATAAATGCAATGTTATTAGAAAATTGCCTTAATATTAGTTGTGTAAACATTCGGGCTCATTCATCTGTTATGAGTGGTGCTGGCATATAATGCAAAGTATCCTTTCCTGAAAATTTCACTAGGCATTTGTTCTCATCCATGCCCCCGCAGTGTGAAGCAGTAACAGAAGTGAAGGCTTTACACACCCGCTTCTATTTTTATTTTATTTTACATATAGGAATATATGTATTTTAGTACTTTAAAACAGAGTAGAGTGTTTCAGTTTTTATGTGTGAGCATAAATGTCACATAATCAAGTAAACCTTAGCAACTGTTTCACAATGTGCGTAACAGACAATGCGTATTTCTAGAATAAAATATCAAAATGATGTCTAGAATTCGAAATTTTGTAGATCTAGGTCCTATGTACTTGTCTATAACCGCTTGGCTATCTGAGCAGGTTTAGTAACTGTGCTTCAATTATGAGTCAATTATGAGACTCAATTTTTCACACTCGTTCCAGTGTGCGAGAACAGGAAGGATTCCCTATGTGTATAAGCGCAAAACATAAGAAACAGTACACAATGTGTGAACATTCTCATTATAATTGTAGTTATGAGAGGATTCAGTAGAATGAAGCTACAGACGTGTTCCGCGACACCATTATAAACCGTGGACACGATGTGGACTTAGAAAGGTATACGCTTCCAAATTATGCACCCCCCCCCCAAGGGTGTATGTGAACTGATCTGTCAGGAGTGGCTCATAACGAGATCCTCGACATTAAAATGAGACTTCGAGCCTTGATTTTAAAGCCGAGAGTGAAGATCACGAGCAGTCCGAAGATTTCGAAAAGCACAGGTCCAGATGTCCAAACTAAATGTACACTGTTGGGGCACAACTTGTCGAGGATATTGAATACGTACTGTGGAGGTTCACGTCGAAGGCCAAAAGATCCTTAAGTGTCCGGACGTGATTTGGGCAGTGTGAAGGAGCGTGATAAGCCAGAGAAATTTACTGTATACATCTGTGACGACGAGTGCATGTATTGCTGGCCGAGGAACTAGGAAATGGCTCAACAGAAACCATAAATATCTTCTCCATAGGTCAAATCGCGATATCCGACTCCAATTGGTCCCAGGTGATACATTTTGCGGGTTTTGCCAAAGCGCATAAGGGACACATCTTCACTCGATCTCTTAGATCTGCATATTATGTTTTCGTATAAAGTCGGTGCCAATTTTGTATATGGTGCCATAAATCCCAACATGACCGCCCTGTGGTGAATTACCGTAGCAATAGAAAATCATGTGTACAGGACTTGGCGGCATCATGACTTTGTATCTTCTATCAACTAAGAACTTACGCAGAATGCTATCTTTCAGGACATAAGGAGCAGCCGACTGCTTCTGCTGTAACTGATCAATAAAGGCGGAAATATCTGCATCCCGGCGTTGGTACGTGCCTATAGCAGTAAAACCCTCATTATGTACGTCAAATACAGCAATAATCCCGCTCTGGCACAGAAGGAGCAGCGACAGTATATTCAGGCGGAAGAAGAGATAATGAAAATCCGGGTCAGCACCTTAGCAACGACGTTCCAGTAACTACGTATATGCTTGGTGGTAAAGTTAAATGAAACCAGACAGATATCTTAGCTTGTGAGTTATCCTACTTTATGTGACTATGTCAAACACCAACGTAAATACCTGGTTGTTACACTCCAAGCAGGTACGCGGGTCCAAGATATGAGCGACATTTCTCCATAACGATTAAAACGCCAAGGTTGTAATTCGTATACTTGTCATTCTCCTCTCACGAAGGGAAAAGTAACGTTACGCATAAGATATCGCGTTGAAGCCACCAATAAATCACTCCAACAGAACGGGGTTAAGTGAACAAGAAGATGTATCAGTTTTCACAAAGGGCTAGTAGTAGAAATTGGCTAATTTTCAAACAGGAGAGTTCATAATAGAAAAAGCTAGATATTCAAAGACCTGCTTTTAAGTCTCCTCCCAGAAAAGCTTAGCGCCCTCTCTGCGCAAGGAGATAAGCGTCTTGTTACAAGTGCAAACAATTTGGACAATCTCGTCTAAGGTTACCTGGAAGTGGATAATAACACACGCTATTCAACAATCAAAGATCCAGCGCAGGCAAAAATCAGAATCACCCTTAGGCACAACAAGAATGAGGTTGCTTTAAGGGAACTGCAATGGCTGAATGTCCAGCATAACCTGGATCATTTCCTTCAAAGGTTTTAATCTTTGAAGTTCCAAAAAACATTAAAGATGCCTGAATGGAACAGCATACGATACCTTAATATTATATTCACTAAAAGTAGCAATCCCTTGGAAACTCTGCAGTAAAACATTCAATTTGAAAGCGCAGTTAAGTGACAAAAGGTCCAGATTGGTGTTGAGAGAGCTACTAACCGCGGTCAAAACTGCAATGCAAACAATTTACTAGAAAATTGTATTATCTAGAACGAACTCAAACGTAACTTGCTATAAACACAAATCTAATAACAAAGCAGTATGTTTAGAAATTCTGAACCTAGGATGATCGGGATAGACAATTCATTAATCGATAATAATGCGTATTACCAGGAATACTGGGCTGATCACCTGGTGCCACGATAAACAGTCATCGAAGCGTCAGTTACAGTTAGTGACGCAATCATACGATGCGAAATAAGTAACTTATCTCCACGATGTGCATATTTAGAAGTAGTACTCATGATCTATTGGTTTAGGGGATGCTATAATGTAATACGGTTCAATCAGAAACTTCATTAACTTCAAATTGCATTGTCGGCCTTGTCATAATTTGCACCTCCGAAACATGCCCACGAAAATATCGTGGCGGCGACATCCCGGCGGCGACCTAGACTGTCCTAAGAATGGCGTAAACAATGTAGCTTTCCTGGCGGCGTGAGTCTTCCAAGTTCTCTCGGGCTTAGAGCCAGGTGTGGATGTGGTGATGTATCAACATTTCGGGAACAATGTATGCTCCCGAAAAGTTGGTATACCACCACATCTATACCTGGCTACCCGTGAGAACTTGGAATAGTGTGAACACTGTTTTCGAAACCCACGCCTTGAACATTGATTAGCGCGTTGGCGGACAGCTTCACATACAGTGCACTGAGACAATGCAGATATATTGCCAGAAAATAATGAACTAGAAGTATTAGACAATGTTTGAGTGGTTCGCAAAGCAAACTGATGGAAGTGGGGCATGACAAAGATATAGTTTGCTCATTATCCGTCAACGTTCCCACGACACAAAGACTTACACGTGTGCCTGCATCCACTCAAGTTCTCGCAAACTATGAGGCTTGGAGGCGAACACTAGATACTCTCACATAAATGCCACTTTTTGTGTTCGATTTTAAGCATGCGCTAAAGGTCACAGACAAGGGCCAAACCGTTCCCAAATGAGTTTTGTATCTTATATAGCCCGATAATAATTGCAATAGACTGGAAAAATTCCTAATATCCCTGACTAAAATCAGCCTTGAGGTCTCAAAGAGATAACACGTGGCTCAGAAGGTCAGATGCAGAACCGGACCACGTAAATCTACTGCTCGTAAAACAAAACAAAGTGCAGCATTCAAATTAGCACAGTACAATAAGAGAACAAAAATATCTAAAAAAACTGGATTATTTAGAGAACATAGCCAAACGAATTTTTTGGGATATCCCCATCATCTGTTTTCCGGGTGCGTAAGACGTCGAGCTTCTAGCTGAATATGACGTGGAGCGATTTCCGTATTTTCCGATCCGATAGCCTGAGGAAGCTCTAGAAGAGCCAATAACTTCATAACTTGACTTGGAAGTCAATAAAATCAGGAACAGAAAGAACGTCCGCAAAAGACCTCAGCATATACATATCAATATCATTTGAAACCCAAGCTTTCAACCTAATATGCTTATTGTAAATGGCAGATTTATGAGAGTCCTATTCCAACAATTAATTCATAAACTGCTCTAAAGTCGTTTTACAATCACGAAAACCATAAAAGACAAAAGCATATTCGCGCCAATAAAGATAGTTATCCAAAAAAGAAAACCGAATCGCGAAAAAGAAACAAAAGATTATTATTTTATTATTGGTATCAGGGAAAGCCAAATATCACGAATAGCCATTTAATAAGAAAATTCCTGTTGTTGTAACTCAGATACAATAAATTAATAGTCACAATGAACGTCACATCAAAGGGAGAAGAAAAAATACTACCTAAAAACATAAAGGGACACAATATGTGCAGCCAAAAAAGGCGATGTAATATAAAACGGTCTATAAGTTCTTAACGTAATTCGTAGAATATATAAATACAACACAATTAAACAAAAGTAAGATACATTTATCCAAAGCCGATACCCAGAGTAAAATAAATATTCAATCTAAAATAAAATTTAATACGAACAATCTCACGTTCTGGCTAACAAATTTGCACCACCGCAATACATCTAGAACCATTGACACCGTGAGAATGTTTTCAAAGTGTCTTAAATACATTTAATTAAAACTAAGGTCAATGATAACGGACCAAGAAAATCAGTTGTCTGTTAACAATCTCCTTTAATTAATAAAAGTAATATATAAAAGTCGCCTGTGGTGACAATCTATGATATGAAAGCGATATTAATGAGAAGGGTGGAAGTGGCCAACAAAATGATTTGCCTCCACTTTCACATACGACACAGCAAATCCTCCTTTACGTGTCTCCACCATATACATGCTCTTGAATAAGCAATTTGGGGTTTCAAAATTGCGTTCAGTAAGTACTATTCGTAATTACCAGACAGTGAAACTTGGCCACCGGTTTAAGTGTGACTGCACTTCAGGTTGTCAGAGTCACAGTGCAGAGTGTTAAGTTAAAACAGAAATGAATGTGATGCTACACTTGACTACTACTTCACTGTTCACGCTTCGAAAGGTTCAAAGATAAAGTCGGAGATTTTCATGATAAACTTATTTTAGTTGAATATGTCGTACATCCAGAGGAATAGCTTGTTTCTAATTTATTCATGAATAATAAACATACACTTTTTACCCTTAAAATTATATATGTGTAATTTGAAATCAAAATATTTCCATTTCACATGATAGGTTTATGCGCGCGCGTGCACACACACACACACACACGCACATACACATTGTTATATCGAATGTCCAGGAAGAAAAAGTGGCCATACTCTTCCAAACAATATTATTCGGAAAATCGAATGAATTCTCTCGTATAGGGTACATTATGTAACGAATCAAAAATGTCTTATGCTACACACTGTACTACTCTACAAACTGATTAACTCTTTCGCCCTATCTCCAATCTTAAAATCAAAGAAACTTTCTATTAGTAACAGAAATAATAACCGACAAAATCCCTACATCTTTCGTGTACAGTCTTCCTCAACAAACCAACCAGATGTTTCTTTACCACAGTGCTGTTCGTCAAACCGACTAACGTTGCACTCCTCGACAAAACGACGTAACATCACTTGCACTCGATAAAATTACCAATATTACCTACCAATATTCACAAAAATATGTACTGCCTAACAACCCATGCACCTCTTTTTAAGTAATCCATGGCGTAACATCTGTATAACACCGGGTCAGAGCCGGCCAACCCGACTGCCGGCCTCACGCCCACATACGCAAGGCAGAGGTGGGCGATTATACAACCAATATGGGGGAGGAGATGTGGTTAGTATCTCCGCAGCTCCAGCCGAAAGTTTACTTTCTTGACGAGTATTCGCTATCTAACGTAGCTCCCCAAATTGAGTGAGTGGGCGACGGTCCTATAGCCGGGAGTTAAAACCATGTTCCCCTCAAGGGTGAGATCGAACCCGAGCGCATACCATGGCAGGGAAATAAAGCACAACGCTTTAGCCCACTACGCCACAGCACAGGACACCCACCTCTTATACATAATATTATTTAGTAAATAGATCAAACATTCATACATACAGTTCTACTCAACAATGCTACCAGATATTCGCATACACCCAATATTGCTTGAATAAACCGACCGAATGTTGGTTTATAGCATTACTACTGTGACAAACGAACAAAACGTTTTATTATACAGAATATTATTCGACAAAGTGCCGCGTTCTCTTTCACACAATGTTATGCAACAAACTCACGAACTCTCCTCATATTTTCTTCCAACACAGTTCTCCTAAAACTAAAAAAGTATATCCTTAAGACAGTGCTGTTGACCAATCCTCCAAACATTCTCTTACATACTGAACTCTTATACAAATCGATCATATTCCTTTAGCCACTACCCCACTACTTCTTTACGAACCAAATAAACGTTTTGTTAGAACCCTTCAACAAACCTACCAAGCGTTCTCTTTATACACAATACTAAAGTCTGGTTTTTAAAAGAAGATACATGGTAGTTATCAAGCAAGGGATGTGGAGGTTAAGAGGGGAAGATCGTTGCTATGGAAATGCAAACAAAGGTTGCCACATTGGTTACACCGGTTAATCACCTATTCCTCAGGCCAGTTATCGCTATAATCTATCTCAACCTCGTTTAATCCTGCTGTAAACATCTGAGTGGGAGATATTGGGACAGAAAACGGTTAAGCTGTTGATTGGTTTAGCGACGTTAATGAACGTTTTCTTTTATTTGCATGCGTACGATAAACTCCTCCTTTAAGTACAGCACTGTAAATAGTTTTCTGATCTCTGCTCTGCCCGAGCTAATTTCGGAGAGAGAAAAATATGCAAATGTTTCGATTCTTAAAAGCGTAATAGCCCCACATTTTATCGTTTTGCTTCACATACCACATAGATGTGTTCTGTATAGTGTATACTATATACAGATTAGGCTGAAAACATGAAATTATACACTATTAATTTATTAAGTTAAATTAAGCTGCATTTTATTTAAAAATTACTAAAGAACAATGCTATTATATAATATGTTTGCATTTACCATGCAGCTCTCTCGCAACGCGGTCTGTCTCAAGTTGAATGCTAATTAAGATGTTATTGTTTATAGTGTGGAGTGCTTCTGATATTTAACACTGTATTTACTGTACATCTCGGCGTATCTCACAAGCCAAGAACACTTTATATATATGAAATTTAAAATCAGTAAGCTTTCGTCATGGAGCAGGCCGGTGCTTCAGCCGAAATGAAACACAATCGAGGCAAACCTATAAAAACTGGTGCGAGACGAATGATTGCGCAGTGTTTCGCGCTGCTTAAAGAAAGAATCCCGGAATCGTCTATAAAAACATTAAGAAAGAAACTGGTGATCTTGATGTTTCCGCAAGTAGTGTATACATAGTGTTGGAATGGATCAGCAAGCATCCGGAGCTCTAACAACACCGGGAAAATCGCGTAAATGCCAACAGCGCGTGGAGAAATACGACAATATTACGAAAAGTGCTATACGCAGTAAAGTTCATTATTATTTTTTTCAGAAATGAACCAACTCATAGATTTAATAAGTAAATGTGTAGCCTAACTCGGTTTATTGTCTAGAAGTTAGCGCGGCTACATGTGCCTACTGATAGTGTTGCCAAACTTACGTACGTGCGTGCATGTAGCGTCTAGCACATGGCGGATTGGGTCAGCTCCGCCTTGTTCACAGCAGGGTTGAAATAGGGTAGAGGCAGAGTGTAGTGTGCGGGAAACAGAGCTTACTTGAGCGTTCAGTTGCCTTGTGTGCTGTTAGCCTACTTTGTTCAAACACTATTAAAATACTTCGGTATGGAAGCAAGACTTAGTAGCAGGACGATTAGAGGTGCCCTGAGAATTCATGGTCCAAGACAAAGATCAGCTTACGGTCAGGGTGTTACATTGCACATAAAGCTAGAGAATTATATGTTCTCTTACAGAATTCTTCGAATAGGAAGATGATAATTTACACCTTCACAAGGAACCGCTTAATCCTTTCAGTCAAGTAAGAAAAAGGACCGCCTGTGCACGTAAAATAAGTGAGGTGACTGTTTCTAAGCTCTTTAAAGAGATGCAGCTACAGCCAGATCCATCACAAATTTTAACTCCCGGTATACTAAGACAAAAGGCAACTCCAATCACACAACTGGACAGTTTTTAATTAGATGCCATAAGAAGGCACATCTATAAAGATTACATCCGAACGGAGCATCCTACAACATGTAAGCTTCTTTCTTCTCTTAAAGAAGCAGAGCTTTTGAAAGAAGGCTTGGTTCTTTGAACAAAGTCTTTCCACGATCTGCGATTTGAGTTCAAAAAATAAATAACAGAAAACTAAGATCAGGTATTTTAACGCTAAGGGTTTTGTTGTTAACAGAATTACTGAACAAGAATTTCCATTAGGTAGTGTGGTTGGATGAAATCTGGGTAAACGCCGGTCATACTGCTTGAAAAGGCTGGACCGACAGCACACTTGAAAGTATAGTCGGGCTGCTCGAACGGTTACCCTGGCTTTATCTTTGTTAATAGAAACCCCTCAGATAACGCACTTATTATCTTTTTAAGAGTGAGAGGGGAACTGCCATGTCTCCCAGATCTGTGCTAAGCAATGAACGCATCACTTCAGCCAATGGAATTCGCAGGAATCACAAACGACAGATGTTTCCTCCACATGGAGTAATCAGTGCGTTATCTTTTTTTATTATTTTGTTAATTTATGTCCTCCAACGTTAAGGCATATCGGACGGTGAATGAGATGGGTGAAATTATGGGTCCATGGAGCTTAGAGATACCCGACATTCGTCTTTAAGGGAAAACCCCGGAATAAACCTTATCCAGGTAGCTCACCGTGACCGAGATTCGAACTCGGGACCTCTTGAGCGTGAAATGTAAATGTGTAGTGTTTAATTCCTGTTTTTACTACATACGGCATCGCAGGCGATGACACTGATGATACATGAGATGAAGATGGAGCACCGGTGAAATGAGATGGCGGGGGAAACCGGAGATCCCGGAGAAAACCCGCCCCAGCGTCGTGTTGTCCACCACAAATCTCACTTTGTGGTCGCCTGGGACCGAACACGGGCCGCCTTGGTGAGAGCCAAGCGGTCTAACCACTGAGCCACGGCGCTATCTCTTGAGCGTGAGGCAGACACGTTACCATCTACGCTATCGAGGCGGGCAGTGAGTTATCTGAGAGGAATCTATTACCAAAGATAAATCCATGCTAACTATTCGAGCAGCACGTCTATATCACAACATGACCTACAGGTAAAGGTGCCCGCTTTATTGTTAGTCATGCGGGTACCTTGCGTGGTTTTGTTGATGACGCTCTCCTGCTCTTCAGATCGAAAAAAAAAAAAAAAACTGGGAACTATCACGAAGACATGGACCAACAAATAAAAACTTATCTTTTGTTCTTAAAGTAGGCTATTGTAGATTACATGTGCATATTTTGGTTAAGGTAAGATAAACTCGAACGTTTGCTTATATGTTTCGAGTACTGAAAAGGTAGAGAGGGGAATATGCGTAACTTGTCTGCTTCTCGGCAACATTGCAGCTCTTCACAGAGAGAAACAGATGACATTCAGGTATCTTCTTTTAAACATGACACTGTACTTGGCTACTGAAACAACTGGATTTATGAATTTGCACAGCATTATCAATTTTTTTTACTACTACTCTCCCAAAAAAGAGAGTTAATAATAAACATAGATCTATTGTTAACCTGTTTTCCAATTAAGCTTTAGTTTTATTCGAGTGGTATACAAGTCTGCTTTCGGTTGAAGGGCTTATGCATACCAAGCTTTTAATTTCATTCACTGCCATTGATGCAAAAACTAATTAAAAGTGGGGAAATAAAATATAAATGTTCATGCTCAATAGAAAACTGCTAATAAAGAGGTGAATGAATTTGAAAGCTTTTTTTAAACCGCACTTGATCTGCATTTGGATTTTTTAATCCTTGTGTTCCTCTGGCCACCCATATTTGTTGTGAAAACGGAGGATGATCCGTTTGGCAAATATACATTTTGTATCTGACTCAAGCTTACTGAGTTAAAAGATAATTAGTATTGGCTCACTTTATAGTATAACCGGTAGAAGTTTCTGAAGCAACTCACCATAAAACTGCAACTTGTCGTTACTTTCTTCTATTGTTTAAAGAACTCATTTCGCTGTTTCGAGAATACTGAACGTACGAGGGCTGTTCAATGAAGAATGATCATAATTTTTTACGGTCATAATTTTTCGCACTAAAATTCAATCTTATTATATTCTGTTAGCTTAATGTGAAACAAATACGCCACAGTGGTTTAATTGTTGGTACTCCTGGTTCCCGCCTGTGACAACCAGGCAAGTTCAGACATGTTCAGTATCGCCTACCGCTGCAATGGAGGTAATATGCAGTTAAAGTTTATGTAAGAGGAAGATCCGCAGTTTCTTTCAAACGTAATCACTACTGAGGAAACTTGGCTACATCATTTTGATCCTGAGAGCAAACAGCAAAGCTCAGTGTGGAAATCTCCTTCATCACCAACCCCCCAAAAAGCAGAAGTGGTAACTTCTGCTGGGAAAGTTACGGTCATCTCATTCTTTGATATTCATGGAATGGTTTATCAGCATGTTGTACCTGCACACACATCAGTAACTGTAGAATACTACAGGGATGTCCTGAAAACATTGCAAGTCCATATCAGGCGCAAAAGACCACATTTCCGTGAAGCAGGCTGGATGCCGCATATTGTCAATGTTGTTGCTGAATATCTTGCACAAATCAACGTGAAATGTATCTCTCACCCTCCCTATAGTCCGGATTTAGCCTCATGTGACTTTTTTATATTACCTAACTAGAAGAAACGCCTTCGTGGGAGGCATTATCCATCATCAGAAGCAGTGGTGAAGGCTACGAAGGCGATTTAGAAGGAGCTCTCAAAAAATGGTTTCCAGTATGTCTTTGAAGACTGGCAGAAACCTGGGACAAGTGCATCGCATTCAGGGAAGACTATTTTGAGAAGGACCATCAAAATTATGAGGATGAGTCAAGGTACGTTCTCGAAAGAAAACTGTTACCATTTTTTATTGAACAGCCTTCGTATATTGCTCTCTCGGTTGGTGCAAGTCAAACGGAATACGAATAACAGTCATCCGCCGATTTAGAGAGCGTCTGCTAGCAAATTTAATTTGATAATGTTTCATCTGTATGTCTAACACTCCATCCCACTGACTAGTAAATTGAAATGCTTTCTAAATTGGCAAGAGTTTCACAGTTGCTTTGTTTATCCAGTCCTTCATTTATCCTAACCTCACTGCAACACGTTAATGTAATTTCGTATGAGTTATTCTAGCACTCTTAAGTGTGTGTCAACGTGGGCGTGTTACGACGGTAATGCTGTATAACCACAAGTCTGATGTAACACACCACAAGAATTACAATTTTATTTTCTTCCCTTCAGTTGTGAAGTGAGTTATTTTACAAAAAGAAAAGGCAAAAAAACGCGGAAGGAAAGTCAGCCAAGTTCTTTTTTTAACTGCTCATGGCCGTAAAGAGGCAAACCTTTATGTACAAATGCATCATGGTGTTAAAACATGATGGAACTCCGAAATATGAAATTAAATCTTGCGGCGGATCTATAGTCCACCGGCCCAAAAAAAAAAAAAAAAAAAAAAAAAAAAAAACAATCAATCACACACACAATCTTCAGTTATGGAAATGCATATTCATTCTACTATGTAAACATTACGAGGACAGATGCAGGTATATGTATATTATACCTTTCCGATTTAAATTGGTACAGTTTCTGGAAAATTTTTCTCACGCATCCTCCAGCGTATAGGTAAGCAAACATACCAGCGAGATCTGGTTAAATTTTAAGAAACGTTTGTATTTCGTGCCCATAACCCTGTCGAAATATTTAATTTCAAAATTAAATTCTAGTAACACAAATGTACTTTTGAGGGGAAACCATTCGTGAGATGCTACGAGAGGAGATAGAAACTAGGAATATGTAGACACACAAATATTACGTGATGCTGCCTGGTATGGTCGTGCTGGTGATAGCAATCTACAGCTAAGCATTTTTTCCCTTTAATGTTTTATTTCGTTTTGAAAAATACGTTACCAGTACCTTCCCTTCATCAAAGTGTTTCACATAAGGGGTCTTTGTTCATTTCTAAAAGTTATTGTACGCATTTCTAAAAGCATGGCAGTTAAAATGATTGTTTAAGTAATATCGAGTTTTGAAGTAACAATAAAGTTTAGAAAGTATAGTACCCAAAGATAACTTAAATCAATTATTTCATTTTATATTAATTCCATAAAAAATCTGGCATTTGTGTAACGCGTTGTGTTCACATGGTTGACAGATGCCCTTAAAATAATTTTAAAATGTCATCGTATACGACAATTAACTTCTGAATATCATCTGTGCAAATTGCCCCCCCCCCTATAAGTGAGGGGATCCGTCCCCTTTAGCTGCCGTGGTGTGGGCGCTGCGGGCCCCTAGCATTCGTGGTTCCTCTGACTTTACTAGAGGAACCGCGGGCGGAACATTCGAGCCTCTCCCTGTTAGGGAGTTGTTCGGATTGGGTTGGACTCGAAGGGGCAGTGGTTCCCAATACCCGTGGGTGATCGGGTACGTCTCCGGATGGGGTTGAGGGAAGCCATTAATATTCCCGCGTACTAGCCAGCATAGCTAGTAGGTTTGCCAGATCGCCAGGCGGCCCCTCCGAGGTCATATCGGTGGCCTTCCCATTTTGGTGTTCGCGTGCGTAAGTGGCATATCCACTTCCATCCCGTCTTAAGTCCACAGGACCAGATGGGGGGCTTGTTAGTCTCTAGGTCTTGCCCTATGGAAAGCCCCACGGTAGCGCCGGGTGCCCTTTTGGGACAGCTCGGTAACTCCTTGGTCGAAGGAGGCCCGGGTCCTTGGTTCTACGGGTCCAGGACTAATGGGAGTAGAACCTGTGGTATTAACTTTGCAAATTGACCAAAATGTGCAAAAACTGAAAACGACTTTTTTGCCTAATTAAGCAGAGAAATCTTTGTACTTCAAATTCCCATTATTTTTAATGCCATGCGGCCCTTTAAACTTTGTAACGTAAATATTTAAATGGATGAATTTAAGTTGGCGGGGTGCTCTAAAAACATACGTTGGTGATTTTTCTTGTGTTTTTAATTTACAGCGCTTTTCAAAATATAAATTGCTGCACACGATGCAGTTTTCAAAATAGAAGTTGAAGTACCAAAGGAAATTGATGAGCAAGCAAATCTAGAAAATCAGGGTCAGATTAAAATTTTATCTCATAAATTTACTAATAACGTATTTATGAGTATAACTACAAACTATTATTTTTATGTAGCTAAATTGTATCGTGTTGAACAGTTTAATTAAATGACAGTAAAAGGCTATAAATATATTAATATCACAAGAACTATTTTGCACAAAGATCTGAAAAGTGGTTTGTGAACTATTGAAAATACTACAATAATTGCGTTAAAGTTTCAAGTCAGTCCAAGATAAATTGTAGATTTAAGGTTTTGCATAGACCGCTATCCTTAAGATATTGAAATTAACTTGTGTAGTACAGTGTCTTGAAAAATAATTTAAAAGTATAATAGCGTTCAAATTTATGTGAGACAAACTTGGAATTACATTTTCAATTAATTCGAGCGAAAACGTAAAACAGTAACGTTTTTACTGATATATAGCTGTAAAACAAAGTGAGTACTCCATAGAGTAAGTTTTTACACTGTTCTGAACCTGCATTATGCTTAATAGTAACATAGATGATAACAAATTCCTGTTTCATTAAGTTCGTTATTGTAACTGGTATGTTGGAACAGAGTGTTGATAATTGTAGATTCTTTTACAGAAGCTATATTTAGTTATGTAGCTATATGGAAAGCCATAGATAATGATATCTAATGCCCTCCTCGGTAGCGTAGATGGTAGCGTGTCTGCCTCACCTTCAAGAGGTCCCGAGTTCGAATCTCGGTCAGGGTGAGTTACCTGGATAAGGTTTCCCCAGGGTTTTTCTTTATCCTATAAGATGAATGCCGGGTAACTCTAAGCTCCATGGACCCCTGACTCATTGGAGCATCATTTCATCCATTTCATTTATCATCCGATATGACTAAATGTTGGAGGACGTAAATGTAAAAAAAATGATATCGAACTTTCCGCTAGTTGATATATGAATTGGTGTCTTGAAAAGTTCTAGACTGGTGTCCTCATAGATTTTTAGTTCGTTACATAGGGCTGTTTAGATTTTATTAAGCACAGCTGAAGATGTATATTGAATTTACGTATACATTAAAAAGGTGGTGTACTTACAGCTACATTTTAAAGGCCTTGTTATCACTCTAGAGGGCACAGTAACCTTCCTTCTACAAAAAATACCACAGTTGCAGAACTTCTGACTTCGCTCATTTCTTCTGTTTCTTCCTATAACCTTTCTAAAATAAATCCAGTAAGAGGTAACACTAAATAAATATCATAAAAGTAAGATGGAACATAATAGGTCTGCTGTGTTGGTGCATTATAGGGCGATTAGTGAGTTCCCTCCGAAAGCCTGCATTGTAAGGAGGCAGTGTTTGAAAGTTTAGTGATTTGGCATTTTAGGAAAGAGACAGGGGAGGTGCTACATGTCTGACTAAAGTCTTGCTTCATTAGTCGGCCATATCGGCAATATTTTTAACCCGAGACTCTACTTCCCTTATCGGTGACCTAGATCTTGAGAGAACTTCCACCGCAGAAAACTGCTGTAGTGCAGATTAAGTTATTACACAGCGTCATAATTATAAAATACATAGTTACAAAGTAAATTTTTATATTATGAAGTATACATGTAATTATGATGTTTCAGAATCATGTTCCAATTATTCCAAAAGTACAATGTAGTTCACAGTATAAGTATATATAGTAGTCTAAATACTCATTTCTGAAAATATCCCATGCTACTTAGTAATGTGCTGTTTTATAAGATGGTTACTGGTGAAAATGTATATATTCAAACCTAATAATCTATTATCAAAATAAATGCTAAATCACCTCGATAGTCCTGATGTTCAGGATAATATTCCCTTTCTACAATAGAAGCTGAACTTGTTCTCATACAGAATCATAAGAAAGTACCTGGTTCTGACTTCACCTGAGCTAAAAGTATTAATAAATACGTACAGCCCGCCTCGGTAGCGTAGATGGTAGCGTGTCTGCCTCACGTTCAAAAGGTTCCGAGTTCGAATCTCGGTCAGGGTGAGTTACCTGGATAAGTTTTTTAGGGGTTTTCCCTTATCCTTCAAGACGAATTGCGAGTGTACCCTAAGCTCCACGGACCCTTGGTACGAAAAATTATGGTAGCAGCAATAAATAAAATGAGTGGCGCACAGTTCCACGTTGACGCGACAGTTTGAAGCAATAATATGGGTAGCTCAGGGTTGAGCAATGAGGTTTCTCTCAGGGTATGCGTGAGTATGTATGAGAAGGATTGTGTTAATGACACTGGAATGCCCGTTTCAAATATGTTTAATCACTGCTTCTTTTTATCATAACATCAAACTCTGAATGTGGAATGCTTATTACTCGAAAATACTTAATTTATTACGTATGAACCGACAAATCTTCCCGTCGGTTATAATCTGCCTTCGGCCAAGACAGAAGAAGAGGACTGCCTTAATCGGCTTCACGCCGCGGACTGTCTTCACACTATGCACAGCTGTGTTGAGTGTGTAACTTTCACTTCTGGAAGCCCTCTTTTAATACAAAGATTCCCTTTGTGACTATTTTGTCCATTGTGATTATTAGTCTCGGTTATGCCATTATTAAGGGTCCGAAGAATACATTTTCAAACAAAGTCAAGTGCTTACCCTTTAGAACCCTGCTAAGAACATTGTTTCGTACGTTTCTTTTGTTGAAACACTATTCAACCCAATTGCTATTCGACTCAAATGCACGTGCACGCGTTCCACACAAACATGCAGTCCTTTGAAATCCATCACGATTCTTTATGCATTGCATCCCTTAATTTCGGTATCACCCTGTACTCATTTGAGCATCATTTCACCCAATTCATTCACCGTCCGATATGGCTTAACGTTGGAGGACAAATTACAAAAAAAAAAAAAAACCACGTACAGTCGTTACCTGCGATCTTTCAAAGCTTGTACATAGTACATGTCCAACATTAAGCGCGATTTAAAATGCAAAATAGACCACTGTCAAAGGAATTCCAAAATAGCATTTTGCTAAAAATCAAGTTCTTGTTCATTCAGGTGTATACCATTACTGGCAATAGTAAGAAGTGACGGAATAAAGTATAACCTTCACCAACATGATTTACGCTGTAACTAACTAGTAGTATGAATATACATCAGTCTTTCAATACGTGTTATTTTAAAGAGTTAGAAACTGGATCAAAGACATCTTTCGTTTTAAAAAGTATGGAATGTTAAGAAATGTTTGGTGCCTTTAACAATGCTTGGTAACCAAAATCTTCTACAAAAATAAAAATAAAAGGTGTTGAAGGAATTGTTTCATTCCTTCAAAAGAGTTTTTTTTTAAAACACAAAAGAAAAACTGTGTCAATCTACATTGGAGAGGAATAAAAAAGAGATACACAATGTTGTTCGTCATACTTGGAATCTGAAATATACAGTATCTGATTTTATAGAATTGAAGCAACTGAAAAAACTCAATAGTTTTTCTTATGCAAAAGATGTAATGTTGTTAGCTATTCACAGAAATATATACAATATCAATAACAGGCAAAGCTCAGGTGAAACTTTTATGTTGAGTCTAGGTAATATGCTATCCTTTAAAACAAACAAGACCACTAGTATGGCAGCAGGAATTATGAATTCCTAGAAATTCGAGGTTAATAGAATTTAGATATGTGAATTCCTACAAAATTAGAAGTAAAGTGAATTCCTACAAAGTCGCGGTCAGCATAATTAAAATAATTTCAAAATTACAAGATAATATTTTCCCCTTTGTGCAGTCTTGAGACTGTACAACCATGATATTAGTTGGCGTCTTAAACATGTTATCTTGGTCCATCTTCAAAATTTTATAAAGTAAAATAATTACTGTGAACTTTCATCGGCCGACTGTTGACAATTAACAGGTTTACCAACTAACAAATTTGTAGGAATTAACATATATCCATTTCTAAAACATTTTTACCTGATGCAAATTTGTAGGTATTCACAGCGATCCTACGGCAGTAACCTGGAGAAAGTAAGAAGAATTCCAGATATATATTTTTTAATTTAATTGATGGAAATTAATCATTTCTTCACACTAGCCGTATACAGGCTAAGATTTTGGATTGATAGAGTCGACATGAAAAATTCAATGCCACGGTCGGGATGTGAAACACGGATCTACCGGTTTCCATCCAGTCGCTCTTACCCATTGAGCTATCATGGCCAATTTGCCTTCGCGGCATTAAATTTTCCAATTGCCTCATATATTTCCCCGGTAAACCACTAGGCGCTCTCCCATTCGAGATACACCGTTTGTGGCGACTTACAAATGTAAGTCAAACAATCAATCAATAAATAAATCCAAAATCTTAGCCTGTATACAACTAGTGTGAAGAAATGAATAATTTCCATCAATTATCTTAAATAAGAAGAGTTAAATGATGAAGCCTGGGACTCAAGTACTTACAATAGTCACGACGGCAAATTTGCCATGGTAGCTCAGTTGTTAAGAGCGACTGGACGGAAACCAGTAGATCCGTGGTTCAAATCCCGACCGTGGCATTGAATTTTGCATGTCGACTCTATCAATCTATGTTAATAATAATCAATGATTGTAAGTCACCAGCAAACTAACGTATTGTGGAGTTATTCGCGACCCAAAACTCACATTCCGAGATCATTTCAGTTCTCTTCTGATCAAGGCCAGTAAGCTTTTGAGTGTTAGCAATCGCCACGCGACACACCTAAAACTATCTGCTTCACTAAAAAGGAATGAATGATGCTTTGGAGCATTTGAACCGCCCATTCTTTATAGCTCTGCAGCATTTTAGGACAGACTTAACAAAATGTGGGTTCAAAGAAAACATGACCAAATTCTTCCAAGATTCATACTCCGAATCATTAGAGGATAGGGACGAACTTCAGCAAAGCTGTTTTGATCCTTTTCGGGTATAGTTATTCTACCTGTGAGCAGTCTAAAAAACAGGATATAAAATATAAAGAATGCATACTCTGATTACTTCCACATTCCACTTGTTATCGAAGACAAAATACCATTCCTGGAAGCTGGGCATCCTGATGCATTCTTAGCACTGGTTAAACAAACTTATTCTAACAATATTCATGGCAGTTAACTAAGGGGCGGATACCTATGAAATGTCATTAATTGGGTATTCTCAATTTTTTAGATCTCTGGTCATATTTATTCTTATTTCATGATCGAGTCATGTTTTGATCATATTTTGGGGATTATAATAATATACTCAGCAGCCAATTGCAAATAAACCAATTATGTTTCTTTAGAAAAGGTAGTTCAAATTTTTTATTCTTCTGATTCGTAATCCTATAAGAGTGTGCAAGGTGCAATTTTTTACCGACCTTGACAGAAAATTTGGCAAATATAAAATCGAACTTGAGTCGAATATCAGGTCCGATTATCCACGTAGAAACTCTAGGAATTTCACTTGGTGAGGCATTAAATTTTTGGAAGAAATTGAAAGTTATTTAAAGCGAATAAACGTAATGTGGCTAAATAAACTACTGCAAAGCTGCAAAGATTGTTGATGCCAAATACAGTTTATAGGGCCCTTTCCAAGAGCAGTGACATTTTATGTGGGCTTGAAGCAAAGTTCAAGGATTCTGAGCCAGCATTTTCCCCAAATTAATTAACTTACTTCAAGTATGCATCTATAACCTCGTGTGATGCGGAACGTAGTTTCTCCATATATAAGAACATTCTGTAAGATATTAGAAGAAACTTCTAGTTTGACAACCTAAAAATGCACTCTGTCATTCAATGCAACTTTGCTGCTGATAAAAGTTAAGTCCCAGGTATGAATATTTTAAGTTACAATAAACATTCTTCTCTAATTTAAGATTTCCTAAACTTACAGATTCCATAAAGTGCTAAATTGAGAAGCAGAGAAGATATTTTCCTGCAGAAACGATCAAAATTATCTATGCATGAACAACTATTAATTGTTAATTAAAGTTTAATGTCAATCTATAATATGATTAATAAAATTAATTAAGTTATAAAGGTAATACAGTCCATTTTAGGTGATAAAAATCTACTCAAAGAAGTAGATAAAACCGGTTACATAAGATGCGCTGCCGTGGTTTATAACTGCAGAGAAGTAACACAGAAATGTTCAGCAAAGGATTATGCCTAATTACTCTTTGCTCCCCTCTTCTGGCGGTTAAAGACAAATGTAACAAAAGTTCTCTGGCGAATATATTGGAAAGGGCGTTATTAAACATTCCACACATACCTGTCTATCGTGAGTAAAGGCCATCACGGGAATTAATGTAAATGACAGACAGACAGAGAGGGAAAGAGAGAGAGAGATCACAAAACATCCTGCCAAATCCAGTCTGGAATTTCACTATTCGTAATATTTCAAATTGATATTTAATTTCCTTTTTAAAAGAAAGGCACAGGAAATTACCTCAGGTTAAGCAAATGAAATAGCCAAATAAAAATACATTTATTTCTCACTTTGGGTTTTTGGCGCATCTCATTCAAACCAAATTATAATCTTATACAACTTATTACTGGTCACGGAAAACTTAAAAGCAGCCTGCAAAGTTTCTATATAGAATCACAATACAGTTTTATTTATAAATATGAAATGTCAAAAGAAAAGCACTCCACACTCTTTTCCAGTGCGTTCTATGACGTATCAAAAGATTCAATGTACCAGGACATTTCTGCCGTAGTAAAATTAATTATTCAAAGACATTAACAGAATTATTCACTAAGTTACATTACTCCAGTACATTTATTTTAGAATTTCTGGCATTTCATCTGTTTAATTATTTGCAATATGTTAAAGCTATTTGTTTGTTAAACTCTGCATAAGTATTTATAATCGTAACGTACTGGTGCAATAAGGTCTAGATTGTTGTTGGAAAATAGATGATACTACTACTACTACTACTACTACTACTACTACTACTACTACTACTACTACTACTACTACTACTACTACTACTACTACTACTACTACTACTACTACTACTACTACTACTACTACTACTAATAATAATAATAATAATAATAATAATAATAATAATAATAATAATAATAATAATAATAATAATAATAATAATAATAATAATAATAATAATAATAATAATAATAATAATAATAATAATAATAATAATAATAATAATAATAATAATAATAATAATAATAATAATAATAATAATAATAATAATAATAATAATAATAATAATAATAATAATAATAATAATAATAATAATAATAATAATAATAATAATAATAATAATAATAATAATAATAATAATGGCATTGCATATACCAGCGCTTGCAGGCATCTACCTATTGGTATGTCAAATTGAGTGACTTTCATTATTTTTAATTTCTTATATACCGTAGACCATTTTTCTTCAAACACTCTGGAAGGCATCTTTTGACTTCAAGTCCGAAATTAACTTCGGTCAAGAAATAGATTTAGCAAACTGCTCTAAGTGTTCACTTAACCTGCAAATACTACACAACTTAAATCAAGTAACCTTTATTACTTTTAATTATCTTGTACAGTATAGGCTATTTATCTTCAAACACTCAGAAAGCCCACCGTTGACTTTCTTTCGGAATTAACTTTTAGACAAAGTATAAATGTAGAAAGCTGCTCCTTCTGCTACACCTACAAATACTGTAGAATTTCGGTCTAAACGATGAAAGACAACATTATTTTTCCTCGCTTAATAGGACTTGTAAAAACATTATAACCATCCAACTGAATGACTTGCATTCACTTATCAACGTATGAATGAATTTCTGTATTTCCTTAAAGTGGAAAATATGGCCTTCGAAACTGTGCAACCTCGAGGCCCGTAGGCAGCGGGTTGAGGATCAGAGGATTCCTGGTCAGAGAGATTCCGGGATGAGTGGTCAGTCCAACGCCGGTATCAAAGTATGACAATAGAAATAAATGAAGTATATATCTAGTGATGTATATGCTTAGGCTTTTACGGCCGGCATTAATCCAATAGAATGTATTTCCCGGGCTTGTGGGCCGTGGTCCATAGGATGAAAATTCTGCTGACGTTTCGCTCATATCTCCGTCGAGCATCTTCAGAGGATTCCAGCTAGCTACTTGCTGGAATGTACTTGCAGGTACCTAGCTAGAATCCTCTGAAGATGCTCGTCGGAGATATGAGCGAAACGTCGGGATAATTTTCATCCTATGGACCACGGCCCAAAAGTCCGGGAAATACATTCTATTGGATATATCTAGTGAGTTTAAGGCACAAGTATAGTTACCCTTTGTGTGACATGTTTCTGGATGTTGGTAGCAATGGTTTGATTTATTTTCATTTTCATTTTATTGGAAAGAGCTTTTTGTACAACTATTAATAAATGTTTACGAAACAGTTGCATTAATATTTGTAATACTGCTCTATTCAAAATCTGACAAACCAGATCATCAATCATCATTATCATCATCATCAAGTTTAGTATAAAGTTCTGTCTTCCACCGTTTTTGTTGTTTTTGATAGATGTTTATTTAATCCGGCCAGTATTCTTGATTAGTATTTGTTTCCAAAAGAGAAAATTGCTAAAAATTAATAGGTATGCGGAGTTCTGACTTTCAAACTTAGGCATTATTTTAATGTACACATATAAGAAAATATACATAAAATAAAGTAAAGGGCACACATGTGACATGTCATCGAACTGTATTATAGCTACGAAATCTCTGCCACAGATCACCATGAATATTAACATTATCATCATTATGTTCATTATTTTCATCAGTGTCATTATTATCATCACGCCGTCATCATTGCTTCAGCATTATTACCATCATCATTATCATGTCAGCAGCACCAATACGGTGCCATTAGAAAAAGGGGCGACGCGTTTAGCTGCACACGGATCACGGTAGTGCATGGCTTCGCGCCCGAGACTTCAGTCTCCGCTACTGCCCGGCTTCCCTCCCAAGAATACAAAACATATCTAAGTCAAAAGGTCATGATTCTAAGGTTGGTGTTTGGTGTGCTGTGAGTGCAGCTAAAATAATTCGTACTATTTTCTTTCATAACTAGCTAATGCTGCACGTTACCAACCTCATATTTTGTAACATTTCCCTCAATTGATAAATGAAAAGCGTGTGTAGGGGTATTTCGAAAAGGTAGGGCTACAGTTCATATAACATGGACTTCTTGCATTGCTGACGTTTATGTTAACAATGTGATCAGCGTAGGGGTGCGGCCCGCTTGATCTGTGGATCTCAATTCTTGCAGTTTTATTTGTGGTACAATTTTAAAAACAAAATGTGTAAATTAAATCCCCAAATTTTACAAGAATGACAAAAACAGAGCTAACATTTCCCAAGAAAAGGTGTAAATATAAAAGATAGTAATCCGTGAAGACGCTACAATGTCCTTCTTCGAGCACAAGGAGAACTTTTATAATATCTTCTTTGAAGAGATCAGCTATAAGGGACGTTCAATTTTGTAATTTGCGCCCGCTTAGGGTTCAAGTGTTGGCAGTCGAGCGCCACCTGTCCGCAACCCACGTTCTGCTAACAGCGTTGCAGCTTAAACTGATGAACTCGTATCGTCGTAATCGTTATTAACAACATTAACAACAAATCAAGGTCAGACACTAAAACAGCATTCAGAAACTGCCTCACAGCTACCCAGTGTACTTAAAAATCTAATGTGCTGCACTTACACTTACTTTCTCACTCTACACTTTTTGTGTCGTATGAATTTGAAGCTTGTACTGTTTACCAACTATGCAAAAGTCATTCAGAATAAAGATTAGTTCTGAGGACATTCTCAGAAGACTCGAGGTATATATTTCATTTGTTATGAAAGTATCTAAAACGTATGGCATTTTAATGAAACAGTCATTTTGCAGAAAACTAAAATGTTAGTCTGGTATCTGAGGATTTTCTTAAAACTCTTCGTGTTACATTCTTGGAAGATATTGAATTAAAACACGAAGTTTGATATTTTACCGAAATTTGGTTTTTTATTTGCGCTGTTCACAGTCACACACGCACGCTCACACACAACACAGAACTTTTTACAGTTCAGTGGATCTCAAAACATATATTTAAGTATCCAAATTGTAAACGTTAGGAACTCCACCCATACTTGTGCCCGTCGTCATCCGGATACAGTCGCCCTTCGAGATCCTCTCCTCATCCCTTCCTCGATGGGATCACACTACAAGCACAAAGTGCGGTGCTCTGTCGCGATTGTAGACGCACCTCTGTTGGCCAATAACTTTATCCTTACCATTTATGTATTGTGATGCATAACATACGTTTCAAAGTAATGTATAGTAAAATTACTTTAAACATTTACAGAACACAGCATTTTAAAATTTCAAATTTGTGAAGATACTTCAAGCTGCCTAGTAATTTAATGTATAAAACCAAATGTTGAGTAAACTGGACCAATCCAGGATGGGTGATCAGCCTAATGTCTGGTATGAGAGTGTGGGAAGTGGATGACAGAATGACGGTGAGACGAAATAATGGGAAAGATGACGATGGAGCAATTGGTGTAATGCTGGCGGGGGAAACCGAAAGACCCGGAGAAAACCCGCCCCAGCGCCATGTTGTCCACCACAAATGTGGTCTAAATTTCGTGATGATTATATACTCTTGTAAATGATCATTTAGGAATATTCTGAGGACAGAAATAAAAGCTATTAACTCAGATTAAAGTCAAATATAGTTTCAAACTTCCGTTTTAGAAAATGTAGTATTATTTCTTGTTTGAGGGACACTTGAGATAGAAATCTAAGACTATGTAAGCTTTCAGTGTAATTTTATTGTGATTATTGACCATTACTGTGAAGTATAAAGCTAGTTGTAGTTTTAAGGAAGTAACGTATTTGCAAAGGAAATTTCAGAAAGGAAACGGAATAAAAGTTCTCAACGGAAATAATCGTAGCGGCATTATAAAATACCTTAATGTGTTTAGCAGTTAAAACCCAAGTGTGGAAAACAAAGCACCAAATATAGATTATAATGATAACAAGAGCTAACTAACTTAAAAAATCAAACTATTAAAGCGCCTTTTCATGGTTTCTCATAGTTTCACGGACTTCAATAGTCTGATATATGCCATTTGGCTTGGGCCTCTATTCTTTAAAAATTATGTTTTACACTTTAAAATATTTTCAAAACTTCGGTAAATGATAATTTACGATTGCAGTATAAAACCGGATGGATTAAGTTTCATGTTTCGACAGAATCGCGTGTGTAAGCAAATGCCGAGACCCAACAACTGCAGTGGTGACAAAAGTTCCCTCATTACCGTCACGCAAAGCCACGTGGACAGCTGCTGCTTCACTGAACACGTGGGGCTTTAATAAAAGAGTAGTATTTACCCTTGACAAACATTTACGTACCGTTTTCTAGAGAAGACACGATATGAACACTTTCGCTGTAGATTGCTGCAATATTGCATGAGTGGGAAGTGCTCTGAAGAGTTAGTTGAAATATATCGGGATAACAGACAATAGCATTAGGGAATATTTACTTCAACTCTCTACTACAATTTAGATTTAGCTTGAGTGCAAGTTTTATTTTGAGGCGATACTGGATTATCTCTAACGGTGACTATTATCAGGTACAGTGGACATTTTCTTACCAAGTTAAATACATATACTCGCCATAAATGTGTAATTGGTTACTCTGAGGATAGATTTGCTAGGCTGCATGTTACAGGTGTGTGAGTGCTGTCATGAAGGCTACACGAGCGAATACGCTAGAAGATAAAGTGTCGCGGATAGAGGGTGGCGGATTCGGGTCCCGTCTTGGGCATGAATGTTTATGTGCATTGTGATACGTGTGTAACCACAGTAAAGACACGAAGAAAACAAAATAAAAAGATATATCTATAATAAAAACACGGCGTATGCAGAGGAACTTAAATTTGATTAAAAATGTGTATGGGAGAGACTACACTTAAGGCAACGCTACACTGAAAATTCGCCGAAAATGATGAAAATCGTGGAATTTTCTTTTTTTGGCACTTTTGGTAGCTTAGGGTTCGTAGTAATAGATGGCATGCTATTTTTATCATTTGCACCACTTTAGGCAATCACGTAACAATTTAAAGGGATCTTTAATAATCGTTAAAAGTAACAATAATGGCTTTAAAATTCATTTTCTGAGAAACTTTTTTCTAACAATTTTCAGTATACAAAATGTCCTACGCGTCTAAGTTTTCCATTTAACTTAGTGAAATTTCCAAGATAGTTCCATAATATGTAAATAAGAATCTTCACATACCCCATTTTTTGTTAATCCTCATGTTTTGAATCTTATATGGTGTTAAGCAATAAAATAAGTTAATATTTTCAAAATTTTGAGAGCTAAAACGTGGAAAATATTTTAGAACAAATGGTACAAGAGTATTCCAAAAAATAAGAATGTAGGTCTTTTAAAATTCCTCTTTACTAGCCAAAAACAATGATTCAACTAAAAATCTCAAATTTGTTGACGCGTAGAACATTTTTAACTTTTATAATATGTTCACGCAATAATAATTAATAATTAATGAACTATCCGGTGTTGCAACATAAAAATTTGCATGCAAGTTTAAAATGAATTAAATGTTTAGTTTTTTCTAATTATGTGGCTAAATTTTCATAATGATAGGTTTATTATTATAAAATTTGGAATTTTCAGTGTAGCCTTGCCTTAAGCTCATAACCGAAATTTCATTTATTTATTTATTATTATTACATTATTATTATTATTATTATTATTATTATTATTATTATTATTATTATTATTATTATTATTATTATTATTATTATTATTATTATTATTATTATTATTATTATTATTATTATTATTATTATTATTATTATTATTATTATTATTATTATTATTATTATTATTATTATTATTATTATTATTATTATTATTATTATTATTATTATTATTATTATTATTATTATTATTATTATTATTATTATTATTATTATTATTATTATTATTATTATTATTATTATTATTATTATTATTATTATTATTATTATTATTATTATTATTATTATTATTATTATTATTATTATTATTATTATTATTATTATTATTATTATTATTATTATTATTATTATTATTATTATTATTATTATTATTATTATTATTATTATTATTATTATTATTATTATTATTATTATTATTATTATTATTATTATTATTATTATTATTATTATTATTATTATTATTATTATTATTATTATTATTATTATTATTATTATTATTATTATTATTATTATTATTATTATTATTATTATTATTATTACTATTATTATTATTACTATTACTATTATTATTACTATTACTATTATTATTACTATTATTACTATTATTATTATTACTATTATTACTATTACTATTATTATTATTATTATTATTATTATTATTATTATTATTATTATTATTATTATTATTATTATTATTATTATTATTATTATCATTATTATTATCATTATTATTATTATTATTATTATTATTATTATTATTATTATTATTATTATTATTATTATTATTATTATTATTATTATTATTATTATTATTATTATTATTATTATTATTATTATTATTATTATTATTATTATTATTATTATTATTATTATTATTATTATTATTATTATTATTATTATTATTATTATTATTATTATTATTATTATTATTATTATTATTATTATTATTATTATTATTATTATTATTATTATTATTATTATTATTATTATTATTATTATTATTATTATTATTATTATTATTATTATTATTATTATTATTATTATTATTATTATTATTATTATTATTATTATTATTATTATTATTATTATTATTATTATTATTATTATTATTATTATTATTATTATTATTATTATTATTATTATTATTATTATTATTATTATTATTATTATTATTATTATTATTATTATTATTATTATTATTATTATTATTATTATTATTATTATTATTATTATTATTATTATTATTATTATTATTATTATTATTATTATTATTATTATTATTATTATTATTATTATTATTATTATTATTATTATTATTATTATTATTATTATTGTTGTTGTTTTTGTTGTTGTCCTCCCTAAGTCGAAATATTAATTTCCGAAATACCATCATACCTACTATAAGTATTTCGTAGAGTTTTTGTTGCGAGAAGTGATTGGTTAAAACTGAATGTGTGTTTACGAATAGCCCTCCTCGGTGGCGTGGTGGTAGCATGTCTACTTCACGTTCAAGAGGTCCCGATTTTAAATCTCGGTCAGAATGAGTTACCTGGATAAGGTTTTTTCCGGGGTTTTCCCTTATCCTGTAAGACTAATATCGGGCAACTCTAGGCTCCATGGACCCCGGACTCATTTGAGCATCATTTCATCCATTCCACTCATCGTCCGATATGACTTAACGTTGGAGGACGTAAATTAGAAACAAACAAAATGTTTACGAATATCATAAACAATATTCATACGCATACACAGTATACGTCTGCAACGCTGTTATCCAGAGAAAGGTATTTAGAAATATTTGAAGGGTCATTGGTGTGCGACGACTTTCCGAGATTCCTCAGTGCAAAACTTTAGTTATGTATGAAAAATCCAGTTCGGTCATTCTTTAATAAACTTCTGTTAAAGATGGAAAGCTGGTAAACTATAATTTTATATCAGTTAGTTCAACTTTAGCAGACACTCTATTGCAAGGTACAAAACGCCGCATAATGAGACTCACTAAAATAAATAAATTTTAATTCCGCTGAATATATCTTCGAGAACGAGAAGGTTTGATTAGAAATAAGAGAGTATGGAAACAATTATCATGAGAGCACTAGTTATAGTCCTATTTTTCTATTATATCTTGGAATTTCATATTTAATGTTCCGTTTCGAAATGCTTGCACTTAAAGTTTTATTATAAAATTAATTATTCTCAACAACGGTCTCTACTTCTCAAAAGTTTCACTAATATTCTTCCGGGCGTATCATATATCACCCAGCACCTTTTTGATAATAGAAATTAGTTAATTGATTGCGTTTACCAGTGAAGTTTACAACTAGGAGAGAATCCTGTGAAGACTTACTGGTAGTTTGCAGTATTTAATTGAGTACAGGAGACAGACTAAGTTTAAAAGACACTAATTTGAAGCCACAGTAAGCGTAAAAGAGCCTGCAATGTGGCAGATTGCCAGGGAGTTAAGAACAAGTCCGACCAGGGCAGGCGCATTTTCTCGGCATGGTCTGCTTTACATGTGTACCCCACGGTCATTTTTATTTTCTCTAGCCATTAGTTATTTGTCTAGAAGAAATGTTGCATTCCATTAAAAATTCAGTAAATACATGATTAGAGTTGCCGGGTTAAAAAAGAAAAGTCTTTACGAAAAGTCCATACTCGCGTCTCTGTTTATGTTCTTTCTGAGATTAGCTTGACGAGTAAGCAAAAAATTTCAAGCATCAAATTTCATATTGTGACCTTGTGGGTTCGTAGAATTAAAAGTCCAATTTGTCAAAATTCTACATGTTCATTATTTCCGTAGAAATACACTGTTCAATTCTCACGTAACAATATTACGTCACATATACACAGTCTCCACCAAGGTCGATGACAATAACAAACAGCGTTTTGGTTACAACAACACTCTACAGCTGTTTACTGGTTACACAGCTCTTGGCGAGTCGTCGCCTTCTTTAATAGCTCATTGATAAATTCGACACTCTTCCAGAAGAATAAAGAAACCGAATATTCTATCACCTTCCAGATGCGTAACTTAATCTATGCCGGCAAGTTCTTTATCTCAGCTATCTTTATTTGCCGGCTCTTTGTGTACACTAGCCGCGCTATCGTAGATAACGGCTTCGCGACAATATATTAGTTATATCCAATTAAAAATATTATGCGAATATTTCAGGAAAATGTCTTTTTCCGGATAAGTTTCTTATTAAAATAACAAATAGTTTTTTATCTATATTACGAAATAAAAGGTATATATCAAACTTTTATGTGAATATACCGTGAAATACTGGGATCCTATAAAAGAAAGAAAAATATTTATTGCATAAAAGTCATTAAAATACACAATTGTGAAAAGTAAACTCCTTCCCAATATTTGCTATTTGGAAATATTCGTTGCTGCTTGTGTACATTTGCTCACAATGAAGGCCATCATCTAATAGTTCATGTTTGAAGAACAGCAACCCAGTTCTTCTGCATATAAATTAAACAAATCTGAACTTATGCCTTTAACTTTGTTTTCGCATTATCCGCGCAAAGTAAAAGAAGTTGCCCAATTTGAAATAATATCTAAATAAATATTTTTCTTGAGTTCCGATAGTGTATAGAAGAGCAGCTTTTCATTTGAATATTGCACCGTCTAAGGAATGGATGTTTATTTAAAATGTGTAGAGAAAGTTTATCTAATTTTTAATTCAGCTCCATTATCAAAGCCAATTTACTCGTATTTTGTAAAAGAGTGTAGAAGATTAAAAGATCAACCATATCATTTTAGTGATAAAAGCAGTTTCCGTAGAGCTCGGCTAAATGCAAAGCGGCGCTCAAAAAAAAAAAAAAATGTTACTTTTGAACGGTGAGGGTATTTTAATACTATGCGGAGTTAATGGATTTGGTGGAAGGAAAGCTATAATGGTACCTAGTAGAAATCGCATTAAATTTATCTCGGACACTGCATCACAGTGAAATTTTTGCTTTTCAATTTTCTCCAGTTAACAGATTTGCTCATTTTTAAATAGTAGTACACGGCGTTAATTGTACAATTAGCACAGTATACACAGGTATGCAGAACATGGGAGAGAAATGCAATATGCAATTTTGTAAATGCAATATTAACAAATGTTGTATGTGTACGCATATTATATGTTATTAATGCTGTTCTATTCACACCTGTTCCCTAGCTTGTGAATGAGAAAACATATTCCAACATTTGTGGGATCGTCAGTATACTTTACGATCGTAATCACTTTCACAATTTACTGCTGGTTTTATATGTAAGCATGCTACTTGGATTTTCAAGTTCCTTTTCATCTTCAAGTTCATGCTCCATATTATAATTTCTAGCATCATTACGTTTGATAATGCGATTTGCAGTGTCACTCCGTACTAAAACAATAAATTCCTTTCTGAATAAAATTCCCAAATACGAATTCCGCTATGTGTGCCTTTTGTCACGTATAACAATGAGGACTTTCCACTTTTTAATTAAAAGGCAAACACGTAAACGTCAGCTCTGAAACTTCCAGGTAGAAAAACTCGTTTATTTTTATTCATTTACCTCTTGCTGAATCACCCGCGTGTCTGTAATGTAGAAAGCATCGTGACTTTACCAGAATCAGACAATAAGGACAAATTTAACGTTAGAATAAACGCAAATTAGCTACACCGTAAATAATGCAGGGAAATATTTGAATTACTAGTCAGGACATTTGGGAACAGTGTTGAAATGCCAGCGCTATTGTGTATACAATAGAGTTGCTGTGTTGACTGCAAGTGGTGTATAGGAACTAAATTTGTAGAGCGTAAACTATTTTAAAAGCACACTTCAGTGTTATATTTTACCAAATGCATTATTCTGCATCAAATTAAGTACATAAGATTTTAATGCAAACCTGAGTATGAAGTACTATAACATGTCTATTTATTGATATTTCTTTTTGGCTTGGAAACTTTCTGTCATATGGCGTTCCCCAAGGTTCATTATTGAGTCCGTTAATATTTATTTTATACATGCATGATATAAAAGATAGCACACCAAACGCCAATATAATACAGTATGCGGATGATACAACAATTCTAATTAGTGATAAAGATGCAAATTCACTCGAAAAATGACATGAATGCTACAGGAAATTCCATAAATAAATATTTCAGTGACTCAAACTTAACTGTAAACTCCAAGAAATGTGGAATTATAATCTTTGGTTACAGGAACATAAGCAACACCCCATTTTAACCATCTCTAATAATATTATTAAAAATGTAGATTATGTAAACTTACTAGGATTAAATATAGACAGGACATTAACTTATAATAGCCATATCGAGAAACTGGCACTACAAATTAGCAAAAACCTATTTGTTTTGAGAACTCTTAAAAATTACATTCCACGTACAACTAAAATTATATATTTTGCCCTTATCCACTCTGCCTTATCCTATGGGATATAAATTTGGGGTAACACCAGTAAAACAAACCTCAGTAGGATATTCATACTCCAAAAACGTGCTATTAGATATATAGGGAATTTAAAACATATAGATTCTTGCAAAAATACCTTACGGCAAACAAAGATACTCACACTCTCGAGCTTATTTATTTATTTATTTTCACTTGGTTAATCATAAGTTACCAATGAAAACAAACTCAGATATCCATAACTATGATACAAGGGGCAAAAATAATCTCGCTATTCTAGGACACAGAATGCACTTATATGAAAAGATGCCTAGTTATACAGGAATACAATTCTGCAATGTACGTTCCGATTCAATTAGAACCTGTAATAATTTAAATACATTTAAAACACATTTAAAATCCTTTCTAATAGATAATGTATTTTATACCATCGAAGAATTTATGTATCACTATAAAAATAGCTAGACTTTATTTCTGGTTTTAGCATATTATATTTAATTTTAAATTCTATACCACTAAGCAATTTATGACTAGCTTGTATATTTAATTTGATCTCTCCATTATTTTATTATTTCTAATCGTTTACTTTAAAGAGAGAGTATGTATTACAAATGACATGGCTTAATTGTGTTCAAACACTGTATTAAGTTGCAATAAATATGAATATGAACATAATTTTCAAAATAATATTGTGACTTTGTGTTTTCGTGAAATGAAAAGTCCAATTTCGCCACTCAAAATTGTTCTTCATTTCCACCGACTTACAGTTAAACTCTTGCCAATTACACAGAATTACGTGCTGCACACAATTACAATTCACCAGTTCGTCCGTTACAATTTCACTTGTCCTCGCGATTACGTAAACTCCGATACACATACACAGTTACGTACAGTCTTCCGTTGCACAATCTTCTCGTTCATTAACACGTCACTGACTAACTCTTACACCAAGAATTGCGACTGTCTCCTCACTGACACCTCGTGCACGACGTGTAGCTTATATAGGGTACGCTTGCCGATCTCGAAGGTTCCCCAGTAGATGAAAGATCCCGTAATTTCGAGAACACAGGTGGAACCGAAACAGACGGCACAATGATGTTTTTCTCCCGGCCATCGCCTGTCACCACTATAAGACAAACGAGGGGAGGCCGTGGCTAACACGGACCTCCCTTGCTGTCCGCTCCCAGCTGCTTCTATTGGGTGTTCCAACGCTCGCGTGACACTACTCCCTCCTCAAAGCTGTTCGTCTCGAACAGCACCATCGTAGCGTGCCAGGCGGTCCAGGTGCACCACCAGCATCTGCTCGGAGTCTCAGCCAGAAGTAGCGCTGCCGTAGTTTGTCAATCGTTCGGTTCGCTCCCAGGTGTCCTCCCGAAGTACCGGCGTGCACTTCCTCCAAGACTTCCGGGACCTTACTCCGGGGAAGTACCAAGTGTTCTCTCTGCCCCTTCCCATCGGGTGACTCCCATACCCGGAACAGCACGCCCTCTCTGGTCTTCAACGGGTCCCATTGGGCCCAGTACGACCTGTAGGTTGCGCTCCTCGGTGCGATGTCCTCCCAGGTTGGTCTCGTCCCTGCCTCCACTTCCCTCAAGAGTGGCCCCAAGTCTGCGTCCGCCAGCTGCTCCCTCCTCAGGCCTGCGCTATCCCAGGCTTCAGCAGGCACTGCCACAACTACTCGGACTGCTGCGGCACGCTCCTTCTCTTCCACTCTTGTGCACTGGCCGCACTCTTCTGGACAGGGTCTTCGGGACATGGCGTCTGCGTTACCGTGGCTCTTCCCTCTACGATGTTCCGAGGTGAAGTCGTACTCCTGCAGCCTCTGGACCCAACGTGCCCTCTGGCCTTCCAGGTTCTTAAAGCTCAATAGCCAGGTTAGGGCGGAATGGTCAGTCCTCAGGTGGAATAGCTGATCGTACAGGTGCTTACGGAAGTGCTCCAAGGTCTTTACTACCGCCAATAATTCTCGTCGGGTGACGCAGTAGTTCTTCTCTGCCTTGGATAGCGTCTTGCTGTAGTAGGCTATCACCCGCTCATGGCTGTCCTGGATCTGCGATAGGACACCTCCATTGCAATGGTCGCTGGCGTCGGTGTCCACAATGAAGGCGCCACCCGGTTGTGGGAAACCCAAAATTGGAGCACTGCACAGGGTCTCCTTTAGGTGCTGGAAAGCGTTTTCGGCGTCCTCTGTCCACACATAAGGCCGGTGTTCCTCCGTCAGGCGGGTGAGGGGTTTTGCGATGTTGGAGAACCCCTTTATGAAGCGGCGGTAATAACTGCACAGCCCCAGGAAACTGCGCAACTCTTTCCTATCCTTTGGGCGAGGCCAATCTCTCACAGCCTGTGTCTTCTCCGGGTCTGTGGCCACTCCGGTTGCTGAGACTATGTGGCCCAAGTAGTTAACTTCCTTGCGGAAGAGCTGGCACTTCTTCGCGTTCAGCTTCAAGTTGGTCGCTTGCAGTCTCTGTAGCACCTTACTCAGATTCTCGAGGTGATCTTCAAAAGTCTTCCCGACGATGATGATGTCGTCCAGGTATAGCAGGCAGGTATCGTAAGTCAGCCCTCTCATCACTGACTCCATAAGGCGCTGGAAGGTAGCTGGTGCGTTGCAGAGGCCAAAGGGCATAACCGTGAACTGCCAGAGCCCTTGGCCCGTCGAGAATGCAGTCTTCTCCTTGTCTGTCGGGTCTAGAGCTACCTGCCAGTAGCCCGACTTCAGGTCCAGGGTCGAGAACCACTGTGCACCAGCTAGCGTGTCCAGGGTGTCGTCAATCCGGGGTAAGGGAAAACAGTCCTTCCGGGTGACGGCGTTCAACTTTCTGTAGTCTACGCAGAAGCGCAGCTCGCCGTTCTTCTTTGTCACCAAGACTACAGGGGAACACCAAGGGCTGTCAGACTCTTCAATCACTCCCCTGGATCTCATGTCCTCCAGCATGTCTCGTACCGCCCCTTGCTTCGCCAGCGGAACGCGTCTATGTGGTTGCCGAATAGGCCGGGCGTCCCCGGTGTCGATGCGGTGAAGCACTTTGTCCGTGCGGCCGTAGTCACTATCACCTTGGCTGAAGACGCGCTGATACCGCCTTAGCAGTTGTCGAACCTTCTCCAGCTGTTCTGTGGTCAGGTGGTCGGCCGCCCTCTCCACCAAGCCTTCTATCCGGGGCCCCAGGTGTTGCTTCGGCGCCGGCTCCTGTGTCTCGTCAATAGCTGTTACGCTCACCACGGGCTCGCACATTCCCAACTCCGTCCCGGCCTGGACGTCGTGATCGGCGTTCGTAGGATTTAGCAGTCTCACGGGCACCTCCTCTCGGCACGGCAGCAATGCCCTGGCTACACACAGTCCGTTTACAGGCGTCTTCTGGTCCAGCATCATGTTCCTGGTTCGCTGGCCCTCCAGTCGCGCCGTCACCACCACCTCGCTCCTCGCGGGGACAACCACGTCTTCGTCCAAGACGACCCTGCAAATTCCAAGGCGCTCTTCGGGTTGACGGAGTATAACCTCTTCTCCGTTAAGCCGCAGGACCTTCTTGCCGACGTCGACCGTCGCCTCGTGGCTCCTGAGGGCATCCAGTCCCAGAATCACCTCCTCAGCCACCTTCGCGACGAACACCCACAGACGCACGGCACTCCGTCCCAAGTTCAGCTCCAGCAGGGCCTCCTTCTCCACAGGCAAGGTGTCGCCCGATGCCGTGACAAGCTGGTATGGTCGGTTTGGCTTCCTTGCCGGCAAACCCTTCGCCACGTCAGGTCTGATGATGGTCACGGCCGCCCCAGTGTCCACCAGCACGCGGCACGGCTTCCCTCTTACCCAACCGTCCGCGATGAGGCTGTCATCCATACGCCGGCTGACGGCGCGCAGTGTCACTCGAGGGGATGGTGGTGATGGCGCCGACGTGCTCCTCTCCACGACGGCCCTTACTCGTTTTCCGGCTGCTCTTCCTGGTGTGGGCAGTCTCTCTGCAGGTGTCCGGGCTGTCCACACCCCCAACACAGGCCACTAGGTGTTCGCCGGCGTCCCTCAGCTCGTCTTCTGTCTCCGGCGTAGCGGACACTCCTCGTTCTCGACGTCGGGATGGATGTTATTTTGGCCGCCTCCATCCTTAATGCCGCTGTCAGCGCCTCGTGGATGGTTTTATATTCGCCGAGCATTAGGCGCTGACGAATCTCCGTGTCCCGTACCCCGTCGACAAAATTGTAGGTGGCTTCCCGGGATACGAACTCCAGTGGCAGGTCAACCAAGGCTTTGCTAGCCAGCTGCTCGATCGCAATGGCGAACTCCTGCAGCGTCTCTCCCGGCTGCTGTGACCTTGCCTTTAGCTGGCTGCGGTATGCTGCGGCTAAGCGGTGGTTCCCGAAGCGATCCTCCAGGGCTTCCCAGATGTCCTTGGGCGCCGCCGTCGTCTGCACCGCGTTTAGGACTTCCGCGGCTCTTCCCTGGAGGCTGGCTATTAACTGTGTGGCCTCCTCCTCCGGTGACCATCCGTTGTGCCTGGCCACTGTGTCGAACTGGCGGCGGAAGACCTCAAACGTTGACGCGCCGTCATACTTGGGAGGTTTGACGCGCGGCGATGTTATGTCGCGTTCCGGTGGGTCGGCCTTCAAATCCTTCAACCTCCTGCCGACGACGTCCTCCACCATGGCGCTCAGGGACTTGGCGCTGTTGTCGGCCTTTCCTTCCAGCTCATTAACGCGGCTCGCCAGGTCTTCGACGCGCTCGCCTAACTCTGTGACGTCCTCTTTTACGCCGGCCAACTGTTCTTCAAACTTTGCGGCGGGAGCCTCGTTCGCCGCCTTCATTTCCGTGGCCAGACTGCCGTTCGCTGCTCTCATTTCTGTGGTTAACTCGGCCTTCATTTCTTCCATCTTCTCGTTGATGTTGTCGTTGGCCGTCTTCATTTGTTTCAACTCGGCGGTGAGGTTGTTATTTGTAGTCTCCAGCTTCGCGGCCAGGCTGTTTTTTGCCGCTTCCGTTTTTGTTGTTAACTCGTTCATCTTCGCCAAAAGCATTTCCAATGCGGATTCCATGGCTGTAATGTTCGGTGCTGTTGTCTTCCCGCTTCCTGACACCAGTGTGGCTTTGTGGGTTCGTGAAATGAAAAGTCCAATTTCACCACTCAAAAATTTTCTTTATTTCCACCGACTTACAGTTAAACTCTTGCCAATTACACAGAATTACGTGCTGCACACAATTACAATTCACCAGTTCGTCCGTTACAATTTCACTTGTCCTCGCGATTACGTAAACTCCGATACACATACACAGTTACGTAAGTCTTCCGTTGCACAATCTTCTCGTTCATTAACACGTCACTGACTAACTCTTACACCAAGAACTGCGACTGTCTCCTCACTGATTCCTCGTGCACGACGTGTAGCTTATATAGGGTACGCTTGCCGATCTCGAAGGTTCCCCAGTAGATGAAAGATCCCGTAATTTCGAGAACACAGGTGGAACAGAAACAGACGGCACAATGATGTTTTTCTCCCGGCCATCGCCTGTCACCACTATAAGACAAACGAGGGGAGGGCGTGGCTAACACGGACCTCCCTTGCTGTCCGCTCCCAGCTGCTTCTATAGGGTGTTCCAACGCTCGCGTGACAATATACTGTAAATAGCGCATGTATAAATACCAGAGATTCGTTGTATTACTTTAAAATAACATCATAAATAATAGTGGTACTCCCGATAGAAAGAGGCGCGTTACTTCTGCAATTTTTGTTATATCATATGGAAGCAACTTTTTGTGTTAACCGTAATGCTTCACACGCAGAAGTTCAAAACATTAAAGCTCAAAAAAACATACATGTTCATAAAAATGATATTAATAAATATTTACAAAATTGGAAGGTAAATGTATGAAAGCATATGTACATATATGTAAAATATCTGCAAGGAATGTAGCTTGTGTAGCTAATGTTACACGTTTCTCACAGCATTACACGTTTTAGGGATATGCATTGTTATTAGTATTGCTTATGCACTTATGTACAGAGTTAACGTTATATACTCGCCCGATATCACAATTTCGAGGAAAATGTCTATATTCTGTTTATTCACGAGCGTTAAAATATGCTGGGAGTACCGTGTATAATTAGTTATCTGTAAATATGCATTACAGTCCGCAAAGGTAAAGCTTGTATACTTAACGCTACTTATACACTTGCCTGGGGTATAAACAAGCGGTTATAGTTAACTTTTCGTATACACTTACATTATAACCTTCTGGGAATACAACTACCATAGTTCATATATGTGCAATACGCTCTTGAAGGCAACTCAACTGAAATCAATATTTCAAAATCTATATTAATAACTACTTGTTTATACTTACAGTTGAAACTCGTTTATACGTTATTCACTTCTACATTTTTTACACATATATGCTAAATTTGTAGGGACCAGTCGTTCTCCATGACAATTTTGCTCAAATATACATTTTTCGGTTATACATTTTCTCGGTAATGCGTTCCTTTTCTGATTTCCATACACAAAATATACCCATTTATACGTTCTTTTAAAGCGTGCGGTGGTATGCTTGCTTTGGATAGCTTCGGAACTGCCTAGTTTGCGGATCTCATTGTCATCATATCGTTCCAACAGTCTATTACCCTTGGTTTCAACACTCACTTCTCTGCTTTAAGTCGAGTGTTGCTAGTGTGCTGCTTTAATTGTGATTGATCCTTTCATTGGCGCCATATCGTTCTAACAGTCACTTACCTATTTCAAGTGAGTTTCGAGTTACCAACAGGAGAAGAAATATGTGTGAGTATCAACCAACAAGGAAGAAAACAAGAAAATCCTTAACTTTTAGTTAATTGATGGGAATTAATCGTTTCTTCCCACTAGCCGTATATAATGATGACGCCTGGGACTCAAGTCACCACAAACGGTGAATCTCGGATGCGAGGGCCCCTTTTAGTTTACCGGGGAAGTATACGAGTCAAATGGAAAATATAATGTCAGGACAGCACGGTAGCCATGGCCATGGTAGCTCAATGGTTTAGAGCGACTGGATGGAAACCAGGGGATCCGTGGTTCAAATCCCGGCCATGGCATTGAATTCTTCATGTTGACTCTATCTAACAAAAACCTTAGGCTATATACGGCTAGTGTGGAGAAATGATTTATTTCCATCAGTTAACTAAAATAACAAGAGTTAAATGATGAACCCTGGGACTTAAGTACTTACGATAGTAAGCCGCCACAAACGGTGTGTCTCGGATGCGAGGGCCCCTAGTGGTTTACCGGGGAAGTATACGAGTCAAACGGAGAATTTAATGTCAGGACGGCACGTTGGCTACGGTAGCTCAATGGGTTAGAGCGACTGGAGGGAAACCAGGAGATCCATGATTCAAATCCGGGCCATGGCATTGAATTTTTCATGTTGACTCTATCTATAAAATATCCTTAACTCTTGGTGAAAAATTAAAACTTCTGGATGAGGTTAAAAACCGTCCTAAGGAAACGAAGAAGAATATTGCTGAGCGTTTGGGCCTACCTTACTCGATAGTGAAAACCATAATAAAGAGGATATACGGAACATATCAAAACCTGCATGTAGATATAAAAATGTAAAGAGAATACAAACAGGACGTTTTGCCGATTTATAAAAATGTCTTATAGTCTGTTTCAATCAACATCGATAGAAAAATGTTACAAGAGAAGGCACTAGATTTTGCGAAGCAGCTTAAAATGGCGGATGACTTGAGACCTTCTGTTAGCTGGCTCCAAAATTGTAGGAAAAGATACGACATATAAGTGGCCGGAGAATTTGTGGAGAGGCCAATAGTGCTTATAATCAACTAGTGTATGTATGTCTGTACGGAAAAATCCAAAAAGTAGACAAAACTTGAAGATTTTTAAAGCCACGTGAAGTGAACAATGTATGCACTAATTTTATTTGTGTAATTAATACGCATTTCCATACCTGGAGAGAAAATGAGTTACAAGTTTTCTCATTTATACATTATTTTAGTAGTTTCCCATGAAAAACGTGTAAGTGAGGTTCCACTGTAATTTGAAACATATTTTAGTATCTCACAAATAGTTACACAATAAATGATAAAATGGTTTTTAATGTAAAATATCTTCCTATCCTATTTTTCATAATCTGAGCATGAACCTTCAATAAAACATTTAGAAGTAAACATTGTAGGTATATGGCCACATTGGAACGTTATTTCCTGGAGTGCGGCGCTTGTATTTTTGGAAATTAATTTAAAACTATATATATAAATGCGATAAAGTCTCTGGTTATTTATTTCTTATACTAAATTATGGAGATTGGCACCATTAAATTTAACGAAAATAAAATAATAAAAATCAAAACAATGGCTTATGTATATTTCATTAAAAATTATAAATCAAGTAGGTTAAAAGATTACTATTGGAGTCCCATCAACATTTATTCGCGCTAATCACCTTTAATTTCCTTTGGGCCAATCGCGTTAATTATTTAGCATTTATTTGTCATCACCGAAACTGGCTTACCTACTGATCCGCCATGTTAGAATTTTGGCCAATCCTGTTGAAAGTCTTTGGGAAGTGATCTACAAAAAGGTAGCTCGAGTGCAAGTAATAGTAGTTTTTAAGGGCATAGGTAGTTGTGAAACACGTCCAGTTCCTAGCATGCTTTTGTAGGAGATAGGTTAAAAAGCACCAGACCTTAAGATGCAATTAAATTAAGGAAAATCAGCGAAACACTGAAGAATAAATTAAGCAAGAACAGGAAATACAATAAAAATGCCTCTGTTTTATATGCATAATTAAAGAAACAAAAAAACAAGGAGATGCCACTAAAGACAGGAATACAATTCAACAAACGAGATGAAAAGCGATAAGCGAAGACGAACTATTAGGAAGAAGTGCAGAATTAAATCCGGAAATCTAACTGGCGAAACTGAAGAGAAAGAGGAATGGAAGTACTGTTATTCTGATTATAGTAAACTTAAATGTATTTACTTCTGGTTTTGAAGAGCTATTTCACTTGCGAGGAACTTACGTATTTCTACATTATACCAATGAACTTGGATCGAAGTAATCTCCTTTGAAGCACTCTTCACATCGACACCTACATACTCCAATGCTTCGTTTGAGTCCAAGGGTATTTGTGTGATTAAAACTGGCCGATCCTACAACAAGAGTTATTGAAGTCACAAAGCGTAGAAATTGAATACCCAAATCGTTAATGTTACAGCTGTGCCCTGTATTGACCAAACATTCAGAAAAACTAGCACTTTCATACAAACGAATGAAAAATATTTCGTAAGAGAACGTTAGATATTTTCATGTAGCCCCATAAAAATATTAAGTGGGATCAGCTGAGATGAGAGTGCTGACCAGGCAACGGGCCCATCCCGACCTATCCAGACAGTACGGAATATAAATGTGAAATGGGCACATACGTTCTTCTCTATACGAGCCAGTGCCCGGGGATATTGAAAGCCATTTATTTTCTGCCCCTCCCTTTTTTTAAAGAGAAAGCGGGTGCAGCAGCTGAGGGAAACTTTTTCTAAAAGTAATTTTGGTGTTGAACCGTTACGACAGCATATATGACTACTCAAGGAAATAATTCAAATGCTAAAATCGCATTTGACTAATCACACAAACGTGGCATGAGAGCTTTTGAAAGCTTTAACATTGCAACTACGGTGATTAAGCAAATTTCACGTGCTGAAGGTTGCTTTGTCTGTGAATAACATTGGGTTACAAAGCGTGGTTGGGTTGCGTTTGGTTCAAATATCATTTACAAAACTTCAATCACAATGGATGGTTACCTGAAATAGTACATGGACTTTTTCAAGATATTATGGACGCAGCAGCTGTTCCCGCAGTATTCTCCAAACCGATGAATGGCTTACTGTACAACTGGTGGGCAGCTATAACAGCATACTCACAGGATTATTGTCCTCTACACACCACAATAGTGCTTCCCTCTTCTCCCCTCCTTGATCCTCTGCGTATGTGTAATGCACCCAGTTCATAATTTGTGACGAATACTGATAAGTGTATTGGGGTGAGGAACCCTCCTTTGGAAATCATCCCTGGTAGAGCCTTTCAGCCTCACTCTCATAACAAATGGGCTTGTCTGCCAAATGATTCCGTGTGTAAGGTTCCATGATTGTCATAGTTAATAAATTTCACCTTTCTGTATGTAAACAAGAAGAACTGTACTGCCCAAAGGTGAAGCAAATGGAAGAATGGGTGAATGAATGAAGGCTGAACACGAGAAGTTAACATATGGATGTAAAAGAGTTTGGTGACCTCAGGTATATTCAAAGGGAGAAACTGCAGGATACCGCGCTTCAAAAGAAAACAAAATGGGCTCAAAAAAGTTTACCGACTGGGTGGTAGCATTAATGACAGATAAGTCTTTCACTGTAACAAGTGCTTTTCCTCTTTCTTTGGCCTTTCTCTTCTGTGTTCTGTATTTTCGTATCAATAAACAGAATAAGTATAACGTTAACTTTTCCTTAATTATGTTTCAAATACCTAATGCTAATGATCCCTTCTAGTAGTATCGACTAATTTAATCACTTAAATTCACTTGCATTGAAACGAAGTGCTGCTACCAGTTGATACCTTAACAAAAAGTGGTTCAAGCATGTCTACTGAAAACAGTGTTTGTGGGTAGAGTTTAGAAAAACTGTATATAGTAATTTTTAAAATAATTGTTTTTCTTCAATGCCCATAGCCTCTTCTTATTCTAAGAATGTACCTCTCTCTTAAAATAGGATTTAAAGTGTGGTAATGGAGTTAACTGTCTAACTTTGTTTTCACAACATCTCTCCATTAATAATATATTTCAGGGTGTTCAACTCACCACTGTGGGCATCGAATAGCACAAATCGCTTAATTTATTTAAGGGCATAGCGTGCAGTAATGCCTGCAATGTAAAGGAGGAATGCTGACAGCATATTGACGTCTGCCGCCAGCAATATTACATAGTAGCAGGGTATCGAAGGAACATCTCAATATAAGATATTTTCTAAATGAGACGAAATAAGCTTGAAATGGCTTATCATCAGATAACGTTTTTGGCAAGAAAGAAGATAGATCTGTCAGTAGGCATAAATAAGTATATTTTTGATAAAAACATTAAGAAGGATCTATAATTATGTTATTAAACTGTAAACACTGGTTATGAAAGGTCCATCACCATGATGGGCAGCGATTGACGCAGCCCCTGTCACCTAGAAACACTGAGACGACATATAACCTGGTATCAGAAAAGCACTGACACAAACGAATAAATATAAATAAATGATATATTTATAAATATAAATAAATGACGTATGTCAGAATAGACATATGCCATAATGTTAGCATATACTCCGGAGACCGCCACAGTGACAAGGCCACTCTACGAAGGTCAGTAAACTCCCTTTGCAATCCCTGTAAATAAACAACCCTACTCTACTCTCTGTTTTGCCCTCAAGGAAAATTTGGCGCTTTCCAGTCGGAAACCAACCCATTGTTAAAATCCCATGCGTGCTTCTGACAACAGGCTATAAGATTTTGACCGACGCGCAGAGCACATGCCTTCACATAAATTTTTGCAACGAACCTTTAGAGAAAGCGTCTCTGATGTTAGGTCCGAAAGTGGAAATTCTGAACACTGATCGCAAGGGGGGATAGTTAAGAGCCAATAGAAAATTTATATTCGTTCATGTGATTTTGCAATCTCCGAAAAATACCTAGAGTGGGGGTAATTCAAAGTGATGGCGGAAAGTAGGTCTTGCTAGTAAGACACTTTGGTCCTGAGTTCTACGTGAGACGGAGGCGTATTCGGCGCCGCCTAAGAAGTATACTTCCGCGCCATGCACAGAGACAAAGTGCAATATTTAGCAATCTCTCCAGTGAGAGTTAGCACAAAGAATAATATATAGGGAAGACGATAAATATATCCAATTCGACTACGCAGTACTACTGCCCCCGTGCTTCACATCACAATATTAACAGTGGCGCTAAACACAGTAACCACACCGGCGACGACTTTACGGTGGCGAGCAAAGGAGCCTAAGGACAACAATAAACTTCTGTCTACCGGATCCGTGGTGTCATCATTCAACCCACAACCAGTCAGGACGCACCCACCCCTGAAGTACAGATGAGAGTTCTCATGCGGGAGCTACATGTCACCTCGAACCGGTTACAATCTCCCTTTCCTTAACCTCCTCACGCCACCGATCCTTAATTGTGAGGCGTTGAGCACAAGGGAGAGCTCGACGTGGTTCGCTACGGGCCGGACCGCCTCACGATGACACCGGATAGGATCGATTCTTGGGCCCTCAAAGCAATACTGCAGGCTTCGGAATCGCTTAATCCAGGCAATCTATGATTTACATATTGAGTTACCTATATGTAGCTGAAAGAAAGTTTTCAAACCTTGAAGTTATATTGGCTGGTTTTCATGAACGCACTTGCTTATTCGATACATGTTAGTTATTCTGTTAATGCATACCTATTTATAAAGTATTAACATATTAAATAAATCGTCTTTCAACATATTATCGGTACCCTAAGATTCTAAAGATTCTCAAACACACTAACATTCCCCAATAATGTAAAGAATTTCTCTAACAGACAAGTTTCGGTGAATGTAGCGCATATAAGACGTGTTTAGTTTATTGTTAATCACACCCACACTTAATTTTCAGCAATTTATTTACGCTTTGTAATTCTACACCACAAAACACATTGTGCCCTTTATAGAAACGTTTATCATGTCATAATACCTGTCTGTTTCGTTCACTTGTCAATCTATCGCTTTCTGTTGCCAGGTAGTATATGATCTCCGCTAGTGTGCATAGAGGAATTGGATGCTCTCGTGCATGACAAAACTCGCACAGCTTGCTAACAAGGTTGTTATCGCACACTGCCTACTTCTTATGTGACAATTTCAAAGCAGAGGAGCTTATAGCTTAACGGTTTTTATGATTTTCAGTGCCTTTTATTCGAGTTTGATTTTCCTTACACTTTTCTGCATTAAGAACATTGCATGCAATGTAGTTTGTAGAGAATCTGGTTCTAATTTTCAGCAGATGAATTAAGTACCGTTGTATGGTTTATGCTAAACATTTAAATTCCCAAAGATTTGGCTTAATTAATTCGGCCACTGAGGATAAACTAACAAGAACACATTTAAAGTTTGGACTCTTTTCTGAAATAATTATTACATTTTATTAATTATTTAAATAATCTAGTAGCATTTTTATTTTTACAAAATAAAGATGTTTCCATCGAATGCAACTCTGATTAATTAGTATCATAAAAGTAAAACAAAATGATTATTTTCAACCACTATTAAATATATAGTAAGAAATTTCAAATGCATTACTAATTGTAATAGAATAATATGTGACAAACTTTTCATAGCATTAATATAAATATTTTAAGATACCTATATAAATTTTACCACTGATTATCCTTAAACATTTGGTCTTATTTATTAATTAATTAATTCATTCATTTATTTGGCATTCTTGCGTTGCGATTTAACATATTCATTAGTGTATTCATTAGGCTCGCTTCCTCTTAATGTAACAGCCTCGAGCTAATAAAAACTTTCATATAATTCGGAATAAGAAATGGGAAAAATAGAGACGATGTTAGAGTGAAACATATGAAAGCATAATGTTTCACATAAAGTTTATGCTTAGTTCTTTCCAGATATATAGGAACAACATCTTATTGGAAAAGTACTGCAACAAGTATCACATCAACGTGAGTAAACGTAGCTTTCATGGCTGGAATTAATATAGGTAACTGGAACCTATTTCCAGGCTGCTATGAAGTGATCTGCTGGAGGTTGTAGTTCCAGAGCTTTCGTCTACTAGTGAGGCCTCCGTACCAAGTAATCGCTCCGCTCGAAAATTTACCAGAGGTTTCACCTAGCCCGCCTGCTTCCTCTTTAGGGTGACATTCAAGATATTCCTTCGTAAGTGTTTGTTTGCCGTCCAGGGCACTATACGCCACAGTAGTCACTGCGAATAATAGAGGCTGCTGACCTGGGTTACGAGGACAGGGCTCCACCTCGGCAATATCATTGGACATTGAAAACATCTTGACCACAATCTGATACGCGAGTCTCCTACATAAGCTAATCCAGCTAGAGCTTCGTACACATCTAATCCATTTTATACACTCTTTTCAGAAACACAGATCTCTGTGGTCCCAGATGCGGGAAACAAATCAAAACAAAGTTCAATATGAGCCGGATTCTCCAAAGCTTCTATTCTATCGACCATGGTCTTTAGCGTGTACATGGCCTAACTTGCAACAGAGTTGCCAGTCAATATACATGACGATGTAATGTTCTGCACAAACCCCATGCAGAACCATCAATTTCTTTCAGAAACACCTCCATTACTCCATGAAGGGGTGAGCGTTAGCAATTGTCCATCTACCCGGAAAACAGCCACGCCGTTCTGTTAAAGAAACGTCATTTTCCCGATCAATTTACCATATTTACCTTTCTCTGCGGAAGGGTAGAGTAGAAAAACGCCATCCTCTAGGAGCGAAGCAAGGCAAGGGCATAACTTTCAGGCGGGAGGGGGAAACATCAGGGACCTATGCTATTTGACCATGAGGGCTGCGGTATCCTTGTGTCCCATGTTAAGGTCGTATGTGCCCATCCACCTAAACTTGCGCCTTTTCGGTCTATAAAGATCTCCGTCCTGCTATATGGCTGCGAGATCTTGGGGATGACCACAGATTCTATTCTGGTGCTACTGCAGCGGGTGCAAAATAAAGGTCTCTAGGCCATTTATTCTGCATTCCGCTTCTTCTCCGTGAGACACCTGCACGAAGCCTCATTTTTCCGTATGTGGAGTATGGAATTATGCATCAGCCTGAAGATTTTTACGACTCTTTGCTACTCCATCGGAACGATCTGATTTCGGCGTTCTTAGGTATTATAGTCCCGATCACGCCGCTTCAAGCGTCATTGGCTTCTAACAAAGCCAAGTACGCGTAAGACACACCCAGGGCCGTCCGCAGCCTACCAACATTCATCATCGTCATCGGTTCAGACATGGCACAATCTTCTCCGAGAAAACTTTAACGCGTCAATGAAATATCCACCGCAGTTGTGGAAGAAAGGTCTGCAACTTACATTTCCACCAGACCATGGCATAACAGCGCGGAAATAGCTTCTGGTTACATTACATGATTGTGTTGACCAAATCAGAATTAGGTTATAACAGGACTGACAAAGATAATATAATAGAGTAGAATAATCATCGCCAGTGTTCGACGGTACATCATTAGGACCGACGCCCCAGTGCATTGGTGTACTTCCATGTAAATGTAAACAGACAGAGTAGCTTGGTATGATAGGTGATTGCTATGCTGCATTGGAGATCCAGACGAATTTGTGGCCCCGTCTCATATGTCTTATCCTTCTTGTAACCCTCTAGATGATACGATTTTCCTTATGTATAAAAGTGATCCTTTCAAATGAAGCTAGCGATATAATCTCTACAATAAGCATATGCTCCAGTAGATCTAAGGCATCCTTAACTGAAAGTGTCTTGCATGTTGGAAGAAGTAAAGTCGATGATGCGATATCTGAAAATGTTATAACATAAATTGAGATTCCAGCAACTAGGATTCTACCATCGGATCCAGTGACAATTGTCCTTGCCTCGTAGGGATAGTATTCGTGATCAGCTGAACGTTTCAACATACTGTCATTGCAACACAAGACACACAGGATTAAGTCAAAATCTTGAACTATATTCTTTAGCAACTCTATGCTGATGCAATATCTTCTTTCAAAGTAATTCTCACAATCTCCTCTACAAACATTATTCGACATGTATGCAGACGGTTGCTCTTCACGATGCCGCGCATCGACTTCCACACTAGGTTGCGGATTTTTATGAAAGTTTAGTACTTCGTTCCTAAAAAGCTCCCCTCATCGTTTTGTCGCAGACGCGATCCTGCACTTCTCGAACCTCAGGACCACTCTCTGTGACTGGACAAACGAAGACCCAGAAGCCTTCCAGTAGCTCCTTTCTCCTGTTGGAACATACCGATTATTGGCGATGGTATTAACTTGTTACTTCGTATAGTTGGGTTGCTGGTATTTTTTATTTTAATCATTAGATGAAGCACACATTGGCACCCTCATTCGTACTTCCAGACTCTGGGGAAGATGGGGAATCATCTTGGTTGCAAAAATACGTGGGTCAGGCAGATCGGCCACGGGAATCGAACCCGGGTCTCCCGAATGCGGACCGTACACGAAATCATCTTAGCCATCCTGCTCGGTTCTTCTCGTTTCCTGACAGTCGCCGCTGGCATCTCTCTCGTACATCAAGTTGGACCACAATGACGCCATCATTTCCTTGAAACTGTTGGCTTTAGTAGAAATTCAAATAACTAATGACTGCTTAGACTAGACTTCCAAGCTCTAAAGTTCCGCTGAAATACACTCTTATGCATTTTGTTTTACGCTTAACTTAACAACTGGTTTAAAGTGATAACATCTAAATATTATGTTATAGAGGATATCTGGATTTCGAATTCGGAATCCGAAGATTCAAAAAAATACGTATGTGGATCATGTGATAGTATTCTTCAGTGGGTTAAAGGAGGCATATACCTTCATTATATTAAAATGAAACATGATCTGGCTTAAGAGATTTTCAGTTTACAAATACGAGTAGCTTATATTTGTTGCAAACTAAATCTAACTTACGCTGTTAATGAATAGATTTAACCAGACAATGGGAAAGCCGTAAAAAAAGCCGTAAAACTATCACTTCGTCAAAGAATGTGCTCTAACCTGCATTTATTAATATTGAAGAACGCCGTTTCAAACTTCATCACAGTCAACAGGTTTTTCGGAAAGTGTAAATGAAATCTATATAAAGAACTTATTATGTATATATTCCTTTTTTCGCTTGACAACATTATTAATAACTGTTAAGTAGCACCGCACCAAAGCAAAACCATGAAAGCTCGTGAACGCATAAAGAAAAAG
>CM060948.1:157706572-157821572 GCA_030765055.1 Mantis religiosa | reverse complement strand
TTATTATTATTATTATTATTATTATTATTATTATTATTATTATTATTATTATTATTATTATTATGATTGTTATGATTATTATTATTATTATTATTATTATTATTATTATTATTATTATTATTATTATTATTATTATTATTATTATTATTATTATTATTATTATTATTATTATTATTATTATTATTATTATTATTATTATTATTATTTTATTATTATTATTATTATTATTATTATTATTATTATTATTATTATTATTATTATTATTATTATTATTATTATTACGAGGGTGGGTCAGAAAGTAATGCCTCCTATTTTTTTCTCTTTTAGTTGCCAAGAAAATTGAATCCAATTTGCATTGCTTGAGAACTACAACATTGATGATTGATTTGTCACTATTGAATATAATCTCCATCCTTTTCCACAATTTTGGTCCACCTTAAAACTAGGGCATGTATTTCAGTGTGGTAAAACACACGCTCTTGCTTCCTTAGCCATTGACGCACGGACGTTTTCACAGCCTCCTCATATTCAAAATGAATCCCACGATGAGCTTCCTTTAGTGGCCCGAACAGATGGAAGTCTGATGGTGCTAGGTCGGGGATGTATGGGGGGTGAGGTAAAACTTGCCATCCCAATTTTTCAATTTCTGCAGTGGTGTAACGGCTGGTGTGTGGTCTTGCATTGTCATGCAAAAGAAGAACATCCGCCAGAGATGAGAATCATCTTGGTTGGAGAAAAATCCCCACCCCCAGCTGGGAGTTGAACCCTGTGCCCCTTGCACGGCAGGCAGGTGTTCCACCGACTGAACTATGGGGCCACCCAAGCAAATTATTTCCAGTATACTTACCAGGTTTCCCAAAACGTAAACCAGACAGGTAATTTGGGGAACAACGGTGTCAATTTTCCTATGAACTATGTTTAGTTACTTTCCATTGTATATTTCATAGAGGATAAGTAAAGAAGTTAATTATATTAACCACATTATTTAGTATAACTTAGGTTTATTTATCGCGTTTTGGAACTACGGAAGAATTTGTAGTTCTTCGTTAAGTTGGTGGAGCAATTTACTAAATGATACGAAGAGTTTGCTCGGATTTTAAATATATCTATTAACGTTATGATTAATTTAAGAATGATTTTCATGTTTTCCACAATAATTCCTGAAAGAGTGCACAACACAGAAAGGTGTCCGATATGAGATAGCCCGTTAATTGGCCACAAAATAATCTTTAAATTCCGATTAATTCAGATATTAGATTATGTACGAATAATCTATGATAATGCTATTATGTAAATAGCATATGCAATGCACAACAATTTGAGTCCTTATATAATAACATTACTAATTAAAACGCTGTGTCTTATAACGGAATGCATTGTCCAGCCCAGCACAATATCTAGTTTTACTATGCAAATCTGTTCATGATTATGGTCCTTTAAAAAAATGTACGTCCTCCAACGTTGTCATATCGGACGTTGAATGAAACGGGTGAAATGATGCTCAAATGAGTCCAGGGTTAATCGAGCTTAGAGTTACCCGATATTCATCATTTAGGATAAGAGAAAATGCCGGAGAAAATCTTATCCAGATAACTGACCCTGACCAGATTCGAACTCGGGACCTCTTGACACGCTACCACCTACGCTCCAGAGGCGGGCAATGGGGTACTGTATTAGCGCCTCCTTCTCATGCACAATGGCTCGCCAGCAGTTGTGCCACCGAGATTTTACCATAACCGCTCGATCGTCCCGGCTCGAATTCACCCGCTCGGCTATATATATGAAAACCGAAGGAGGCCTAGTAAACCACCTTCAGACGATTTGTGTGTTTTATGGGTGTTCTCTGGCTTATTACGAGCAACCGCCGATTTGAATGTCATCGATTCACGGTCACCCGGCTGTACAGCTGCTCACGTCAACAGTGGTGTAATTGTGTTTCTTTCTTTTTGGTTTTTTTGCTTCTGTTTTTTCTGCCTCCAATTGTGTTTTCGCTCCAATAGCAGTCAAAGGGACTGATTTGCACACCCACACACATTCATCGCCTACTCACCTATAGCTATCATCCGTTGCAATGGTAATAAAAAAGGGTTCTCTTTGGGTTGTCCGTTTGTGGCATTTATTTATAGAAAAATCTCGTGATTGATTCCTCTGTGAGTCCACGTTATCTAAAGGGTCCCAGCGATTGGAACTCAGCTGGCCTAATTCTTCTTGAACAGTTTCATGCAGCTCCTCAATTATGTTGCCGTAGGTAGAAACTGATTGGATATGCCGCAGCAGATTGTCTAACAATGTTACTAAGCAATCGATTTCAGTGCATCCGAAGTAGGAAATAGTAGTAACTTATTCATAATCGTGCTTTAAATGGCCAAACTATACACAGTTAATGAGATTGTCCTGCTTAAGTAATGGAAGATGTGTGAACTCCATTTCTTAGCAAATCTTGTAGTTTTATATCAATATTTGACAGCTTACACTTCGTTCTTCAGAGCAGTAACTTTTGCGGGTTTTAGAGTTCAGGTCTTATGTCATTAATTCGTCAGAAGGGACCAACAGAACCAGTAATCATTGAATGGGATACTTCAGGTGGCACAATAAATACACACACTGTCACGCCGTAAAGTTATGCAGTACTAAAGCAAAACTGTAGTTCGCCTCAGACTCATATTGGAACTGTTTGCGTTCCTGGTGTCTTCAGATGTTAAATAATGATACGTCCTGAAGATGTGAATGTTAAAATCTACTTCGGTTCCAAAGCGATATTGGAATTTTTTACATATATGAATTTCAAGTGACATCTTAATTGCTGTGGGACAGAAACCCGTTTCTGAAAAATAAAAATTCTGTTATCAGCGGTAGTGCATTCACGTGGTCTGCAGTGAGTTTTATTGTATCAACATTCCAGTTAGGTATTTCATAAACGGGGTCTATCATTAGGAGCTTAAACTTTCACTGTATTCGTTCGCTGGTAGATTTCCATCTTTATATGCTACGTAACATTAGCTAAAGACCATACCTAGAAATGAATAAGTACAGTGAGAAGCACTCTCGCTCTGAGGTAGGGAAATGTCCGTCGCAAGGTCATTGTTGAACTTCTAATCTCAGGCGCGAGGCATGATTAGCGAGTGCACACTCTCTATACTGGCTTGCCAAAAGACTGCAGTATTGGGCAGAGGGTGAACAAGATCGATGAGGCCGAGATAACCACGCGCTCACTGGTGGCACGAAGTGTTTAGCCGTAAAAAGTAAGGTTTCTTTGTCACTTCTGGAAACCAGTGAACGTCCATGTAAGGATGTTTAAATAATTATATGCGCTATGTAACAATCCAAAACGGAGCGTTTTGAGCTGTATGCCGCAAGAGTTAAGGTTATCCTCAGGATCAGTAATTGTAGCTTTTGTCCAAACGTAGTCATTACAAATGCATTTTCTCCTTTGAAAAGGAGAATGTCTTGTCATTTATAGCAATTCCTAGGATATTACTGCTGATATGGAATTCAAACACTGGAGTTTCATTGTTAGACAGGAACTTCTTCTCTTCGCAAAGTTTCGCTAATTGCTATATCTTATGTCTCTACTGATCTTGTCAACGGCTGTGAAATATTCATACAGAATCGCTAACTTGGAAGATGGCAATATTATTAAAGAATGTTTTCATATTAAAAGGAGAAGTAACTGGGGAAGGTCTTGGGCACATAAAATGAATGACGAGTTGAAGCAGATAGGTATGGGTCATTCTTGGATAAATGCAGAGTGTGGGTACAGAGGCTTCTGGAAAGAAGTTAAGATTAGAAGATATTGACAGACAAGACATTTTTTGCCAGTACAAGTGACAAAAGCTCACTGAGGTTGTATAGAGAAATAAAAACAACCTTGAGGAGGGAAGGATATATAGACATATGTAATGCTTGGGCGAGAACAGGAGAGAGAAACTTAAAAGGTATAGGTCAAGACAGGGAGCTACATAAATGCCCATTGTGTGGAGAAGAGAATGCAGATTTCTATTGTGTATTATACTGTAGTCAAATAAGGGTATGGAGAGAGCAGACCTGGCTACGTAAATGGGACAATTTGGTGGGGGGAGGTAGCAATTAAAAACTTTGGTCAGTAAAAAGGGAAAAGAACAGGAGAGAAGTTAAATAGAGATAGTTAAGAACAATTAATAGAAAGATGTAGAGTAGGATAGGTGAAATGGCATAATGGAGTAGAGAGCCTCCAATACACAGAAACCTAGGGTTAGGTGTATGGGTACCGAATTATTATTCAATGGCGGGTAACAGGATTTAGGAATATACGGAATTTTCCAGTATGGATTTTATAATTTTAATCTTGATTTTGTATTTCCATATGATGATGTAAAAGGAAAGATGAGAAATAAATTACGAATTACAAAATTATATCTGTACTGGCGCCATTAAGGTATCCTGATTGCCATCTTGGAAAGCCTAGCTGTTATACCTTGAAATTTATTTAAAACGGTAATAAAAATTCATCTATCTATGGAAATGTGACTCTAAATTCTTCAGGTAAAATAAATACCTTTTTGTTCTACTGGGGCCCATTTAACAGCATTGTAAACTTTAGTGGTCTTAGTAATCCAGCGATTTCAATTTGCTATTCATGTCACGTACTTGTAGTACGGCTTCTAAGTCGCAGTCTGCTGCAGGTGTTCGTGTCGCATCGATTTCTGTTATATAACACTTCTGAGTTGCATAAATGAGAACTATTCAGTTATACGAAGTGCAATCTTATGCAGGAAAACGTTTTCTCTTTTTGCTTTATAAACACAAAGACAAAGTAATGTTTACGAAACTCAAAATATCTTAATTGCACTGCTAATATTCCTTTATTTTCCATTCTGAGTTGCATAAATGAGAACTATTCAGTTATACGAAGTGCAATCTTATGCAGGAAAACGTTTTCTCTTTTTGTTTTATAAACACAAAGATAAAGTAATGTTTACGAAACCCAAAATATCTTAATTACGCTGCTAATATTCCTTTATTTTCTAACGGAGCGTTACTGTTAAGAGACCCATTATTTGAAGATTATATTTTAGGGTTGTAAAGGGGACAAAGATATAGTGAGAGAAACTAGCAATTCCTTTGGTAAGATGGACTTTGTAAAGTTGGTAACCCAGCTGGACAGAGAATTACAAATGTGGAAAACCTACATATGTGTTTTATTCCTCGGAAATTCTAATTTCCACGGTAACAGAAGACTGGCTAATTAATCGCTTGAGTCAACCCCACCCTGCTGCAGGACTGTTTATTTAACCTAAAACACTTCCGTTCCCGCCATTGTTGAGTTTTATCCTAGGAGAAAACTACGTCATCCAGTTTCCACCTCTTGTGAAGTCTTCTCCAACTTCAGATATTTTATGGTTATTATTGGTTTGGCGTACCATTCGAGTACAAAATTACAAAATGACAAAATAATGACAAAATATGAGCATGGCCTAGTTTCACTTAGCGGTGCAGTTAGAAGTATCAAAATGTTCGTATGAGATGAATGAATGACCTCTACCGAGAAAAATAAAAAATAAATGTACTCTTTCTTGTTTTCAAGTTCCAGACATTTTTTCATAGAACCAAAGAATAAAGCTCTTTCCTGGAACAGTACAATGACGTAGGAAGTAAAGCAGCTTAATAAAGAAGTGGTACTTTGGTAATGGTGAGGGAACGTTCTTGCTTTTCACACTACTTCACCGGATTCAAAACCTTATTGGATCCAGTTGCGTAAATATGATCTCTCTTTATTCCGCATTTTCTCCGGCCTTTGAGAGAGCAGAGGTGCTTTAAGTCTCTGAGTTTATCAATGCATTCATTTCGAATATGACCATTCTGTTTAAAGAGTATTAAGAAAAATGAATTTAATTCTTTAGCGATTTAAAGAGTTCTAAGGTAGATACATAACTCAAGTTACTTAAGTGTTTTCAGACTTTCTTTTAAAACTATATTGATAAAGGTTTTACAATAAAGGAGAACACCTGGAGCACCTAGGAACCTAGAAGCGCACAGGAAAGATAAGGAAACGGAACGAAAAGTAATCGTGCTGGGTGAAAAAGCACACCAGTACTCGACTAACGACCAGGAGAAAACACGAGGACTCCAAGGCCAGACTGGGTGGTGCACGAGATTTCTCTAATGCAAGTCATATCGTTCGGTCTCTTTTAAGTCGAATAATGATTTGTAATGGATTTGTAATTTCAACACGATACCTGCTAAGCTACTTTTTCAAGCTGGCTGTCAAAATCAAATTACAAAATGAAAACGTCTGTGGAATTTGGACATCCACCATGGAAACAAAATATATTATTGAAAAATATTCCTTATAATATGCGGAATAACATTATGACACTAATAAGCAGGAGAAGATAAATAGAATGGCATACCAATCAACATGTTTGCGACGTTAATTATGTATTTGGCATTATATAAATACTAACTCGTGCTGACCTGTTATTACGTCGTGAAATTGATTGATTGGTGAAAATCGCTTTTAGGAAACACGTTCCTATCCGTTGGTTTAATTTCAAGTTGTTCTCTGCACAAAATGTGTTTAATGGTGATATTCTTTTCTGTCAAGTGCAATTAGACAGTAGGAACCTAATGGTCTTGTGGTTCTAGTTTGGAATCTATTTAAAAAGTTGGAACAGCTTTGATAATTCTATTTTTAATGTTATATGGAACCGGAGAATCCTGTATTCTACTTGCAATATTGCATTAAATTCAGAGAGCTTTCTCTTGTTCTATCTCTATACTAGGTGGCCCACGCAAGCCGTCCTCTGTAGTTTTATATTGTCCGCATACATTAGTGTAAGAAGCGTTGGCTCGTCGCTGCTGTTCAAACGAGAAATGCACGTACAAACGAAGCTGCTGTGAGCGGGGCTGCTCCCTGCGAGCGTTTTGTCCTGGTTTCTCCTGCTTGGTCGTCTGTTTGTAGTTCGAGTCAGGTCTTCAGTCAAACAAGTAGCAATTGAAATTTACTTTTGCGAAGAGTAAACAGATATTCTGGTACCGAACGAATATGCCATGCTTGCGCTTCAGTATGTGCAGAAATGCTAAGAGGTGTTCATGCTAATATTGAGAGATGCTTACATCAATACATCCAACAAAGCGGGCATGCATTTGAACATCTTATTATTAATAATTCAACAATAAATATTTGTTAGAATATGATATAGGTTTAAGGAAACATTAATTATATTCATTATATATATTATTCTTTACTGCAATCACATACATGAAACATTTATTTAATGTTGCTAATTTTTGAAACACAAATTTTTGCATTATGTGTTGTTTATAAATTAGCTGTGAAATGTTGATATGCCTTAGAATAGACAGTTAATATGCTTTGGCCCTTGTGGTGAGGGACATTCATCCCCATACACAGAAAATTTTCCCGAGCCCAGAAATCGAACCCGATACCTCACCGCGGTAAGCAAGTGCTCTAGTGACGAGCTATGGGACCACTTACATAGTTAGGTGTTGGTTTTCAATCTCTGGTCTTACGTTTACCAAGGTCTGCACTTTGTTGGTATTGTGTCCCCTTTACTGATATGCTTAGGCAAACCTTTCGGCGTCCGCGTTATCCGGGAGTAACTACCGTCAACGAGGGAGGGCTTGCGTGGTCCACCTGGTATGTAGCTCTCTCTCTCGTAACATCTCTGCTCTCATCGGCCCTCAACAACTTTTCTTCCTTTTGCCACAGTCTCCTCCCTTTCTCGTCCTCTTTTCTCTTTCCGTTCTATCCTCTCTTATTCGTTCGACTGCTCTCAGACTCTTTATCCCGCTGTCTCTCACTTTCTATTTCTTTCTCTCTTATGATACATTTATAACATGACCAGGGAACATAATGGACACCTCGTACCTTGATCTGGTGTGAATCTTTTGTGCTTACCTCTTCCTAGAAGAATGAATAGGTAAAGGAACCGCATGAGCCTATAGACTGCAGGAAAGTCCGGCCGACAACGATGCGGAGGAGTCCCCAAAGATTTTAAGGCTGAGAACGCGGCCAGAACGACGGGCTGCTCAGAAAAGGCTTTCCTCTAGCGGAACTTGAGAGAACTTGACCCATTCTGCCACCATTTAGAACCGAGTAGAGCTTTCCAATGAACAAGCATCCGAGCCATCTGACGACACCGACGACACTACGCAGCCTCTAAGCCTGCCAGAAACACGAAAAGGACAGATTATGACAGAAATTGAGCAAAAAGAAATTCATGATCAAATAGAAATCAGCCTAGGATTCGATTTGCCAACCAGGGTAGCTTCGTTGCCCTCACTCTCTGGGTAGTGGTGAGGAGTTTCTATGGTGCATCAGTTGGCTATCTGTAAAAGTATTAGGAACATTTATCTGCGGATCTGCCCTGTGACCATCAGCTGGCCTGCAGTCTGCCCACAATAGATCTATGCAAGGTGTTCCCCCCACCCCCCGCTACATTCACTTTACATCACATCATCATATCTGAAAATACATGTTGATTAATGCATATATATTTGAACAATTCCAAGCATGTACAAAACCTATTGGTGCTATATGTGAGTCATAGTGAAGTCACAATATCCCAGGTGAAAAAAAGGCTAAACGTTTAGACAAAAGAAGCGTTTCCTTCTGGCATTGGGTAAGCAGCTAGTAACACCAAATGTGAAAAACAACAAGTCTCAGGCTCAGTACACTAAATAACACAGATGCAATGAAGAGATGCATATGAAAGCAACAGTAATATAGCACAGTGTAAAATTTTGACCTCAAATACGTCCCAAGTGAAAGGACAAGAAAAGAAGAACAAAGCGTAAGGAATATAATATAATATAATAATATAGTGAAGTATATTCGTTATTAAAATTACTGAACATAAATCTATTCACACAGTGAAACAGGTTTCAATAATTTTATATAATGTGAAATAGAAGTATCAGAAGAGTTTCATGCCCGCCTCGGTAACGTAGACGATAGCGTGTTTGCTTGACGTTCAAGAGGTCCCGAGTTCGAATCTCGGTCAAGGTGGGTTATCTGGATAAGGTTTTTCCGGGGTTTCCCTTACCCTTAAAGACGAATGTCAGGTAACTCTAAGCTCTATGGAACCCAGGCTCATTTGAGCATCATTTCACCTATTTCATTCATCGTCTGTTATGACTTGACGTTGAGGGACGTAAATTACAAAAAAAAAAAATAATAATAATATTAAGAATTAAAATACTGCGGTGCCCATTCAATTGTTGCTTTAAAATGTAATGAATTCAAAATAAAGTATAAGCTATAGATAAATAGTATCTATTAACAAAGTATTTTTAAACCTTCTGTCTAAGTGAACCTGGATCCCACACAGTGGCTTAGATTAAAAACCATAGCAATAACAAAACTAAAGGATTTAGGACAGCTTAAACACGAAATCAAAAATAAACTCAACCATGCCAAAAGATTCATGATCAGTTCGGCTAAAAATAAACCACCCGTTTATATAAAGCAAACAAGAAATTACACTATTTAATGGTCGCTTTATTCAGTGTTGCCAGTTTTACCGGTCATAATTCAGTGGCTCTGAGTGATATGTGCCCAAGCTATGCACTGGGAATACGCTTTAGAAACAACTATAGTGCTGGTTTTCACGTGAGGTGCATAGAGCGCGGCAACCTGAAGGCATTAATCGCCTACACCCCCTATTCGGTGTAGGTTTTTAATGTCTGTGTAAGGTTTACGGCAAGAGTATATAGTAACTAGTATTTAATAGTAAGAAACTGCAACGTAAAATGACTATGCTCTGAAACATTAGACAGCATACGGTTTGCTTGCTGGAGAAGAGCAACCTTCCTTTTAATTCTGGAGGAAATCGCCTATCTCTATTGCTAAGTATATTTTATGTTAGTTAAATTATTTGAAAATAAATCCAAGTAAATATTCTTATTCATTTTTAATTACAAAAATGCAAGAAACACCACTTCAAGGTTAGCAGGTTATGAAACTTGCAGTACTATATTTTCTATCAATTATATCTGTTACCTGTTCAAATGAAAATCTGTTATTAATACTGTGTAATCACGGTTTTATTAATTTATTTTAATATTTTATGTTGATCTTTCTAATTCTCAGATTAAAGGTCATAAAATGACTTTTTAATGGATATGTCAATGGCTCTGCTCAATAGTTTGAGCATCACACCTAAGAGCGTAGGTTTAATAATCTGTATCTGGTGAGCAAACCTTTGGAAAGGTGAAACAGTATTTTATTGCTTCAGAGAACTTGAGTAATTAAGTAAAAAGTACTTTACAATTTATGGCTGATATATTAAGTTCTATCTTACACAAAAAAAACCGTACCTGCAATGTGTATCATTCTCCTATTACAATGTAATACTGAAGGAAAAGATTTTATCTAGAGCTTGGCTGCGGCCATAGGTAAATCACAGGTCACGACTGATGACATACCTAGCATTGATATGTATCCCTTCACTCTGTGTGCGGGCCACTTGCAGCTCAGTTGTGCCCTGGGCTGCGTGTAACCTTGACAACAATGTTAATTGGAAATTGTCCTTTACGAGATAATCTCTGTAAAATGGACAAAGCTGATATAAGTACTTCCCACTTGTAATGAAAAGAAAGACATGAAATACAAAACATACTCTCGGTAACAATGAACATATCACACGAAATAGATTAAGGCATTTTCAGGTTTATTTCCTAACACAAGGGCAAGCTGTCACCTTAATAGCAAAACAAATTATAGAATGCAATAGAAGTATTCAACCGAACTATGAAAAATGGAAATATATAATCATATATTAACTAAAGTTTCACAATACATCTCTTCAGCATGCAGCTTTAACATAAAACCTTTACTACCCAGCACCTAATATTTATCCGAATATGATGTATTGTCGCCCTGTTCGAACGGTTACCATGGATTTATCTTTGGTAATAGATACCTCTCAGATAACGCACTGATTACTCCACGTGGAGTGAACATCTGTCATTTGTGATTTCTGCGAATTCCATTGGTTGAAGTGATGCGTTCGTTGGTGCTTAGCACACGACGGGGAGGCCCGTCAGCGCCCCTCTCACTCTTACAAGAATAATCAGTGCGTTATCTGAGAGATTTCTATTAACAAAGATAAATCCATGGAAAGCGTTCCAGCAGCGCTATAATACCTGAGACATTTTAAGATATAAACGGGTAAATATGCTATTTGGTTTAAATGTATTCGTTATTACCAGACATCGGATCCTGTACACCTTAGCTATCAATGTACGCGCACGTGTATTATACAAGGTCAGGCACGACATCAACAAACGAGTCAACAAGTATACCGAAGCGCTGTGTGTGTACAGTCCAGTACGGGTACAAAGTGTAAGCTACGTTACAACATGCCATCCTCATTGCTTTCGATGCGGGAATTACAATGAACAACCATGTTCATTCGTAAATTATCGAATGTGAATTTTCTGGGAGAATATTGGGAGAAAATTCGTTCAACGTCACATGACGTTAATGGTGCATATGAGTAATGCAAATCATTTTCATATGTTTGTCCGAGGCTTAATTTATTTCTAATATTAAGCAGCACTGAAAATCCAGCATTTCTGTGTTGAATACTGGACAGTTAATTTTTTGTTCATTTGGTAGCTGGTGCATTCTCTATATTGTTAATTTTTGCAGACACCTCCTCGACTGATTTTAGGTAGCTCAAAAATACATTCTTCAAGCTGTTTAATGGTTCAAGCTGTTTAATGTCATGTCGGCACGTTGGCCATAGTAGCTCAGGAGTTAGAACGGCTGGACGGCAACCAGAAGATCCGTGGTTCAAATCCCGACTATGGCATTGAATTTTTCAGTCTGACTCTATCTTTCCATGTTTAGTAGTTGTGGATAATACCCAAAACTTTTGATTTATAACACGGAGATTGTCCAATAATTGTTGTGAAAGTAACGATATTAACACAGTCCAACACCTTGCACTCCCTGAAAGGCAGATCCACCTGCGTGGCGAGCAATAGTTGTAATGAAACTAAAGCTACGCTTTGCGAACCGGACTATCCCTGCGTGCTGTCCCCAGTACTGACGTCAACAGTTATATACTGCGGGACTCGTAAACTTCATATCCCTTTAAAGGTGAACGGGCTCCGGTGTCTGGTTATTACAAAGAGTAAACTAACACTGATGTTGATTTTCAAACTTTCAGTCTATATGATTAATTTAATATAAATCTGTTTCTACCCCAGCAATGCCCCACACAGGATAAAATCTGGTATATCAGTTATGTCTTTTTAATATTTAGTTAACTTAGGAAACTAATTAAGGGGATCGTAACGTGTGTTATAGAGCAATATTCTGTTATCAGGCTTACAATGTGGATATGTTTACGTCAATTATGGGCGTTACCTCCAACTAAAGATTCTTGCCCTGTTCAAGAATCTCTTAATTTCAAAACGTTGCCTCAATAAGGGGGTAAGTACAACTTAAAATATTAAAAAAATATATACTTTAAAAAAACTGATATTGGATGCAAAAATAGCATTTAACTTTACTTTGCAAAAATAATTGTTTAAATATCTGCATTAGTTTCAGAATAATTATTTAAAATAAAAGGTGCCGCACTATGTTCTAGTAGCTAAAACAGTACTCAAAAGTTAATATCAAAGTTGTAAAGCTCATCTCCCATAAGTACATTTTAAAAACTCATCCTTGACAATTCAAAAACTACTGAAGAGATTTAAATGAAACGTTTTGTGCACATTCGGGTATCATAATCTATGGAACGGACCAGAAGTATGCTCCTCTGCATCAGACTTTTGCGAAACAAAAAATATATTATTAAGGAAACGTAAAGTCAGACTGAAAAATTCAATGCCATAGCCGGGATTTGAACCACGGATCTTCCGGTCTCCGTCCAGCCGCTCTAACTATTGAGCTACTATGGCCAACGTGCCGATATGAAATTAAATTCTCCAACTGACACGTATTTTTCCCGGTAAACCACTTAGAAGTTCTCAAATACATGAGACAACTACCTCAATGGCGACTTACAACATGTAAGTACTTTAAGGCTCGGGTTTTATAGTTAACCACTATTACGTCAATTAATGGAAATTAATTGTTCTTTCACACTAGCCGTGTGTAGGCTTAATTGTGGAAATGTAGAGTCAGACTGAAAAATTCAATGCCATAGCCGGGATTTGAACCACGGATCTTCTGGTCTCCGGCCAGCCGCTCTAACCATTGAGCTACTATGGCCAAAGTGCCATAGGCGGGAAAAATATGGCCATCGTGCCGGGAAAAATACGAGTCAGTTGGGGAATTTAATGTCATATCGGCACGTATGGATGGACTTGGACTTCATAGTGGATGGAAACTGAGTTCATATACGGACATGAGTATTATCGAATATAACTAATTTGTATAAACCTTAAGTTGTACTTTCCCCCTTAAAGAATGGTGTACTTGGACTTCATAGTGGATGGAAACTGAGTTCATATACGGACATGAGTATTATCGAATATAACTAATTTGTATAAACCTTAAGTTGTACTTTCCCCCTTAAAGAATGGTGTACTTGGACTTCATAGTGGATGGAAAATGAGTTCATATACGGACATGAGATGGGTGGGTTAATTACCTATGTGACAACGTATTAAATGTACTCTTTTTTTCTTAATGTGGATGTACTGCTGTTCACCGAGAGACATGTCGAATGGCGTTCATAAAATGCTACACTGTCGAGCTTGTCTCTGAGTCTTGCGGATTTACTTCGCTTCCGGAATGTTTTTGACATTTCCATTCGCGGAAGGGGAGCACAGGGTTGAGGGGAGTGGAATTGAAACAGAACGCAGCAGGGGACATGAATAACAGTGAAAGCGAACAGCGGTTTCCTATTGCGTTCAAACATTCAAAAGGTATTTATGTCGTTAAGCGAATCATATAACATTTTCCTTCTTTTAGACAAACCAATTCATCCACAATTACGGTTTTTGGGGGAATTATATAAGAAGCATGCATACGATTTAAAGCATTTAATAATCCTCACATCTAATGGAATCTGAGATTATGACAAACAATACAAAACTATCGAAGAATGAGAATTTTTAAATCATAAATGCACGTTTTAAATGTACGAACTCATTGTCAACTAAATACGCAACTCGTACCCTGTTTAATTTGAATTTAACGTTAAGCTCAAACTCTGTTCGTACATCGGTGGTGATATTCACTCCGCTATGTGATCTTCCAGTAGTAATTATTACACGTTCCGTGGACATCATTTTCAGCATATATGCAAACCCCAACTTTTATAGGTTATATATATATATATATATATATATATATATATACGCGGTCTGTTCAAAAAATATCGCGAATTTTCTGTTTTTCAAAAATTATTTATTCATGGCTACGTATTTTGTCTCCTTCAAAGTAATCCCTACCAGATATTATACCTTTGCCGATGCTTCTTTCAATCCAAGCACTTTAAAAATCGTTTTTGTGATCTTGTTCAGCTCCTCCTTGAATGCCGTCTTTATCTCCTCAATCCTTGCGTAGCGACATCCTTCATGGGCCTTCAGTTTTAGGAACGAAAAGGTCACAGGGGGCCAAATGTGGGGAGTACGGTGGCTGCGGCATCATAAGTGTGTCGCGCACAAGCAGCGATGTATGAGCAGGGGTGTTATCATCGTGCAAAAGCCAAGTTTTGTTCTTCCACAAATCCGGGCGTTTCTGGCGGACTGATTTGCGTAAATTGCACATAACTGCAGGTAATACTCCTTATTGACCGTTCAACCCTGTAGCAAGAACTCATTATGGGTCACGCCCCTGCAATCTAAGAAATCTGTAAGCAAAACCTTCACATTCGACCGAACTTGGCGCGCTTTTTCGGCCTTGGCTCGTGTGGCAGTATCCATCGAGATGACTGACTTTCAGTTTCCACGTCATAACCATTAAACCCATGATTCGTTACCAGTTATGACCATCTCGAGCAAATTTGGGTCGTCGCGGACAGAGTTCAACAGCTCCTTAGAAACGTTAATGCGATGGAATTTTTGGTCGAAATTGAGCAAATTTGGTACGAATTTTGCGGCGAACGGTCTCATACCCAAATTATTGGTCATTCCAAATCGAATGGTACGAGCCAACCGATATATTTGGGTCCTCAGCAACTTCTCTAACGGTGATTCGACGATTGGCCAATATTATTTTCTTTACTTCTTTAATGTTTTCATCTGACGAGTTCGGGCGTCCGGGACGCTTTTCGTCCTTCATATATTCTCGACTCTCTAAGAACCTTTTGTACCAACAATAACCGTTGCTTTTATCCAAGGTAGCTTCACAGTATGCCACAGCCAACATTCGGTATGCATTTGGGAACTTAATTTTGTTTTTCACATAAAATTTGATACAGATTCTTTGTTCCATTTTTGGGAATTGGCAATAATCGATAGACGACCCAAAGCACGTCCAAGCAAAATAGCTGTCAAAAATTAACTGAACTTCCAAAATGACCGAGCTTTTCAACATAAGTGAGGGACATGAGTACCAACATAACGCCACAAAAATCGAAAATCGAATATATGCAGCTCGCGAAAATTCGAAATTCGCAATACTTTTTGAACAGATCTCGTAAAAGCATAATAAAATTACACTAAACACTTTTTGCGTTTTAGCACTATATTGCTTGGAGTATATAGAAAAAAAATTAATGTTTTGTTAACGATGCTGTCAATCGTCAGAATCATGTCAGCGCCAACGGTGTGCTGGAATTTCATTCCCTAAGATTTCTTTAACAATCTAATAAATATACTGACACGAGGTTGTCACTTTTAAGCAAATTAAAAAAAGCATTGATCTTAACAGGGTTTGAATCCGTGATTTCAGGACCAGTACAGCAGCGCCTAATCAACTGAGCCATCCTGCCGACTAGATATACAAAGACGGGTTGGGGGAATGAGAATGAGTAATATATTTGTTTTTATCGCTCATTGGTTGATAACATCTGCCGTAAAAGTGAATTATCAACTGAAAAGCTTCAAAGATCAGCTTTTATATATTTTTTCCAGAAAAATACAGTTCAGTTTTCTTCTTTCTGTAATGTTTACACGTATATCAATATTTTTCTGTGTTTGTAGCTTCCACAGAGCGTTTGGCATTTTCTGCAGCAGAGTTCTCAGAATAGTGGACGAGTTACTCCTACATGACAAAGCCTTAGCTTCGATGTTTTGTTATTTGGCATTTATTAATAAAGGGAATATACAAAGTTGGGAAGTTGGAATGTTTCATCATCAGTGATTCAAAATATGTTTTTCCTTCCTAACATTGTCAATGCCGTTTGTACCAATATCCCTCTTAATAAGATCCAAATATGTTAGATCACTTATTTAATAAAATGAAGGAATACATAAATTATCTTCAGTGACCAACTCATTTATTTAGCATTGCAGTTTTAGCAATGTTTTTTTTTTTTTTTTGTTTTCTAACCGGATCAGAATAGACAGTATAGAAATTAAGATATGTCCTGTTGAATTTATTTATCCAAGCACAAATTAAAACGATCTTTCATTTATGAAAGGGTAGAGTCAGTCTGAAAAACTTAATGCCATAGGCGGGATTTGAACCACGGATCTTCTGGCCTCCGTCCAGGCGCTCTTAACCACTGAGCTATGGCCAACGTGCCAGCACAACATTAAATCCTCCAACTGACTCGTGGTTTTTCCCGGTAAAACCCCTAGGAGTTCTCATAATCAGATGAGAAAACTACCTTAATGGCGACTTACTGTGCTATAAGTACTTTAAGGCCCGGGTTTCATAGCTCGGACCACTATTAGGTACAATTAATGGAAATGAATTGTTATTTCACACTAGTCGTGTGCAAGACGCACTATGACAGGGTAGAGTCAGGCTGAATGGTTACGTAGCTCAATGGTTAAGAGCGGTTGGACGGACACCAGAAGATCCATGGTTCAAATCCCGGCTATGGCATTCAATTTTTCAGTCTGACTCTACCTACACGGCCAATTAATTTCCGAGCATTCAATTCTTACGCATTACTGCTACATCCTCTCCATGGTATGTTTTGTTACCGAAAACATGTACTTAAAAGTATATGTTCCCACCACTAAATCTTTACTTCTGGAAACATATAAGTAATAGTAGTAATCTTTAAAAGTATACAAGTTTAAGCCTACTTTCTAAAAAAAGAAAAATGATGTGCCGGTAAAGTTGACTAAGTAAATAAACTTAGATTCACTGTTTGAAGAAATGTCAAACATTGAATTAAAAAATAAAATTTTAAAAGTGTATTACAGTGATAAATAAGAGCTAAACAAAGTATAACAATTTTCAGTTTTGAAAAAAGTTAATAAATATATCAGAGCTATAAAAAAGTAAAATCGAAATAAGTGCTTTTCACTGTTCGTTGCCTTAAGCGTGTTTTTGTGACGTCCAAAATTGAGGTTAAAGTCGATTAAGTAGGTTTTGAAAATTACTACATCAGTCCATCTCATACCACTAAATCCCCAGAAACTGAAGAATTTTACACAGTAAATGGAAATAATTATAAATGACTAGTTTAAAGTCACAGATACAGGTTTAGTTTGGCTACAACTTTCACAGTGTATATGCGTTTGTTACCAAAGTTATATTGCTGTTGGTGGTTTGAAGATTCTCCTACCACTTATAATGCAGAATCAATAAAGGCCTTGATGCAGTTTCTATAACTCTCCAATTTTGTATCATTATTGAGCATTTTATAAAAAAGTACATTGGGTCAAAGAATACTATAAACACAAGCACCGAGATCGTTAAGGCAAGGACTGTGAACGGCAAGTTTGCGCTTCTGACCACTGGCAAGATCGGAGATGTGTACGAAACTTGGGCTCCTTATGTGCAATCAAACTTTTCTAAAATTCAGCATTTTAGAAGATTTTCCAAGAGTGTCAAAACTTCACAGCTCTTGTTCTCAATACTTTTAGTCTTTGAAAGTCTTAAAAGAAAATAAAGACCTGTTCAAAGAAAACAAGAATTTATCAAGTATTTAATGGTTTTGTTCAATGAAATGCGAGTATTAACAGTGCGTCACGAAATCTGTAATATAGATGAAAGTAAAAACAAAACAAATTGGCTCACTGGGTACATGGGTTATTCTTTGTGATCTGTTTAGGTTACACGAAATCTGACTATTCTGTACGTTGTGGACATCATGGATTACAGCATGAAGAAAAGAAATACATATGAAAAAAGTACCACACCCATATCGGAAATATATAATATTTCATTAATACATGTCATATAGTACATTCAAAATATAAATTTGTGTTATTTCCATTTTATTCCTTAATTACAACGCTATTTTATGTGTTACATTACGTAAAATACCTACTATGTATTAATATAGGATTTTTGGCGAAGGAGAGTCCATACTGCACCATAACTGAAAGATTGCATATCAGACATCTGGGAGGAAGGGATGAGATGGGGGCTCTATGGGCGTGTCGGAACCAGACTAGGGGTGTGAGCCAATGTGAGCCTTTGATCCTTTATCCGGCGCCAGTGCTTGCCGTGTAGCCGCCAGCTGCGTGGGGTGCAATGCCGGTCCTCTCCAGGCGAGTAAAATGCCACACTTATGCAGGGAATAACAGTTACAAAGTCCTAAAGGAGCAGCGCTACACTCGCCCATCTCCGACACCTTCCACCCTAAAAAGAGTTGATGGGAAATAAAAGTGAAATGAAACTGAGGGAGATGAATTCGCGGAAAATAAGGTATCCAACCCAGCATTCGTCTAGGATTACCGAAGATCGAACCCGGGACCTCTTGAATGCGACTCCCAGGAGTTGCCGTCTGAGCTGCACCGTTCGGTGCAATGCAATTGCTTTAAAATATTTCATTGTAAACTGTTACACTGTGAAACTAATAGTAAATTACTGAGCATGTGATAAGTTGTTAATGCGTTCTGAAGTTTGGTAAAGAGACAAATTTATATACACATTTATGATATTATCAAGTCTTGCCAAGTCTTATCGATTACTGCCTAATATTCTTCAACATTTAACCACTTTTCTTGTAAACTCTTGAACTGCAAAACAATTTTCAGCATGCACTAGGGAACGCTTTACTACGAAATTTCATTTTATGCATTATCTGTATGTGATATAGGCCATAGGAATGGCTGTTACACATTATTTAAAAAGAAGAAGACGATCATGAAGAAGGAAGGTGTAACCAGAGCGAGGGTCGTTGGCGATTCCTTTTGACTACGTCACATTCATCGTAAGTACACCTGGAGGAGGTCCGTATTCGTCACATACTAGGGACCTGTCATACCCAAGTACTGTCTGCCCACCACAGGAAGACAAGCGGGGAATGAAGGGGAGAGGAGCTTGAACGGTTTATCTGCTCGGTTAGTGGATCCGTTTACTACGAAATGAGTGTATGAGAGTACAAATGAGTCACCCATGTTGCCACATCTAATGCTCATTTCAGTGACTGCAGTGGTAGGTATTATGCATGTACAAGTTATGTGTAGAGCTAGGAAGTTAAGGAAAATACTTTTTACATCCTTTTTGCCTTTTTAGCTATTTTGATCTAAAGGTCCTTTTTTAGAACTTTAATTTTTACGTTTTGCCATTTTAGCCATTTTTTAATTAAAGGTACTTTTCTTTAGCATTTTTATTTTGTTGGATTTTGTTTTCCAACTTTAACTTCTTTTGACCATGTTTCCCTGTTCAACAAGGTCTAGCTTAAATTACAATTTCTAATATGCACTCCTAAGACTGGCTACAGCAGATAACAGGTGAGAGGACCCTTTCTATTGTATTCAGGTCATTAGCACGAACAGAGAACCTAGTAAACGCTCTCTAAATATCCCGTTAATTTTGACCAATATCGTGACAATGACCTCGAATAGTGGGTAGGTTGGTTTCACTGCAGTTTTGCAGTTTGTGAAAGAAATCCTGGCCTCAAACATGCCAAAAACTGAGCCTAATAGAACGTCTTTACGTCCTTTATTTTGCAAAATTTATTTCATTTTTGGGACATATGTCTTTTTAAAGGTCCTTTTTAGACAATTTATAGGTCCCCAATTTCCTAAACCTAGTTAAGTGACAACACTGTGTATTTTAGATGAACCTAGCACCAATATCATATCCGGAAGGCGAATATAAACACAGTAAAAGTGATTACAGTACGGCCGTTGTATCTCCGGTTCTGACGTTTTGTGGGCGCAAGAGGCGGAGGGGGAAGGTTAACAGTACCAACATACAGTAATGAGCAATTGAAAACATGCCCTCAAAATTATCTTTAGAATGAAAATATACTACTATGTTAGCTTTAAAACACTGAAATCCAACTTCCAATTTCATTATAATGCAACATATCTATTACAACCTCACTCTATTCGAATATTTCGTTCACAGCTTTCACACACACTAACTGCATCTGTTGGTAGTAATGGGAGTCTCTACATCCGGTGTTGTGGACAGGAAGTTAAAACTCTCTGCTAGCGCCAATCAGCATTGTCGCTGCTAGGCATGGCTTCCAAACCCAACACCGTTTTGCCAGCTTAAATTTGTGTGAGCCACGTGGCTTTAGCTGCTTGCGCTGGTGAACTTTCTTTTTGCTTGCGTGAATTCCGAGTTTTAGTGTTCGTAAGTCCTATTATTATCGCTATTAAAATAATATGGCTACTGATTCGTGAAATACGCAAATATGGGAAATATTAAAAATACGCATTGTTCCTTTGCTTGAAATTAACGCTAAAGAACTGGCAACAGCCTGCTTCCTCATCTTGAGAAATGTCAGACCCGAAGAAAGAGTGGCCGAACTGTACGTTACACATTCCCTTGCCTTGCTTTCCCATGGGGGGCAGACAGTAGTTTACGGTCGTATTGTTGCGTGTTTCTCAGCATAAAATGAAATTACAGGTATACGGCTGCATACTAACAAGGCGATCAACAGTTGTATTTGTTTCTTCCGATCATCCAGGGAGTGCCATTTAAATAATTGTTAAGTTGCAAACACGGAGAACTTTGGCCTAACTACGTATATACCTCCAATCTCGTGTAATAACAGGACTCACTTTACTTCACCACAATCGTCAGCATCTCGCTCGGAGAACAGCACTGTTCGTTGCACCTGCTAACTCGGTCACTCGCTGGTGCTTCATGAGGGTTACTTTACCAGACTTCAGAGATTTGTTCCGCCAGACTGTTACTCTCTTAACACTGCCAGGCTCACCCACTCCCCAAGACCGTTCTCTTATAGAACCTTAGGAATTGTTCAGAACATTCAAGATGTTTAAACATCTAGCAGGTTCTTGTTCTCTAGTGATAGCGCTTATAGTAGTATCACGGCAACAGGCATAAAAGTTTCGCCACAAATAAGAAAACAGTCGGCGGATAAAGTTTCAGATAACGAGCTTGCATAAGCAGATAAACATAGCGCTTGAGATAAGTGGCATGCCGACCCAGATAGCGTTTCACACTTCTGGAAGGTGATAGAATATTCGGATTACGTCATTAGATGCCTTGTTTGTTCCAGAAATATCTAATGATTGTACAGAACAATCTAAATTTAGGTATTTAAGCAAGTGACAGCCGGCAAAGTGAGTTGTTGTGAAACAAGAGTTGCAAGTTGTAAACGAGAGTGAGTAAGCAGAGTTAGTTGTGTATCAAGAGTGTTGTTGTAAAGAGAGCTGATCTGGACACAGTTATCATCGACCTTGGAAGATTGTGTTGTTGTGTGATGTAATGTTGTTACGTGAGAATTGAACAGTGTATCTCTACGGAAATAAAGGAGATTTTTAATTTCTGCAACTCGGCCTTTTAATTCTACGAGCCCACAAAGACACAGTATTTACTTTGGGCGAGATGTATGTGTGATTGAGCTGATTAAAATGTTCAAATCAATTTAAATTACCGCTGGACTGCAGTAATGGGCGTGTTTTAATAGACTTACAGTAGGTACATCTTTATAATCCATTTGGTTAAAGAACAAGAATTTTAATATTATGATTATTTGATGTATATGCGATATGATTTCCATATGAAATTAAAGTGTAATTACTAATATAATGAACAGTTTTATATTAAAATTATGTTATGAAAAAAGTGACAGAATTTTTGTAAGAGGAAAAGAGATGTAACGTTTGAGATTATCCCTGCTTTTCTCACCCTTTGCTTAACGCCTACGCTCTGCGAGATACCTTTTGTTGACTGGTGCCCACATGTGCCTGAGGGGTGGATAGCTTTATCTTCTTTTCTTATTCATTGAGCAGAATTCCATATCCTGCAGGCACTCATCTTTTGAAGTCATGAGAACAGCTGACGCTGTTGATGGCATCTCTCAACAGTCTATTCATGCACAGAAAGCTAGCAACTTTGTATCACAAACTGGGACGATGTTGTCGATGTGAATGTTCTGGCTCGAGGGAAAATTTGTGTGAATGAAACATTGTTCATGTTCCCTCTAGACAGATATAAATGCTTAATTACTGCATAGTGTTGGGGGAAACTCGATAGAAGATGTATACTTAACCAATATAAAGCATATCTGAGAAGCAGGTGCAGTAAGTAAAACTGACTTTCGTTGTTCAAAGAATTATATTAGTAACATTGAAAATTTATGTTCACTAACTCTGTATTCCCATATCAACACAAATAGATAAAATTTGTCTAAATATTTTTTTTCCAAAGTAAATCTAAGACTACAACATGAAGAATTACCCTTTTGGGATATCTAATAGAACCGTGCACCGCTGAAATTGCAATATTTTTGTATATGCCATTATGATTGTTTTCCCTAAAAAGGCAATGGATTAATGTTTTAAAGAGTTTTTTATATTTTCCATACAAAACACAATTATTAAGCTGTTTTAGTTATTCTGTTGTTCTTTTACCTAAATACCTAAAATAGATAAGGTAGCTCGCATAGGTAGCGTAGATGGTAGCGTGCCTGCCTCACGTTCAACAGGTCCCGAGTTTGAATCTTGGTTAGGGTGAGTTACCTGGATAAGGTTTCTCCGGGGTTTTCCCTTATCCTGAAAGAGGAATGTCGGGTAGCTCTAAGCTCCCTGGACCCCGGACGCATTTGAGCATCATTACATCAATTCCATTCATCGTCCGATATGACTTAATGTTGGAGGACGTAAATTACAAAAAAGAAGACACTCTAAGAAACGTGTATGGGAGTGAGTGAGTTAGTGAGTTAGTGAGTGAGTGAGGGAGTGAGTGAGTGATGAGTATGTCTGTGGTATGTTAAGACGCAACACGCAGATTTGTACAATTATTTTCCATTAAAATATCCATATTAATTGTTTCATTAGGCTTTCTTTGTTCAAATTCGGCTTTAACGATGTTGCACAAAATATAGGATATTTGAGATTATGCCATGGCAAATGAAATTCGTATGTTCAATTTTCTGATACGGTCCCACAAAGGTTTCCATTGAAATTTATGTAAGACAAAAGCCGTAAGAAGTACACAAAACTTACTACAGAAAATGGAGGTTATTAGAAAATATTCATAACAAGTTAATGCACCCTCTAGGTTGGGAATCTAGCAGTGTGTATCCTTTTTCTTTTAATTGTTCCATTTATATCCCGCCATGACTACGATGGTCCTATTAGAGACCGTTCTCCTTTGGAACATTTGGCGATTGTGTTATCTCGTAGACGGTGGGATGCTGGTACTTCAGATTTTTCTGTTTTAATCATTAGATCACGCACACATTCACATTCTAATTCATACTTCCAGACTCTAGGGAAGATGGGGAATCATCTTGGTTGGTGAAAACCCCCACCCCCAGCCGGGAATGGAACACGGGACCCCTCGCACGGCAGGCAGGTGCTCTCCCGATTGAGCTAAGGGGCCAGCCAGTGTGAATCTTCTCACAAGAGCTCATCACCAAGAAAAATAGTCTTGTAATGTACATATGTTATTATTGTTTCTATTTCTTTTGTCAGTCTTTAAAGTTTAATAAGAAATTAATATATGTACATATATGGATTGAGGTTAAAGTAAACTGAATTCTACAATAACTGTTAATGCATAGCTTAATAATCAGGAAATATATGTGAACAGGTAATAAGTAGAGATACTTAACGGTACTGCATATAAGATCTTCTTTCTTAATTGCATTTGTATTCTTCTATGTCCACAATACTATTGCGAAAAAAAACAACCAGAAATATTTATTAACATTCCGCAAATAAGTGAAACATTGGGAGTATACCAGTACAAAACGCTGTTATGTATTTTCTGGGTGGTTGTTTACCAGTGAACAGGAGGAATGCACTTCTCACAAAGTTAAGAAAAGATGTAAATGATATGCCACTTTTTGTAAGAGGCTACAGGTATAGATTACACAACCGAGCGGGATGGCTCAGGCGATTTCGTCTGTGGCCCGACTTCGGAAGGCCTGAGTTCGATTCCCGTGGTCGACCTACCTGACCCAGGCACATTTTCGGGGGTTTTCCCGGGTCACTAGGCGAATGTTGGGTAGGTTAGTTACATCCCCCGAACTTCCTGTCCCTCCATTTCACCTTCATCATTCCATATCATCTCTGATCTGGTGGTCACTTTCAGGGTAGAAGTGTCGGAGAGAGTCTTGGCGGCGCATAACGGGATGATATGCTCTGAGTGAACACTTTCTCCTCCGTCAGGACGGACTCCAGTCTCTGAGCCGGCTTAGCTGGCGGGATGCCGGTTGTGCAAACCTGTCTAGAGTCTTGCTTGTTCTGGGGGGTGGGAGGTCGATCTCCGGTCTCCGAACCGACCTCGTAACTGTTTCGAGGCCGCGGTAAGTGGGATGACGACAGTCCTGTACCGCCGGGGAGTTTCTATCCGATAAAGTGTAGGGTCTCCTGCCTCCGCACTGTAGATACTCCTTAGGGTTGGCCGCCCTGTCTCCTCTCACCTCATCCTCCCTCCCAGGGTTACCCCACTTTGGGACATAGGTACAAAAGACCAGTCTGGTCGATGTGCCGAATCCCCGTCGTGCAATCCAAGGAGTTATACAACTTAGGGGGACACCACGCCCACTGCAACCTATCTAGATCTATTGTGACTATCCTCTCCAAGAAGGGGTGAAGTGAAGAAACCACAGGCATGCAAGCCACAGAGAGGTGCCTAAGTCACTAAAGGTTCCAGGCTTGCAGACTCATCCACTCCTGGAGCTACCTGTAGAGGGCGATGAACAATCCGTCGACCATAGAAAATGAGAAACTGCCGCGGCGTTTGTGTAACCATCACGGAAAGCCATGAAAGTCGAAGGTCAGAGTGGGAATCAAACCCGTGATCTCCCGAATGCCAACCTCGCATTTTACTAAGGAACACTTGTCGCTTTCGTGCCGTTGTTGCACCTGGTAGATTCTGCAGTCGATGATAAGAATACAGTGGGCACTTGATTTTGTTTTTCAAGGTCTCTCCCCCTTTCTTGCCTGTTTTGTAATAAACATTGTTGTGGTGTCGGTTCATTCATTTCTAGTAGACCAGAATAGTATGTGGGTCTTAACCTTAGCTGAGAAACCGCAGTAAATAATACCACACAATGTGCTCAAATTCTGTATGGCTAGTAGCAAAAATTAAATAAATAAATAAAATATATGTGTATATATTTGGCAATGTAGGTATGTAACCCTCACCAAGCAGCAGGGTCACTGATACACTGTACCAGCCAACTGCGACCTTTCTCAAGCAGAAGAATGGAAGCTTTATTCATTCATTCAAGTCTTTCAAGCGGCGTATATTTTTTCGGTACACTTTTTATATTTTGTAAGAAGCATAAACAGTTTTTTTAGAATTGCAGACATACATAAGAGGTACAGAGGTGAAACGGCTGTGATACCTAAGGGATCATATTTGTAATCGAAACTCCAAATGAAATTGAAAATATTCTGCTCCTAGCTGTAGTCTCTTATAGATTGACATCGTCAGCAGAAGTTCACAGGAGTAAACCAGAACAGCTCATCACGTGATTCACTCCACGTGGATATGATATTGTCTGATTAGCTAGAGTGAGATATGAATATGTTCCTAGTGGCTGAAACGGGATTGCAACGAACTTTATCCCAGCCAATGGATGTTTACTGCTGCGAACATTCTAATTACAATGTCAGTCTAAATATAAAATAAACTGCACAGAGAGCAATGTATTCTGATGAAAGTGAAAGCCGGTAATCGATAAGCGACGTCAGAAGAGCAGATTGCCCTGCAACACAGATAAAGCAGAGAAGTTGCCAGCTTATCAGGGGTTGCAAACGTCTGATTCTCGAAAGCATCTATATCACTATGCCTCACGGCGGAGTTTATATATATCTGAGGCACATTCAGCTGATTCCTTGCTGTGGTTTCCTATGCTCTCTGGTAGGATTATTGGATGTTTCTTAGACTTCTTTGACCTGAGAGCGTTAACTTGCAACCCCTAACAAATTTTTGCCATCATTAAACAATTTTTGCCACTGGTTCCTATTGAGAAGAAAAAGATATTACACAACTTGTGAGATTTATGTGTGTTGAAAAGATCTGAAAAATATGTATTATGCATCAAGAGTACGTTGGCGAATTTTGTATTTTTATATCAGTGACGTATTCTGGAGAACTTCATTTCAAGAAAGATGCCAATTGTTCCTCAAATATTCTGGATCGTGGAAGAGTTACAATGTAGAATTTTTGTTTAAAATTTACTTCGTTGTTTAGCTCCGCAAAATTTATAGCGCAGGACATCAAAATGGATATATACGATTATTTACTGCATGAAATCTGTCTTAAGTCTACAGTCTATCATCTGTTATACTCATTATATACTGAAAGTGATTTAGAATATTTTAACAAACAGTTCTGATTCTTGTTTCACGTTAAGAAAATTTCTAAGTATATCTATAGTTTTATAGAAAGGATTTTGAATCATGACTTCCAGTAAATATATAAAGCTACAGAATTGTCTTACTTCGAGGTCTGAGGTGTTCGGGAGAGGTCCTTGTTTTTCATTCAAGTTGAATAGATAATTTGGTATTGGTAGGAATGATATTGGGTAGGAATAAGAGTGTCTCTTATATATCTCTAAACCAATAAAATTCCATACACCAGTCAGAGGGAGAAACGCTTCCGAAAATTAAGAAGTTGGTCCCGAAAATATAAAATACGCCTGTAACTGTATATAAATAAAACTTAAAATATTATATGTATTTAGATTATCTTCTGTTTGATATCTCTTAGTTTTAAATGTGTAATGAAGCTCCGTTTAAAACTTAGGAAAGGGTTCATGTAAAGTGGACGAGCTGCGGTTCCATTGTTGTAACAAATTTCAGCTTCTTACATTTGTTTTAGCGGTTGCTCAGGCAGCAGTTTTTGTGGAAGGCTGAAGTGCTTGTGCGGTCGTATCGGAAGAAGCCTTATCGAAATACAATGTCTAAGCAGCAAGTATTATCTCTTCCTTTTGCAACAGAAGAGAGCGCATTGACCCATACTTAAGTCGCTATCCTGAACAAACTATAAAAAGTCATCATCGTGAGCTTAAGTACCATAAAAACGGTAGTGTAAACACAATTGATTGCACTTAGACCGCAGTCACACGTCGGAGATTTTTTTCAAACTAGAAGAACTGTATTTAAAATGGTGTGGGAGTTCCGCAAATAAACAACTAATGAATTTCCATAAATAGAGCCAGAATGAAAACTTCAATACCAAGGCCGGGATTTGAACCAGGGATCTCCCTGCCTCCGTCCGGTTGCTTTTAACCCCTGAGCTACCATGGGCAATGTGCCATGTGAGCATTTCAGTCTGGCTCTATTCATCCAAATCTTTACCTACACACGGCAAGTGTAGAAAAAGTTTAAATGTCCAATAATTAAATGAATTGTCAATTTTACACCTTTCCGTAAATTTTGAACATATACAGACAGATTTCTCTTGAGATTGTAAATTCACAGATTGAGCCCTCCAGTCCATTCACAGATAATTCAGCAAAATGAAACGGAAAAACCATTGAATCACCAAATGCCTTTTCTTTAATTCGAAATGCATATTTCTTAATAAGTAATAAATTACCCATAGTATCAAATATGAATATTTATTTATTAAGGTAACATTAACCTTAAATGGTAGGCTAAATTTCAGATGGAAATATCCACACTATTAGAAAAAATATACTTCCTTAGAAAGAACATAATTGCACTGATAAGATTCCAGACAATCAAGATGAAACAATTACACATTAAAATACTTTTTATAAATGGCAGGCGAACCTAGAACCTAGAACCTAGAACCTAGAACCTTTACTAGTTAATTAAGATGAGGCGTCTCGTCTTTTAAAGTAAAGGAAAGATTTTATGTCTGGTTGAACTAAAGGAATCTAAAGTTTGATCTATATTTACAGTAGTTGCTAAAAGAACGAAACCTGTCATGAGAATAAATAGTAACGTGCAAGTCACATGATAGGAATTCTTTACTACTGTGCACACTTTACTTTCGAAGTCAGTATAACTATAAAATATAACATAACCATGGAACAGTATCTGCCTATTTCTGTTACAATCCCATTATGATGGCGAACGTACACACATTGCCAGTGTGAATTAAATTTGGCACGACATGCTTTGTTGAGCCTTATAAGCTAACATTTGCGTAGCTTAAGTGATTTTGGACGAAACAGTAAATGCTCTCTTTAACAACAAAAATAATCACTGGACATTTTACAACTGCTTATACCTGTTTCTGGATTTTTTGAGCATTTATGAAGCACAGACCTCCTTTGTGATTATCACAGTGAGGAAACTCAAACTTAGATAAGAGAAATTATCAGTGGATGCAGCAGAAGTTGGAAGTGTTCTCTTCGTGGGAGCCAAAAAACTAAATATGAGGTAATATAAGCGAAATTGTGAAAAATACTATTAACAAAATGGGGCAAATATGTAATTAAAAATTGCAAATGTGATCAAATGTAGTACATATTTTGAAAGTTTTAAAGCATTTTAAGAATTTAGTGCAGAAGCTTCGAGAGTTGTGACGTATTTCAGCCGGGAGCGAGGCCTGCAGTGCGTGTGACGTCAGGTAAGAGCCGTGTAGTACAAGTTGCCTATATAAATGACACTTGAGTACAGTATCTGAGGGTTGTGAGATGTAGCGTACTCGATGACAACAATGTAGCTGCCACGTACCAAATGACACTGTTAAATTTACAATGTGATGATTTATTGAAGGAAAAATATTCACACAAGCAATATTTGGTTGATATTTACAAGAATGTACCCCAAACCAGATTTCCGAGGTGGTATTCACTTGCCGCACGAACACTGTGTGTGTTTGGCTCGACATATGTGTGCAAACAACACTTTTTCTGTTATGAAATCAGGTAAGTCCAAACCCCGAAGTGACTTGTCTGATCACAATCTAACATGCAGCCTTCGATTACAAATTTCACAGACATTACCTCCTGATATTGATAAACTAGTTAAAGAAAAACGGAACAGAAAGTGTTGGAAAATGTCCACGTAATTTTGTTTTGAATGGGTCTCCTCTAATTTGCAGAGAAAATTATTTTATTTACTTTATAACATGCCTGACCTTCAGATAAACTACGAGTTGAAGTTGTATATATTTACTCATAGCACAGAGCCAAAATGTAATTGTTTATAAACTGTGACCAATTGTGTAATTAAAGCAGTCAGCATTAATATTACAACACCCAAGATGTAAGTTGTACATATTATTAGTACCGGATACGTTTCCTGCCTTTCCTGTACCCCAACACATCAAACTATTTCCTTCCTCTTGGGCAGCAGAAATCAGCGCGGTAACCTCACATGCTAACATGCCTTTCGTTCGGGAGCATATTTGGTGGTTAGAGCTGACAGAGCTGATGTCACACCGCCAATACCTCTGTTCCCCTGATGTAGTGAACTTTATCGTAAAGAACTCTTACTCAATTATTCTTAAAAATGCTGACGTTTTATTGAAGATTTGACTACTTTTAAGTTCGTTGCCCCTAATAAATCATAATATTTGCGATTTTGCTTATTTTACCTTACGGATATAAGTTCTAAGCTCTAAGGGCACTTGCTGAATGTACGCTGTGTATTCTCGTTTTCACTGGCGGTATAGAAAGATAATCAACACAGTGAATAGAGTAATAAAATTAAGAATTATCACGGTCATTATACGCTTCAAACTTGTATGTTAGATTCAAGAGAAGTAAACAATCAATCAAATAGATTACATTGATGTGGTCAACAGATTACGTTGTAAAAAGTCATCGACGTGTTAGTTTGTTGTGTGTGAAAGTTAGTGCATGCAATGACATTATTTTATGATTGTGATAATTTCATTAACGGTAATCAGTTTATACTACATGTCAGAGATAAATAAAACGTGAAAAGTATTAGTATCAATATTACTTTTTTGTTAATGTAAAGCTTAGGTCCTCTAGAGAAAAGCCATTGTATTCAACACCACTAACATGTAACTGCATACTATAAGAAAAATAATAATTTGTGAAGTGCTTTTTTGAATTGCATCCACGTGAAATAAAATCACAACTAAACTGTCCAATCCAAACATTAACACGAAAATAAAACAAATAATTGAATTTCCTTAAACTTATTACTGAACAATCTTCCTTCTAATTATCTTTGATTATGTTGGTGACAACGTATTACGCTTTATACCCTTATCTTGGCTTACCGAGAAGCACAGCTGACTGCCCTTAGGAGAACGATTTCCTAAAAATCATTTTCAAGGTTAAGGGATGTAGGAAGTGTGGAATGGTCAAAAATGTCATTTTTAATTTTAATTACATTAAAATTCACTGAAATTTTCTGAACAAGAATATACAAGGGCCGTTTTATTCAACCTCCAATAGACTATAAAAAAAGACAAGTTCATAGAAAAGAATTATTGTATTACCAAAGGTTTTGTACACTTTTCAACATAATCACCGAAAATATTGCGACATTTATCGTACCTGTGGACAAGCATTGCAATACCTTCTGCAAGAAATGTTGCTGGCAATGATTTCAAATGAGCTTTGACGTTGTTTTGAAGATGCATGCTTTGTCGTGACTGTCGTTTTGTTACCGGTGTGTCGTATTGGATCCAAGTTTCATCTCCAGTAACAGTTGATTTCAAAAAGTTCTCTCCTTCATCATGATAACAGTCAAGGAAATTCAAAGCTTACCGTTGTCACGATGGAGAGAACTTTTTGAAATCAACTGTTACTAGAGATGAAACTTGGATTCAATACGATACCGGACACACCGGAAACAAAACGATAATCATGACAAAAGATGCATCTTCAAAACAATGTCAATAGTTATTTGAAATCACTGGCGTCGACAATTTTTTTGCAGACGGTATTCAAAAGCTTGTCCACAGGTATGATACCTGTCTCAATCTTTTGGGTGATTATGTTTGATTTGATTTGATTAGTGGTGTTTTAGGGCCTGTCGAAAACAAGGTCATTTGGGCCCGTGGGTGATTATGTTGAAAATTAACCATAAGTATTTTTCCCCTTTTTATAATTTACGTCCTCCAAAGTTAAGTCATATCGAACGATGAGTGAAATGGATGAAATGATGCTCAAATTAGTCCAAGGTCCATAGAGCTTAGAGTTACCCAACATTTGTCTTTAAGGATAAGGGAAAACCCCGGGGAAAACCTTATCCAGTTAACTCACCCTGACCGAGATTCGAACTCGGGACTTCTTGAACGTAAGGTAGACATGCTAGCATCCACGCTACCGAGGCGGACATAACCATAAGTGTACAAAGCTTTTGGTACTAAAATAATTGTTTTCTATGAACTTGTCTTTTATTTGTAGTCTATCAGATGTTGAAAAAAAAAGACTCGTATAAAGTTTTATGGTTTTATATGTAATACTTCTTTATTTAAATATACTTTAAAGATATGGGTGCATTCCATTTAAATGGTAACATGGCAGCCTACCATGCCCCACTCCAGTATCCTTGACGAAAATCAAGAAAGCTCTTAGTGGTTACAAAGCTCCAAGTGGTTATAACAAAGCTTTTGCCGCAGACAATACTTTAAACACAAACATTCACTTCCTAATGAGGTCCTGGAAGCAATAAAGTCCATTTACAGAGAGCTAGCATAGGAAAAACTTCTTAAAAATGTCTCCATGGGCACACTCAACATTTGAACGAAAGTTTCAGCTGCCGTGTATGGGAACGTTTACCAAAGATAGTGGTTCTAGTACAGAGGAAGACAGCTTTGAGAGTTGTGACGTATTTCAGACAGGAGCGAGGAATGCAGTGCGTGTGACGTCAGGCAAGAGCCGTGTAGTACCAAGTTGCCTATATAAATGGCGCTTTGAATACAGTATCTGAGGGTTCAGTCAGGTGCAACGCACTCGATGACAATAATGTAGCTGCCAAGAACCATATGGAACTGTTAAATTTATTATGTGACGATTTATTGAAGAACAAATATACACAGAAGAAAAACTTGGCTAATTTTTACAAGAATGTCCCCCAAACCAGATTTCCGAGATTGTATTCACTTGCCACATGGACATTGTGTATGTTTGGCTCGGCATATGTGTGCGAAAAAAAATTTATGCTATGAAATTAGCTAATTCCAAACCCTGAAGTACCTTGTCGGATCACAATCTAACATAAAGCATTCGATTAAAAATTTCACAGACATTACGTCCTGGTATTGATAAACTACTTAGTTAAAGAAAAACGAAGCAGAAATGGTTGGAAAATGTCCACGTAATTCTGTTCTGAATGGGTCTCCTCTAATTTGCAGAGAAAGTTACTTGTTTTATTTTATATACTTTATAACATACCTGGCCTTCAGATAAACTACGAGTTGAAGTTTTATATATTTTCCCATAGCACAGAGCCAAAATGTAATTGTTTATGAACTGTGACCAATTGTGTAATTAAAGCAGTCAGCATTAATATCACAACACCCAAGATGTAAGTTGTACATATTATTAATATCCGATGCGCTTCCTGTCTTTCCTACGCTCTCAGTATCCCAAAACATCAACCTATTTCCTCCCTCTTGGGCAGCAGAAATCAGCGCGGTGATGTCACATGCTAACATGTCTTTCGTCCGGGAGCATATTTGGTGGTTATAGCTGACGGAGCTGATGTCACACGCCACTCCCTGTTCTAAAATATAATGTGCTGCAGGTTGGTGTCTTTCATGCAGTATTGTGCTTAAATGGTGGTGCCATTAGCAGACTGAAAGTACCGAGTGAAATGGGTATCAAAATAAGGACTAATACACAGGATTCGCTGCTGAAAATTGACAAGTGTTGTGTTTTAAATGCTAAAAGAACTGCAGAATCAGCACAAAAAGAATCTAGGGCCAAAAGAAGGCTTCATCAGAAGCAAAAGCAGGACCATCAATCTGATAAGGGTGGCTATAGAGCTGGAATGTTTTGATATAAGTCATTATTACAAATTTTTATTTGTTTCAAGAGCTTTTTCTCGCAAACATTTTCTCATTTTTCTTAACAAATATTAAGGCTAGAGGCTTGAAATTTTCCACACTTCTTTTTTATAGAGAACTTCATATATTAACCTAGAATTATGATGAAATAATTCACCATTTGAATATGGCGAACCTTATATTTTTGAAAAAAATATGTAAACTTCATATTTTCTTCATATAGAACAATGTATTTTAGCAAAACCATTAGAGATACTTATATAATTCTAGATCAATATCATAACAGATGTATGAGGCTCAAGTGTAAAAAAATTCAGTGCTGTGCTATTCATAGTTATTCTAATTTCGTGGCAGAAATATACCCTATTTTACACAAAATATTATTTTTGTGTTTATTTAATAAACAAAGTTTTTAAACAGAAAAGTATAAATGCTAGGATAACAAAATTTTCCACAGGAACTCCCAATAGGTATCTGCCTGATTTAATTTCAAAGGAATTCACTTAGTAATAGTTCAGAAATAGGATTACATTGTCCAGGGTGTACTTGACTAAGCTCCACACTTAACATTTCCCTTAAAGAGAATAAACATTTGCTGTATAAATAAGGTAACATATTAACATCATAATCTTTTACTATTCTTAAGCTAGTTGAGTAGATAAATGAAAATTTGGCGAGTTGATTGCGCAGTTTAGCTGATAATTATAGAAATATAATCACCCTTTGTGTACGGCACATAGCGGCTTCTCTAGTCTTTAGAGGAGAAGCTTTTCAATTGGTGTGTCATTCTTTGTTCTTAAAATCATAAGACATTACCCGTCGAGATACCAGAATAAGTAACTCCAAGTACGCTAATGTACAAAAATGCCTTATTACTGTTACGTTGATAAGCAACATTTAATGTTAAAAGAAATACAGAGCGTCATTGTTACTAACATTTTTCTATTGATTTAAAATATCTATACAGGACTTCCCTACCACCCACAAATGTTTAGTAATTGTATGAATAATATTTCTGGTAATAACACATTTTAAAATGTGTAACACCTTAAAATGTGTAGCTAGAATAACTTTTACATATCTAAAATTAATATGAAGTAGGCTTTCGACATACTTTGCTTAAGAAGTATCTGCCAACATCTTCGGAGTCTGTAGCGTCTTTCCACATTAGTAATGTCATGGTGGAAACAGTCACCATGTTTGTCGCTGACAGCCAAAGTTCTCAGGAAGAAATTAAGATGGGAGCTCCAACTGTGTATTTTCAAAGATATATTACGTTTTAAGACTTGTGTTCTCAATTGGCTCATTGAAAAGTTCTCTGTAATGCTCAGATGCGTACTTTCATGGAAATTTTATGACAATGTTTTTTGAAAGAGAAGCGTGCGTGTCATTCTTGCATATTTAAAGGCTTTCAACCAGTGAATTTTTCATAGGTTCTGTAATTTGAGGGTCAAGAGGTATTCCTTCTTTTAGTTTCGCTTCACTGGTCTTTGGAAACTTAGTTTTCAGGAACGGAAATGCACTTGCGTTGCGATTCATTACTTTCGCAGTTTTTAATCAATCCTAGTTTAATGTGTAATGGAGGCAATACGATTTTGACAACACTAACAAGTGGTTGATGAACAACATTTGCCTGTCCTGGATTGAATGACAATTTATTTGGGCAACTTCTTTTTTAAGTACTCCACAGGCACAAGTAACAGCAAAATTTTGGATAGCCAAGTTAAAACCCAATTAAGAGATCTATTACTTTAAAATGTTCGCATACGTGTCTACCAGAGTAGTCATCACACCGGATACTTGATAAAAGGTCGTGTTCATGTAACTCTACTTCCCACCAGCTGCGTAAGATGTACAAATGGATGGAAAATTCTATCCATTATGTAGCAAAACTCCCTTAAAACTTGTCTTCGCGGAGTCAGTGAACAAACGCTGCCCAATTCTCATCCTGTCATTTCTTCGTGGAGTAGCCTACTTTTACTACTTTCTGAGGACTGACTTACAGCAGTATAACTGTTACATACCTTCAAGGAAACGCCGTAGAGTCTATGCTGTAGCTCTAACGATCGATATACTTGACACTTTCAGGAGCGCTCTGTCCTTTAGGTGGACGACGGTTGCGCTTCTTTCCTCACAATATCTGTGTGAACTTATTTGATAGTTTTTATTGTGTACAGATATCAGTTGTCTTGTGCTTCTCAGGCTGCATGTCCGGCTTTGCATATGCGGAAACCAGTCATGTTTCAACAGAGATAGCATGCCTAAGGGCAATTATAAACTACACAATCTATGAGGGTGAACTCGCGAGGAAACCATTGGAAAGCATAGAAAATAAGGTCAGTACGGCCGTAGAAATACACAGCCTGTGATCACGCAGGAGTGTTGCACAGCTGGAGAAAAATTAAATAAGTAACTCTAGCTATAATCCTATTGAAAGGAATTGGGCAGTCTTTCACAGGAAGACAACTGCATTCTTCGAACTTATAGTTTACTAAAGCTTAATATAATAACGCAATTGTGTAAAAACTAACCTATGCAATAGTACTTTGAGGGTCACCGTAGTTAATTCAGGCAAACCTGTACATTGCTATTATATGGAAGTGTGAGGTGTAAAAGGTAGGGGGGGGCACCTCGCGCGTAGCAATCTACAGGAAATCTATTGCAGCTACCACCCTCCAGGAGGAAGGGGTGAAGTAAAGGAGCCACAAAAGGCTACAGGTCGCAGGCGAACAGGCCAGAAAATCGCGTGTAAATGCCTAAAACTTATTTGCTCGAAGACCTATTAATCTACTGAGCTGGCCACGGAGGCTGATGAAAGAACCTGTAACCAAGCAGCCCCCTTTTTCAACGTCGAATATTTTTCTCTTTAACCAAAGGTACGCACCATTTGTTCTGCACTGTCATATGCCACCTAGAAAACCTAAAAACGTATTTGAAACATTAGAAAGATACGCAGTGAAAGCAAATTGATGGAAAGGAACTCGTGGTAGGTGAGAAACCACCCCAGCATTTAACTACCGAAAAATCAAAATGGTATATCACGAAAAAGCCTAAGTCAGAATGCACGGTCAAAGAGAATGGAACCCAGTGTATACCGGATGCGAGCCTCACAGATTACCGCGAAGCCATCCTTCCCGGTACAGTGTAATTATGCTATCTATTTGTGTAATCTTTTATCATGTATCAGTTCCCTGATATTACAAAAATTGTAATTACTCGCCTGTCATTTTAAAACAAAACTGTGCAGCTGCTTTGCAAGTAAGTTTTAAAAAGAATACCTAGAAGGCAACTCTTCACGCGAATTGTTTTGATGTCTAGTTCTTAGAAACATGTTCATGTAAAGGCGTTATATATAAGAGCACAGTTGGGTAATTCACAACTCTAAACACGAAGTTATAGCTTCAACTTATAATTAGTTTGCAACATGATACAAAGGTTTAGTGCTTAGCTGTTGTGCATTGCGGTAAATAATTTGTAAGAATGCCGTGGAAAGGTTTCATAATTACTGTTTTTCCTGAAACACGCTTTATAGCTTTATTCATCTCGCTAGTCTCTTGCATTTCAAGAAATAATTGGCCAGCATACAGAACACCTCGATGAATATTCAACACCATCATAATTGGTATTTAAGTTGTATTAATTGCACCATATAACTGAAACGATTTAAATGATTATTTAAATGTATTTAATAATTCAAATAAGTAAAACGAATTATTTAGAATACTGAATAATGGTACGAAAAATATATTATACAAAATTTATGAAGAAATGTATAAAATGTGAACGATGTTGATTTGACGTTATGGCAACGGCAAAAACTGTATAAGCACCTGGACTGGAGGTGATTGTTTCTTCTTCATTTGACTTCCATGGTGAAAGGATGTGTGAGTAAGTCCGAAAATAGACGCTCATGTGCAAAGGCAATATTTGTGTGTAAGAATATATATCAATATATTTTACTTAGTGCAACAGAAAAGTGATTATTGGTGAACAGTTAAAAGTATTGCACCAGAGAATATTGATATCGATTGATTTATGTTTAAAAAAGTTTTATTCTTAATAAATCTCAAAGTTTGGAGATTCGTTGGAGAAATTATAAATAATATTTTATTTAAAACAAAATTATCCTTCCATATCCGCGACCACCCCTGAAAAGAAGAGTCCATGCAGATACCAGAGCAGCCGAAGAACGGCTAGATCGAACTCCGAGAACTTCGAAGACGTCCATCATCACCCAACTTCTTTCTACACCCCAATTTGGAACATTTTATTTCATAACTGTGTACGTATTATCATTTAACAAATTTCAAGTACAATAATCTTATTTGAGTTTATGTTGTACACTTAGAAAAACGCAATGTGCGTCTTGGAATTTGCATCAAGATTTAACACATTTTGGTACAATAATCTTAGAATAATGAAAACGTAATGCGCCGTTTGGAACTTACGTCAAAATGTACGTTGTACAAATTTTAGTTACAATAATCATTTATATCCCGCCTTTAGCTCCAATGGTTATATCGGCGGCCGTTCGAAGGTGGAAATGTAGAGTCAGACTGAAAAATTCAATGCCATAGCCGGGATTTGAACCACGGATCTTCTGGCCTCCGTTCAGCTGCTCTAACCATTGATCTACTATGGCCAACGTGCCGATATGACATTAAATTCTCCAACTGACTCGTGTTTCTCCCGGTAAACCACTTAGGAGTTCTCATAAAGACATGAGACAACTACCTTAATTTTTCAGTCTGACTACATTTCCACAATTTAGCCTACACACGGCCAGTGTGAAAGAACAAGTAATTTCCATTAATTGTACCTAATAGTGGTTAACTAATAAAGCCCGGCCCTTAAAGTACTTACAGCGTAATAAGTCGCCATTAAGGTAGTTGTCTCATGTGTTTATGAGAACTCCTAAATGGTTTACCGGGAGAAACACGAGACAGTTAGAGAATTTAATGTCATATCGACACGTTGGCCACAGTAGCTCAATGGTTAGCGCGGCTGGACGGAGACCAGCAGATCCGTGGTTCAAATCCCAGTTATGGCATTGAATTTTGCACTCTGACTCTACATTTCCGCAATTTAGCCTACACACGGCCCTTGTGAAAGAACAATTAATTTCCATATCGAAGGTGTTTACTCATACATCTCGTATTCGTTGTTTTTTTTTTTAAATCATTAGATCACGCACACATTCGCACTCTCATTCATACTTCCAGACTATGAGGAAGATGAGGAATTATCATGGTTAGAGAAAAATCCCCACCCCATTGGGGCATCGAACCCGTGACCCTTAGCATGTAAGGCAGGTGCTCTACATACTGAGCTACGTGGCCAGCCTACGCTTATATTGTACACTTAGAAAAACGCAATTCGCTGCTACGAGTGATATAAGGTATTCTAAGCTCTGTTCAAAATAAATTTGCTCTGTATCTGTTAACTGTTATCTGACCAGTCACTTACTATCGTGCAATACGTTGCTGTGCCATAAAAATAACTTCTCATTTGATATAATTAACTCTTACTATATTTGAAAATAACTGTCCGACTTATAATAACCGTATGAACTGGTTATATTACGTAACGAAGATAACGCATTTGAAATGTTAGTAAATTGTTATCCACAAATAATTGGAAGAATCCTTTGACTTAAATTGAAGTCTCAGGATGAGGAAAACACATGCTTCTGTAATAATAGGGTATTTATATCTCTGTTGTTGCCTCTCCTAGAATTGCACACAGGCGGTTTGATTGACCTCATTCGAAACCTATCTACAGTGCCAATTATAGGAAAGGGGAAGGAAACCCTACGCTGAAGAATACATGTCAGGGGAAGGTTATAAGAGACAGGGTTTAAAGGTAAACTGCGTCCCAACGGGCTGAAATAAATACGTTATATTATTATTATTATTATTATTATTATTATTATTATTATTATTATTATTATTATTATTATTATTATTATTATTATTATTATTATTATTATTATTATTATTATTATTATTATTATTATTATTATTATTATTATTATTATTATTATTATTATTATTATTATTATTATTATTATTATTATTATTATTATTATTATTATTATTATTATTATTATTATTATTATTATTATTATTATTATTATTATTATTATTATTATTATTATTATTATTATTATTATTATTATTATTATTATTATTATTATTATTATTATTATTATTATTATTATTATTATTATTATTATTATTATTATTATTATTATTATTATTACTATTATTATTATTATTACTATTATTACTATTATTACTATTATTACTATTATTACTATTATTACTATTATTACTATTATTACTATTATTACTATTATTACTATTATTACTATTATTACTATTATTACTATTATTACTATTATTACTATTATTACTATTATTACTATTATTACTATTATTACTATTATTACTATTATTACTATTATTACTATTATTACTATTATTACTATTATTACTATTATTACTATTATTACTATTATTACTATTATTACTATTATTACTATTATTACTATTATTACTATTATTACTATTATTACTATTACTATTATTATTATTACTATTATTATTATTATTACTATTATTATTATTATTATTATTATTATTATTATTATTATTATTATTATTATTATTATTATTATTATTATTATTATTATTATTATTATTATTATTATTATTATTATTATTATTATTATTATTATTATTATTATTATTATTATTATTATTATTATTATTATTATTATTATTATTATTATTATTATTATTATTATTATTATTATTATTATTATTATTATTATTATTATTATTATTATTATTATTATTATTATTATTATTATTATTATTATTATTATTATTATTATTATTATTATTATTATTATTATTATTATTATTATTATTATTATTATTATTATTATTATTATTATTATTATTATTATTATTATTATTATTATTATTATTATTATTATTATTATTATTACTATTATTACTATTATTACTATTATTACTATTATTACTATTATTACTATTATTACTATTATTACTATTATTACTATTATTACTATTATTACTATTATTACTATTATTACTATTATTACTATTATTACTATTATTACTATTATTACTATTATTACTATTATTACTATTATTACTATTATTACTATTATTACTATTATTACTATTATTACTATTATTACTATTATTACTATTATTACTATTATTACTATTATTACTATTATTACTATTATTACTATTATTACTATTATTACTATTATTACTATTATTACTATTATTACTATTATTACTATTATTACTATTATTACTATTATTACTATTATTACTATTATTACTATTATTACTATTATTACTATTATTACTATTATTACTATTATTACTATTATTACTATTATTACTATTATTACTATTATTACTATTACTACTATTATTACTATTACTACTATTATTACTATTACTACTATTATTACTATTACTACTATTATTACTATTACTACTATTATTACTATTACTACTATTATTACTATTACTATTATTATTACTATTATTATTATTACTATTATTATTATTATTATTATTATTATTATTATTATTATTATTATTATTATTATTATTATTATTATTATTATTATTATTATTATTATTATTATTATTATTATTATTATTATTATTATTATTATTATTATTATTATTATTATTATTATTATTATTATTATTATTATTATTATTATTATTATTATTATTATTATTATTATTATTATTATTATTATTATTATTATTATTATTATTATTATTATTATTATTATTATTATTATTATTATTATTATTATTATTATTATTATTATTATTATTATTATTATTATTATTATTATGATTATTATGATTATGATTATTATGATTATGATTATTATGATTATGATTATTATGATTATGATTATTATGATTATGATTATTATGATTATGATTATTATGATTATGATTATTATGATTATGATTATTATTATTATGATTATTATTATGATTATTATTATTATGATTATTATTATTATGATTATTATTATTATTATTATTATTATTATTATTATTATTATTATTATTATTATTATTATTATTATTATTATTATTATTATTATTATTATTATTATTATTATTATTATTATTATTATTATTATTATTATTATTATTATTATTATTATTATTATTATTATTATTATTATTATTATTATTATTATTATTATTATTATTATTATTACACCATACACCATATGTTTCATCCACATATATCCCTCATGATCCGCAGATTGGTTGGTAATCTTAAGGGTTCCTTCACTTTACGTTTTCGGTCAGTATAGCATAACTTTCTTATAATATCTCAGACGTACAACGACCCTTGGGGTGTCCTCTTAGAATAAAACGACATATAAGCTCCATTGAAGTAACCTAACATTAATTAATATGTGAGGGTAATCCAGGAAGTTACAACCAAGTAGTTTTAATTTGTTCAGAAAATAAACATTTTATTAATAGTTGTCACTTACGAAAAAAACAACATTTACTTTACTTCTCCACATAATCATCTTCTTAGTTGAGCACTTTCAATATTTCCATAAGTTTTTGAATCCTCATACTATAGGAGCTACCACTATCCCATTGACCCAAGATATTCGTACATAATTTTGCCAAACAAAGAACGAAAAATGTTTGAAGGGAGAAAACTGTAACCCATGTAGGATTACACATCTGTCTCGTATGATTTTAATGTTCAATCATCTGTGATAAGTGACAATGTCTGGATCAAGTTTCGTCATAATAATCTGTAAGGCTATTATCAAACATTTCACACCCGTTTCTCACACTTACATAGTTCATTACTGTAACCCCTTACACTTTTCCTAGTGACGGCAAATTTCTGCAGGTTTTAACTTCAATACTCAAAAACCCAGTGGCTCTCACCTCACAGTTGGCAGGACTTGTATGATAAGTTAATTTTTAACAATTACAGAATGCACGATACTAAATTATTTCGACTGACACTTCAGAACACTGAGAACATTTTACGAGAAAACCATTCCATCTTAGACATAAACACGACAGCTATGTGTGCAGAAAAAGTACAACAATGGTCATTAATCCCTGGATTACTCGCGTAATAGTTGCGTAATCGAATACTGCAGTGTACATAGTTTGTGTTTCTTACATCAGATGAAGTATAACCAAGCTCCATAACAATTGGGTGGTAAGGTTCCACCTATTGTTATGAACTTGACATTAGTTCTTTTACTCTGAAGCAATCGCTGTTATACAAGAAAAGAAGGAAGGGGAAAAAAGTAGTCACAGGCATCCGAATTTGTATAATATTCATGTGCACTACTGACAAATCCTAAAAACATTCCAAAAGGATTAATAAGAGCAGCATCATTGCTTCAACAGACTATTCCGATTCAAAGAACAGGACTGTAAACCATCCCACACTGAAACTTGGACACCGATGAAACTCCACAGATATGGATATGTTTACTGAGTTTGAGTTATCATGGTCTGTAAGGGAGAAGGAAACGGCAAGTCAAAACAAACCAATATGAGTGAGACGCAACACTCGATATGCCACCTCATTGTTCAAGCTTCGAAATGCTTCAATATAAAGTCGGCAATTTTAAATGCGCACCTATCTTCTTTGGGTATTTTATTTATACAAGGAAATTATTTATATTTATTGTTAATTTATGAATAATAAATATATACCTTTTACACTTAAACATAATATAGCTATGTATATACTTAAACAAAAAAATGTATTTTATGTGATAGATTTACGGCACGTGCAAGTAGATATGTACATAGTATTCACTATGGATATACTAAATTATTTTTAAATTTTATTTTTTCCTTTTTTTAATTTCTTTTTTTTTTTTTTTTTGGTATTGTTCATCTCATATTTATTTATTTTCTTAATAGTTTTAAAAAGACATGTATGGTAGTATTTTTCAAATTCATCTGAATAGTCTTCTTTTCACTGGGAGCTGCTTTATTTTTAATACATTTTTTTACTTCTGCAACTAATGTACAGTTGTAGCATTATCTGTCATTTTTCAGTTACACTTTTTATTTTGTTCTATTTTTTATCTTTAAATTTTAGTTTACATATATATTTGATTGTTCATCAATGGGAACATTGATTTTTCAATGGAACACTTTTCGAATATATATCTAATATTTAGGTAATGGTCCGGGGTTAGCCTGCCTCGGTAGCGTAGATGGTAGCATGTCTGCCTCAAGTTCAAGAGGTCCCGAGTTCGAATCTCGGTCAGGGCTAAGGTTTTTCCGAGGTTTTCCCTTATCCTACAAGACTAATAAGGGTAACTCTAAGCTCCAAGGACCCTATACTCATTTGAGCATCATTTCACCCAATTCATTCACCGTCCGATATGACTTAACGTTGGAGAACGTAAATTACAAAAAAAAAAAAAAATGGTCAGGGATTTTGTCGTTTTTTTTGGTATAATGAGGAATACCATTCATTGGGCGGAAAGGAGGGCGTCTAAGGATAATGGAAGATTGGGTAGTGTCTTGGGTGACTCAAAACGATACATAATTTATTTTTCACTTCAATTACCAATGTAATGGAGCTAAAACCGGGTGAAGTAAGGCTCCATGGAACCGCTATGGCCGTAAGTGATTAGCTTCCAGCGTTCCTTTCTCAGGAGGTTAAACCATTCTCTCTCTAATGCCACATTTCCAGTATTTTTCTGTATTATGCAGTGCAATGTTCCCATTAACAACCAGCTCGCACATCTTTGGAGTTACATGTTTTTCAAACTGAATTCCAGTCGCTGGAGTCTCCGAAGACATAGTGGAACCTCCGAGAGGTACCATTTTGCAATAAAGCCTCTGAGCACCATCCAGATATTATGCACCTGTTTGCAAGAGGCAATCCTATGTTCCAAGGTATCCATTTAAGAACAAAATTGGCATAAGTTAGATGTTGCACACCCATGCCGCCATAATTTGTCCGCTGTTGTTATGGTCTCAAATATTTCGTATGCAGTCTCTTGCCAATTTTGTTCATTGTGAAATACCGTTCATTGCCTAACTTTTTTATGGTTTGTTTCTTCTTCATGATATGCTTTTATGGTTGCATAATTAGCATTACACTTCACTACAATATATTTTTTTAAATTCTCAAATGTAAATGTCCTGCAGTTTCTACTCAATTGTTGATTGTATTGCAGAAAGGTATAATGGAACAAAGTAAATATGAAAGGGTGGAGTCAGACTGAAAAATTTAGTGCCATTCGGTGCTGGCACGTTGGCCATAGTAGCTCAAGGGTTAAGAGCAGCCGGACAGAAACCGGAACCATGGCAATGGCACTGGCACTGGCACTGAATTTTTCAGTCTGATTCTACCCTTTCATAGTGCGTCCTACACTCAGCTAGTGTGAAAGAACAATTAATTTCCGAAGTCTAAATACTTGATGTGTTATTTTCAGGTGTTTGGCTTCAATAAATCCTTGATTACACACAATTTAGCACACCCAAAATGTTACCTATAACGGCAACGGGACAATACAGTGCCCACTCTTGTACACAGTATTCACTATGGTACTCTAGGACACAGATAACCCGAAGCCATTTATTTTTCCCATCGGTGTCTAAGTTTCGCGGAACCATGCATAGGGCGCTTTGAAGTAACTCCAAAATTCAGCCCAATACTTTATTCGATAAGTATACACAGATTACTCAGGTTATTTATAATTTCGAGTACCAGGGGGCAATATCTGCTGATATGCAATTCTTAATGGTCCTTGCATGTTAGCGCTTCGTCATATTGGTAGCATAAGAGTAGTTACCCCTACTAAGAGAATTGCCACATCTTATTGGCATTTTCCAGCCTGATTTAGACCGTACCAAGATATCCATAGCTACTAGTAGCTTTTGAATAGAGTAACTGAGGCTCCTTCATCCCAAAATGTTAAAGGAATCATTTCGTAAATATAAAACTTTGGGTTTACTTATAGCAAGTGATGTCTATGCCATGGCGAAGTGAGTTACACCGTTATTACTACTGAACGTATGAAAACTTTGTCAATAGTGCTACCATGCTGGAGATACGTGTCAAAAAAAATGTAGGCATTCAAATGCTCAGAAGAGCATTTCTAAATGAAAGAAGCTTGGTGCTGACCGGATCATGTTCCCTCCCATATTGACTGGCAAGCACATGAAGGCCTCAAGTCGGCAACCGGACTGACCTATAAGGACTACCTTCTTTTATGCTGCAAAATATTGAATAATTTGATTCATGGTTACTATATCTAGTAGCTGCAACAAAGGTTAACTTCTAATCAAGGCTTCGCGGGTGATCAGCCGTGTCTTCAGGATCCTCTTGAAGAAGGCCATGGAGTTTACAGTAGCCGAAAGCTCGACGTTTATCAATTTGACACGGCTGATCACCCGTGAAGCCTTAATTAGTAATGCTCGCCATGAAAGCTTCAAGTCTTACATAAGGTTAACTTCCTTAAAGTATCAAATTTATAATGATTTTCTTGGGGTGTGCATTTAATATTACAGCACTTTTTAAGTTGACGAAGTTAACTGTTTCTGTTATGCGTGAGGATGTTATATGTTGCTTACAAAAATGACTATGATTAGTTATGACTTTATGACTAAGTTCAGAGGAGAGACTTGGAACGTCGATCTACAGAAGACTTTTCCATTTTTGCTTAAGTCCCTGACCTGAAGGAGGAATAAGGTAAGAGGATACTAAGGATGGTCGAACTGAGAAGAGATAACAACAGAGAGCAAGGTCCCTTAAAGCTACATAATAAGTGGGGCTCGTGCAACAAGCTTCCTTTTGCACTTCCTTTCTTAAACTTCCTCGTGGAAGCCCGAACTTGGAGGCCTTACCTAATCCCGAGACCGAGGATTTAACGAGAGAAAATTCCCTGTGGTGCACACCGAAATTCTACCAAAATTTGAAACCCTAAAATAGCCAACAAGGTTGAAACAGGAAATGAAATCAAGGGACAGGAAATTCAGGGGATGTAATTATCCTTCCCAGCATTCTTCTAGTGATCCGGGAAAAAACCCCAAAGGACTATGGGTCAAGAGGGTTGGTCATGAACCTTCCGAATGCGGGCCATGGATGCTACCAACTGGGCCATGTCGCTCGGTATAAGAATGTAACTAAGACAATTCCTCCACCTCGATCTAAGTCGGGCATTTCGTGGCCTAAGTGGAACGAATAAAGTAAAGGGAAAGCAAAGGAGACTAGGCAGATGGATCAGATAAACGTGTAGAAATCGCTAGTAATCCCAAGCTTGAGACCCGATCACTCCGCCTGACTACTCAGAGAAGCCTCCCCTCTGACGGAGTCGGAGAGAACTCGAACCACCGTAGGCGGCTCAAAGAAGGCTTACTCTGTCAGAAACAAGCGAAGCTTTCCAAACAGCAAATATCTGCGCCATCTGTTCGACAACAACTGGTACTGTACAGTCGCGAAACCTCCTGAAACTTGAATGGGGAAATAAAATAATGAGGAATCTGGGGATAGGAAATTCACGGTAAAAGAAAAACCAATTCAGGATATGTTACTAATCCGAGAAAAGGATTGTCAACGTTGCCTGTCTAAGGGGAAGCGAACCTGGGAGTCCTCGAATGAAAACCGCACACTGTTTTCTATGCGTGGATTACTTCTTTGGATCCTGTAAAGTTTCAGTAAAACTTAGAGTTTTATTTGAATTGTTTGAACACATAACATAATGATAATTGCAGCCAGAGATACTAAAAGGTATTCATAAAAATGTGTCAATTAAATATCTAATGCTGTATAAATAGCAATGTCGATAAAATTGCTAGTTTACAGATAACCATTTTGTAGTCAGCAACATCTGTGAGCAGTGTGATTACATTTATTAACACAATGACTATAGTAAAGGTTAGACCACTGACCTCCCACAAAGGTGGCCCAGGTTCGATACCAAGGAAAGGCATGTGGGAAGCTGCGTCTGTGCGCGTTTTCTCGGGTTCTCCGCTTTTCAACGCCGTACATTCCAGATGCTTCCAAGGTAATATTATTTGTTTCATCCACTGCACCAACATCATCCACTCTTTCACACTCGGTCTGATGCCCCATCCTGGACCTTCTCTCGGATCCAGAATTCCTCTGCCGCTCGACAGGCGTCTGACTCCAGACGTCCATCTATAGTTCCTGTGACGTGCAAATCCTCCATACAAGGAGGGTGAAATGAAGCTTTAATGACTATAGAAACTTCTCTGTATCTTTTTGAGAACATGACATTAAACATTAAAGTTGTATTAACATAATATACATTATTATGCACTAAATTAGTTACTTACTTTTTAAGGTACTTTTCAACTTGTTTGTATTTGTTGTTGTTTTTTCTATAGCTGAAAACTATTGCAATTCGGATGTTTACTTGATTTATGACCTATTAAATTTTACAAACCCTCTACTGTATTAGTATTTCAATGACGTAAGAGCTTTAACTGTAAAAGTTATGATTTCCTGTTAGTATCGCAAGGTAAATTTTAAGTTAAACATTTCTGCAACCTCTGAATCAACATAAAACTTCTATATATTTATACACTACATTTAAACCATTAGCCTTAATTATAAATTACACTGTAATTATTACAAGTAGAAAATTAATCCATATAATTTATATAATGACATGACGATTTTAACTTTTCATAATTTTTCCCCTTTTAAAGAAAGATTTTAATATTTATTAGCCAGAATTCCAGAGATTACTTCCAACCATTTAAACTTAATACTTATGAACTATAAAGCCAAAGTGTACTTGCCTGTAAAACAAAAAAGCCCCATTTTCTCATAAATTACATTGTGTTACCTTTGAATGCGTACATTATATAAAACAAATAAATTAAGGAAGTTGTTTAAATGTGTGCTTATGCTATTTCTGGAGGAGAACACAACATCAGGGACCAGAAGCAAGGGCACATTTAATATAAAGCACGAGATGAAACATTCTCGTACAACACTACAACTTCCTCTCGTGTATTTGTAGGTAAAGATACAACTAAATAAACACAATTAGAAATAATAATAGGGAAGACTGGAGTAAAGCGAGAACCTTGGTTAAACCGAAAATAATCGTTGTTAAACTTACCTGATATAATTTTATTAGTCCCATCATTTTGCATTGGACTCCGCTTTGCCACGACTTTTACCAATGGGATCGTACTACAGGGATGCCAACGGAGTAGCGAAAAATACCCAGTTGTGACAACACAAACCGTGTTACCAAATTACTCAAAATTTAAGGTGCTAAGTCCACAAATTATGTTTATAATATTGCGGAATTGCCTTCTAGACATTTTGTGCTGCTGGTTGGACACTGAATCTAAGTGGAAATAATATTTTACTATAGGAATGTCTGCTTATACAGCATGAAACAATAATGCATAGATGAAGTACACACACACACACACACACACACACACACACACACACACACATATATATATATATATATATATATATATATATATATATATATATAGTAGTATAGAATTGAGAGAATCAGCACAGTGTAGATACGATGTTGAACTCTCCTCTGTGTTAATATATGAGTGATGTAGAATGCTCATTGATTTAGAACTCTCCTATATGAAAATCGAGTTGTAAAAGAAGGGGAGTGTTGGCGTAGTGCCGTTCTCCCCTGTGCAGTGAGATGTTTTTGAGGGTTGGGATGATGATGATGATGATTGTGTGTGTGTGTGTGTGTGTGTGTGTGTGTGTGATGTGTAATGTGTGATGGGTGGGATGGGTAACGGGGGGGGGGGGGGGGTTCCGGGGATGTTTGAATTAAATGTGAATTCTTTTCGATGTGTGTGTGTGCTTGAACTCTCATGTATGAATATCGAAGTCTAGGGTTCGATATTGTGATGGGGCGGGGTGGGTAACGGGGGTTCCGGGGATGTTTGAATTAAATGTATTGATAGTAATTCTTCGATGACTGTGCTTGAACTCTCATGTATGAATATCGAGTCTAGGGTTTGATATCTATTACGTTCAGTGCTTCGATGTCTGTGCTTGAACTCTCATGTATGAATATCGAGTGTAGGGTTTGATATATATTACGTTTAGTGTATGATATATGATGTAGTATCGTTATTCTTTAGATAAAAGAATATCGAGAGAATGATTAGGTATGTTTACTGGGAGAGATTTATGAAAATAAATGTAATAAGACATTCTGGTAAGGGGTGTTCCCTATGCAGAATCTCTCCTTGAGCTATTGTATCCAAGAGCGATGTAAAGGTTAAGAAAAGGTTAAATTCCATTCCCACATCGAGGTACGAGAAAATATAAATCTATTCCACATTGAAGTATAAGGGTGATGACGTGTTGTCATTCCTCAAGATTTGTGCATATGTGAGTAAATTCGAATTAACAGGTCTTACCCTGTCCCGCCAGCTCGGGAACGAACGTGTCCTCACTTCACACAAACCCTCCGTCCGTTAAGTACAATCGACGATAGGATGGGGAGGGGGGAGACAGGTATGATCACGTTTCATCACCCATCTGCTCACTCGGGAACGAATGCATTCTCACTTCACATCGCAACGTCAAGATGAGTGGAACAACAACACCTATCATTGAAAGTGATACCAGATTCTGGGAGAATCTACGCAATTTCGAAGATTTGCAAAAGCATTGGGTTGAGCACCACGATGAAACGTGTGATGGAAAGATGCATCAAGTGATTTGCAAAAATCCTTCCCATCATGATTCGATCACATCTTATGCTCAATGCGGAAAGAATTGTAAAGTGTACCTCGGGTAAGTAGAATTATAATTGTGTGTTAACGTGAAAGTGTTGTTATGTGTTAGATAACTAATGATAAATATGTTTATTTCAGTAAAGCCCAAAGTGAAGATGTGGCATGCCAGTCCGAACAGGATCAAGGTGAAGATATGTGCGGTCCGTACAATGATCGTCCGTTTAAGGATATCGGTACATCGAAACCCGAGGAGGAAGTCATAGAAAAGTGAGTATAAAATAATAAGAGTTTTACGTTAACAAGTGTATTAAATATTCACGATGTTGAGACAGTTCGTGTATGTCCGCAGATCCAGTAAGAAAGGAGACAAGAAAAAGAAGAAGACGAACTGCAAACCGAGAATCGTCAAAGCCAAGAAGACGTTCGATCAAGACAGTTTCATCATAATGATGTTCGAACCCTTCACACCCTTCGCAGAAGAAGTAGAGGAGGAAGTTGCGAGTGATGGTAAATAGTGTGTGCATGAACGATAACGACATCTCCATCAGCATTGACTTTCGTGTGAACATAGGATTATACAATGAACTCCCCATCACTTTACATTAAAGACACACATGACGATACGTTTGTGTATATTACAAAAGAGGATTGGGAGGTAATAATGTCAAATTTGTGTGTTTTGGATACGTATCTGAAAGATGGTAAGCATCCATGTGCACCGTACAGTGAAAATATAATATATGCATTTAATATAATGTTATGCATGAATAAGATGCAAGAAATAACGTTTGTGAATACATGTTTAAATGTGGGCAGTATAAATCTGAATAGTACTGCATTCAATGGATTTAAAAGACTAATTCCATATATTGAAAGAAATTTATATCAGTTGTATGATATTCATAAATCATTATGTTCATATGATGCAAAAAGCAGGAGTGCAAGGAAGAGGATATTGGAGATGTATGTTAAAGTCAATAAAAAGATAATTTGAATTTGTAATGTTTTATTTATTACACCTATATGATAGATTGTACAACATGAGTTAGTGGTTTATAAGTGAATAATTTATCATGAATAATTAAACAGAATAATGAAGTTTGTGCAGGAAAATTTGACGATGCTTGAACTTCCAATCTGACATTCACTGCCCCCGTGACAGTATCCTCAGGTTGATGAGAGCAATCGATGACGAATAGCGGTGCATATTTCAGAAAGTCGTTCCTTTTCAAAAGAGGGTAATTCTCCTTTCCATAGTAGGATGATTGAAATTTGGAATATTGATCATACAGAGATGCAAATTTCGAATTGGCGAAATCCAAATTCATATCGTGATAGGGGTAAGATTCACTGTTGAGATAAAGTTTCAGATTGGTGATATTACAATTATCAAATAGAGAAGCATCCTTAGCGAGATGATTCAATCTATCCACTTGTGCACCGACTATGACGAAACGTGGTTTTTCAAGTTTAGTCGTGGTTGCAATGTTCCATGTGAACGCTTTAGTTTGAGGTACAGCAGGTTGAGTGTGAAGGTCCAAGGTTCGAAATGCGACGTGTAGAGGTTTATCCGATTTGACGAGTTTAAGTTTATCAACTCGTTCAGAATCTGAAAGTCGAAGTACAGGCATCCTCCATTCGAGTCTAGTTAGTTGTATGGTTGTAGGATCGTTTCCAATGATACAATTATTAGAATCCTTAGATCTAATGAGAATAAGTTCAAACTTGCTATTAAGTATGACCTCCTTGTGATCGTCGGCGAAACCCAGCAACATCGAAAGAGGAACGATAGCATTGAAGATACCATTCGATGTATTCACGATGTCTACCACACCTCCAGGATAGATCCATCCAGCATTTAGTAAACGATTCGATTCCAGTTCATTCAGTGCAGCATAGTTACGCATCGTTGATGAAATGCCCGGATTCCTAGTTCTATCAATAGTCGTTCCATTCATATCCAGACGAATCTCATCGAATAGGAATGCCATAGCATTCTTACTCAATTTCGATGTGGCAACGGTGCCGTCGGGTTTAGTGAGAGTCCCCTCAATGTAGAGATAACTTCTACTAGGAAGCGTGTACAAATCTTCAGCTTGACATGGAATTCTAATTTCATCGTTCACATCGAGAGCTGACGTATTGTACGGTAGGAATACGTGTTCTTCCTCCTTACTGATCTTATCATCAAAGGTCGGAATCCCGGTCACGTCGAACACATCCATCATAGAACCTTGAAGCCTAAGTTAGCGAGAAATTGTCGATTAGACGATGTGATTAGCTTGCGGGTCGATGATCGAGTAGAGATCAATCTCGAGAGATGTTTTTTAATATAGCATCGTCTCTTAAAACTTATACCCATTACGGCGTATGTGCAATCGTACAGTGATGGTTTCGTTCCTGCAATCTAACTTATCGCCGTTCTGGTCTACCACTCTAATGTCGAGATGAACAATGAGATTCGTATCGATGATTGGTAAATATATAGGACTTGATGGTTCCTGCGAAATATGATAACCTGGAGGTACCGATGGGAAAAATTCATACAGAGAATGACCACTTTTACCATTGATGAAAGATCCCGTTGCAAGACTACACTCGATACGTATGATGCTGACTTTGAATATGTTAACCAAATCATTAGACTCGGTCAGCACGTTTGCCGGTACCCTCTGTTTAGAGGTGAAACCGAGAAGTGAAGCAATAGATCTCTCACGACTAAAGTCGATAATATAGGGAGATTGAATTTCTGATTTCATGGTGTTATTATTAGCACGTAGAATAAAGTCGTCACCGATGTCGAGAGCATCCTTGATCAATCTGGCGATATCATCCAATTCATAAGTACCCGGTGGAATTACTATACGTTCGACTTTTCCATCGCGAACGTAATGGAATAGATTATTACTCTCGTCCACATTCGGAATTGAGTAAAAAGTCTCAAAATTCAATAGAGCTATCTCGTAATGTCCGTTAGGATCCAGATGTAATGGTGGATTTAGAAATGTAGAGAAGCTGGTATCACTACCACTCACGGTGATCGTGTAACTCATCGAGGAGAAACTGAAGGCACAAGTGACCGCAAATCACAGAATCGAATTCTTGAAATCTCGTCGTATTATATAGGAGCTTGACACCCGAAAGGTACGTTTCTATCTCTTCCGGAGGTCTCAGATCGCCGAAACTGTCAAAGTAGTAGGCAACGTCACCATCCTTACGTACAGCAACCCAATGTGTACCAGGGTTATTTGATGTATCCAGATTCACTACTATTCTCTCATAGTATCGAGGATGTGGAGGTAGTTTATCGATCATGTAGACACCTCTAAAATGTGGAATGCGTAGACGTCGTGCATACGAATCGATCTCGTTAGCACTCAGGGCTTTTTCCGGGATAAATATAGGCCTCGCCCCGAGTTTTTTGATCGAAGATATAATCCTCTACCCTTACGACGTCTCTTACGGCGAAGACCTTTGCCCTGAGCCAAAGATTCCATGCGCTCGTTGTGACGTGTTAATTCCGCAAGTTGTTTTGCATCCGAACGTTTCTTATTGACAGCCGTAGCAATCTGAGCAGCACCTCCAGCTAGACCACCTGCTGCACCTAGAGCTGCTAAAAGTGGTAGCAAAGGTAAGAAACCACCTCTCTTGTTGCGACGTTTACGCATGCCAGCGCCCGCTGCCAATTTACCCTTCATAAGTGTAGTCACAAGTCGAGCTGCAAGTCGTTCGCCCAAAGAAGCGTCGGCAGACTTTACACGTCTCCAAGCTTTCTCTACCAACACCTTATCGGCTAGACGACGAGATTCTGTATCAGTACTCTCTGCGTAAGCCCGATCGTGATCGAGACACGCTGAATCTAACCCGTTCACCGGTAAGTCACCTCTCTGCAAGCGTTTATGTAGTTTCGTTCCGGGACCGCAGAAACGATAACCCGCTAAATGTGCCTCAAATGGTAATGAATTAATCAAGGAATTAAGAATTCCCGAACCTTTGCGTGCACGTGTAGAGCGCATGTCTCACTATGAAATAAAAAAGGCAAAACGTGCGCTTTATAAGTATACGATTGCTATGACGATTGGCTAAATCCAGTAAAGACACAGATTGCCCTTATCACGAACGAAATAAAAGACAAAACTTATGCTTTATAAGTATTAGTCGCGATATGGAGATAGTAAAGCAAAAGTGTACGCTACCCATACAGGTGTTAGATTTCGAGGATGACATTCGCAAAGGACGACACGGTACGTTGTTTCCGAGTAACGTTAGAGCGCTCATACTTGGCAGTTCAAATGCTCGAAAAACGAACGTTTTACTCAACCTGCTTATTCACGAGAATGGTCTGAGATTCGAAAACCTCTACATATACTCGAAATCGTTGCAACAACCTAAATATCGATATTTACTCAGGTTACTGAAAACTATACCCGATATAGGTGTATTTACGTTCGATGATGGTGATAAAGTAATTCAAACGTCGGATGCTAGAGAAAATTCGATATTCGTATTTGATGATGTGATAAATGAAAAACAGGGTAAGATAGCTTCATATTACAGTATGGGTAGACATCGTAATGTCGATGCTATATATTTAGCACAATCATATGCTAAAGTACCTAAACATTTAATTAGAGATAATGCAAATATGATTATATTCTTTAGACAGGATAATCTCAATTTAAAACATATATACGAAGATTATGTAAATACCGATATGTCCTATGATGAATTTAAGAATATGTGTAAACATATATGGGAGAGTGATGAACGATCCTTTGTTGTTATAGTACCAGAATATCCACTGAACGAGGGACGCTACCGTCACGGTTTTGATCGCTTTATCAGAATGAATAAATAGAATAATCCATCACTTAAGCAATGAGTATCGACAGGTTCGGATCCCGAAGAATCATACCCTCTAGGGGTGTGTTCAATCGATATATCATAACTAGAGATGGATCGGGAAACTATCGATTCAAGGGAAAGCGGTTGTGCAATATTCACGACCCTGAAGAAGGTGACGATGCATCGACTAAACGTTATGTGGATACGCATACGGCTGACGTCGAGAATCGAATGCAGATCTTCAGCGAGCAGACCTCGTATCAGCGTATGGGCGAGTTTGAAGCTATGCTTAGGGATCACATACAAAAATCGCTCGACATCCAATACAACAATTTAATGGAGTACTTAAGTAAATATGCATTTAAACGTGATTCCGAAAATAATGTCATTATAGATGGTATAAGAATGAAAACGCTGTTGGACCCCCTTCACGAACACGACGTTCCTAATAAAAAATATGTAGATGATAGGATTCCAATTCACGACTCTAATGAAACTCTATCATTTCGAATGAAGAGATTGAAGGATTTAGCCGACCCGATAGATGATAGTGATGCAGTCACCATGAGTTATGTTAATCATTTCTTTATACAGAAACATAATGAATTGCAAACGGGTTTAACTGAGACTATAACAAACATTGTCGATACTAATTCACGGAAACAGAATGAATTACAAAGTCAGTTAACTAGAACAATCACCTCCGCTAGCGAGACTATTACTACAGCTGTAGAAAAAGAAGTGAAAGAACTAACCGCACGACAAACGGAACTTGATAATAAACTAATCACTATAAATAATGATATTCATACTATGAAAACACGAATGAGAAATGTTGTAAACACTATGTTACAACAATTGAAAGCACAACTCATAATTTCATTGCAAACACGTCCGTTTCGAGGTCCCTCTTTAAGGTATACGTTAACATCGGGACTCGAATACTATAAAGTTCCTGGAAATGGAAGTGTACTCTCGTGTTCCATCGTATCATCGGTACATCCGCATGCTGTAAATGATACATTGTTTGCAATAAACGGAAGATTAGTTGAAAGATATCCTGTAAGAGTTGAAACTGGCGATATTCTATCGTTTACAGCGCCAGTCGGACGTGCTAAAGATGGTCATATATTAAGTATAGAACTGATAGTTTCATATAAATTAGCAGTAGCTGATTAATTATACATTCATTTCGATATGGATGCTGAAGCTATAAGACTTAAGGAATCCATTGCCCGTCACAGTAGGGCAATAAGAGAAAAGTTACGTTCTCTCAAAGGAATGAAATTCGAAACGCAACGAGTCATGTCTGAAGTTCTTCAACCTGTAACCGAACCATTGAAAGTAATAGCGAAAGCACACCAAGACAACAACGACGACGAAACTACAGATGATGCTAACGGATCTGATCTCGTGTCAAAGTATCTACACAAGGTTCGAACTGCTAGTTCGAGTGACATGGACAATACTTACGGCATACGTTACGAGGATAATGAGTATAAATTGGGTAACAAGACAGTTGTGTTTAAATCTGATGGTGTTCAGATAGGAACAGAAACGTATGAACCCACAGCAGGCTTATATGAATTATTATTTAAACGTTTACCTCGCAAGACATCGTACACAGATGATGATTTAGACGTGTATTCGCAAATCTTACAGAATACTCAAGTTTACAGACACGGTTATTCAAGAGATGGACGTTTAAGTGCAAATCGAGGGTTCAAGTATCGTCATATCATTCGTGACCTTGTTAGTAATCGAACTGGATTTGGTTTACGTTGGAAAGAACATGTACCGCAGAGAAAATTAGATTACGTCTACTGGAACGATCCGAATGAAATAATAAACAGATTAAGATTATTAGTTGCGTCGAGGGATGCAGGTAATTTGAATCACTCACCCGAGATAGAAGAAATTATTACAGAACTTAAAACATCAAAAATTATAGCATGATAAAACGTCGCATTGCAACCGAGTTACATGCACCAGCTAGAAGACGATTTTTACGTCGTAAGATCATAAGCAAAGGAATGAACGATTTAGTACAAATAGATCTTATGGACATGTCTAATTATGCAAGAGACAATAGGAATTATAAGTATATTCTTCTTGCATGCAATTTTTGTTCCAAGATGGCTTATGCACGACCATTACGTGATAAAAGTGGTATTAACGTTTCGACTGCTATGGAGGAGATATTGAATGAAATGGAATCGTTTCCGAAGAATGTTCAATCTGATAAAGGAAGGGAGTTTTACAATAAACATTTCCGCGAACTAATGAATCGTAATAATATTAATCATTACAGTACATTCACACACGTTAAGGCTGCTGCAGTGGAACGTTTAATAAGAACGATCAAACTGATTTTGCATAAGGAATTTATTGTTCAAGGCTCATATCAATGGATAAACATACTACCTAGAATTATTCATACCTACAATAATACTTACCATCGAACGATTCGTATGAAGCCTGTAGAAGTTCGTGATAATTCTCTCCTGCTCAGCGTCTACAAATATGATAGAAGTCTGCGTGAGAAGCGAAGATCTAGGCTTCATCGTGTTGGTGACTACGTGAGGATTTCTAAGCATAAAGGTGTTATGGAGAAAGGTTATCTACCAAATTGGAGTGTTGAAGTCTTTAGGATACGTACAGTGCAAAGGACACATCCATTGACCTATCTCATCGAGGATCTGGAGGGTAAACTGATTGAAGGAGCATTCTACGGTTATGAATTACAGAAAACTCAATATCCAGACACGTATTTAGTTGAAAGGATCATCAGACGTCGTGGTGATAGGATTCTGGTGAAATGGTTAGGATTTCCTACCCGTGAATGGATTAATGAGGTGGACATTGTATAAATAAAAAAACACACAACTCAATAAAGAAATATAATTTTAATGATATATTGTGTTTGATTTTTTTTTTTTTTTTGTTCACATTGATTCCTGACATCTTCTGTAACTGCTAATTCACATCTCCTTAATTTAAACATGATAATAACATTTTTATACTTTTTTAAAAATCTTCTGTAACTGCTAATTCACATCTCCTTAACTTAAACATGATAATAACATTTTTATACTTTAAAAAAAAAAATCATACATGATTATAGTTGAATTAACATTTAATTGTAGAGATTTTAACATAACGTACATGCTAGTTCACATTGAGTATATATAAATTCACCTACCCTTAACGTAAACATGATAATTACAATTTGAAGTAATTAGTAATATACGTTAAACAAACATCATACATGATTATAGCTGAAATAAGAGCCTTTGTACATGCTAGTTCACATTGATATATATAAATCTCCCCTCACCCCTTAACGGAGACATGATAATAACATTTTGATATAATTAGTAAATATATTTTAATAAAAAATCATACATGATTATAGTTGAATTAACATTTCATTGATTTCTGCTATCTAACATTTCAAAACGACATGAATAGGAAAAAATATTCCTTCACCCCTAACATAAACATAAAAAAAGCAACACGTTATCTTTCAAATGAAGTAAATATGTTATTATCATGTAATTAGTAACACACTTTACAAATATACTTGAAACTCAATTATTTCGTTTTTTGAAATACAGTAATATGTTATTATCATGTGCCTAGTAATACCTTTTAACTCAGTTGTAACACACTTTACAATTATACTTGAAACTCAATTATTTTATTTTTTGAAATACAGTAATATGTTATTATCGTGGCCTAGTAATACCTTTTAACTCAGTTGAATCTATGCTTTATTGAGAAAAGAAAAAGAAATTTACACTTGACAATTTTCTATAGCATAATGTCCCCATGCTAATGTTGAAAATGAATTATTGGGAATGTATCGTTTTGTATCGATACCACTTAAAGCTATGTTATTAGATTCAATAGTATGAACATCATGTTTATAACTTCTGAAACATGTCTGCATGCTTCGATGTATAGTGTCAGGATGTGTAATACATGAGAGATATTGTTCAAAGGTTATGAATCTCATCGAATCTTTTGTTACACCTTTTGATTTTTTAATCACTTCAGTATCATATCGATAACTATATAATTTCGATTTCAGCCCTACATATTCAGTCATCACTCTACCGGCTAGCTCATCCTTGAATAATCCTGAAATTTTCTTATTTGCTAACGGAATACCATACACATTATCCATTGGATAATTCGATGTATCGAATAAATGTATATTGGTTTTAATAAATTCATATATATCGCAGCTAGATTCAAAGAGAAAAGCATCCGTGTCCGTATAGATTAAAGTTACATCTTTCAATTTTTTCTTCAGAATTTCATAATAAAAATCATACATTTTATGTTTGGATAGATCCAGGATTGCTTGTCCTATGTATATTGGCTTATTCATCAATATTTCATCTCTGACCAATTCTATACCTATTAAATTTTCATCAAAAATCACGTACCTTATACATGTCTGTCGAGCTAACAATTTACGCGCTCGTTTCCAGCTGGTAGCTAAATGAAATGAATTATAACGTTTTACATTCTCTATAAATTTTCCATAAACACAATTATTCATTAACTTCCATAGATTTTGACCAAATTTCGTCTTATCTTCAATACGTTTACGAACGTTGAGTTCAATGTAAGGATTTATCCAGTTAGATTGTTTGTAACCTATTACTCTATGTATACGCGATGGAATCAAACCAAGTTTAACACATTGTTGAAAATTGAGATAATGTAATACGTATTTATTTTTATCATTCAATGTTGTTAGCAATTTTGTATACTTATCACCTGGCGCGATTTCATTCAAAGGGCATAATGGCAAATCATTTTGTATATCATGAAGTTCCTGTGGATATTTAAAGTCTACTTCCAACACATATCCCACGTCAGAATCACTTGTAATAGACATAAAATCTATTGATTTAATTTCAGCATCAGTTAGCCACCTTATATCAGTGTATGGTAAGCTATTATTTTCCATTGTATAACTATATAGAGAATTGCAGTCAACGTACATTAAATAATTAGTTGGTTGAGTGTTATCATAGCTAGTCATGTATCTGTTATTCGCCTTTGCATACCGTTTGGACACAGTGCAAATTCCACCTCGTATTCCTTTTTCGAAGAAATCTAGCATAGTCTTATCTGTTAATAATGAAATCTGTACACCAGTCGTTCTTAACATTGCATCATAGGCTAACCCGGGAAGTGTGTAATATGACACGGGTCGAGTCCGTACAAACCGATACTTAATTCACGGAAGCGTTCAAACACGTCCGTTAGTATTAATGTATCGCACTTAAGATATATATTTAAATATTCACCCAGATTTTTAACATTGAATTCATTCCATACCGTTCTAGCATGACTATAATCCTCATCGCTTACATGATCAAACTGATGTTTGGATGGTAGACTATTCTCGTATAATTTTTCTATAGAATCCACATACGTGTACGGGAAGACACCTTTACGTTTCATCAGTTGTCTATGCAAAGGATTCGTGTACATATTATTGGTATAATGAAAATCATCTGCTTCTAACATATCCGAAAGGTTACTAAGTTTTGAATCCAAAAAACGATAGCTATCCAGAAATCTTAGATATATACTCATTCCATTCGAATTTGTATATCTTTTGCTAAAGGATAAGTAATTTTCAGAAGTTTGTGCAATACAGTTGATAGGTTCCGTATCGTAACCTAGTTTCTTTACTATGAAATGAGCATCGTATTTTGACAAGCAATGAAAGAATATTGGTATGAATCCTGGCATTTTCCTATTTAAATTGCAGTGCTTATGAGCTGGGCCAACGTAACTTCCAGTCAAATGACAATGATCACGAACCTTTATACACGAGTTAAGAAATTCACGTTTGCATATGTGACATCGTGTTGCATTTTGATATTCTAGCTCATCCACATCTCTCATACTTATTTCAATTTTATTAGCATATATATTAATGACCTGATTTGCAATTAACGTTAATTCTTTAAGAAAATTTTCAATTGCATATGGACCTTCAAATGATTTGAAACGTGTTAAATTTTTATCATAACTACAGACCAAATGTAATGCAATTGCATACGCTTCATGTTTATGAATGGTACGTGTCCAACTTTTACTGGATACATCTTGACACGAAACTACCTTACGTAAGATACATTCTATGTCTGCATAAACCACGAATGGAACTTTTAGACATTTCGAATATGCGTTAAATTCAACGAGATCAGTTTTACCAGCCTCGGGCATTCTGATAATTTGATTCATCATACACCTCTTTTTATGGCTATTTAAACGTGATTCTGCTGTGAAATACAAGTTACATAACCATTTTCGCCCATTATGTTTAGTTAGCTGCTTTCCTAGCAAACGTGACAAGTCTGTTATCAGACAATAATGTCTTTTATACATTAAAAGATTAACATGATGTGATTTTATCTCTCTTGGTTGATATAAGAGAATAATCGATTTATTTTCAACACCGTATATCGTTATTGAAATATTTGAATTTTGATTCTCGAATTTTTCTACATCTTTCAATGATACGGGGAATGTTATATTCTCAAAGTTAAATTCGTTACGAAAATCATATCTTTTATAGGAGGTGGGTCGATTCTTGTTACGTTCTACTGGGTATTTGGATGCTAACAGACAGTATGCAAAGCAATATTTATCAGTATTACGAATGTTAATAACAGCTCTCTTCGATTTTATAAAGTCGGGTAATTCAGTACACATCCCTGCATTCAATGAATCGTATTGTGTCACATATATTGTTAATTTCTCAATACTGTATAAAGCTTTTGAACTGGTACGCGATTCAAAATTATCCATATGATCTAGTATAGGTTGTACAATCTTCTCTTCATACCATATAGATTTATCTGTAGATTGCAATATCACCTCAAGTTTACTGTTAAAGTTAAATGTATGAATATTATCGCTCTCTTGTGATATTATGACATATTGACAGGATAAACAGGATCCTATCTTAAGACCTGATTTATACATGTTTAAGCCCTTATCAATTTCATTCAAAATTAAAGGTTTGCATTCTGCTAAGAATATAACGGGGTCAAGTATATTAACACAGTTGTGAATTTCGTAGGTGGTTAATCGTTTTTTGAAAGCAGACTCACTGTGAATACATCGTAATCGTTCAGCCTGGGTCACGTTCGAACAGGTTTCATCTTGCTGAATCGAGGGTTGTCCAGTGGCAGTATCGGAGCATCTTGTCGTCGTTTCTGAAAAAAGCAATTACGACATTCGATTAACTTTACATACGGGAACATTGATTTACATGTATGTAAGGTGGTAACAGAAATAACATACATGTTAATAACTTTTACATGTATGAATCTCAATTTTACGTAAACTCTATACTTTACGTAGAACGTAACATGCATGTAACTTTTACATATGAAAATAGTTACATAATGATTATGTATTTTACAATTATTGCTATCATCACGTAACTACAATATTCAGATAGTATGTAACTGTTTTACGTAATGCTCTCTCCCTTACATAAATGATAAAAACACACAACGTAAACCATATAGATGTAAAATACCGTAACTGAACTACGATATTCACATGTACGTTTTACACATATAAATTAACGTTCTTTTTTCACCTACAACGTTACTTTTACGTGTAACAAACAAACGTAACTAACATGCATGTGAAATAACGTAACTGAACTACGATATTCACATGTACGTAATTATTACACATGAAAATTAACCCTACAACGTTCACTCTCAATTACTAATACTACATGACGTGCGATAATTAACACTTTATGTTCTAATACAACATGTACGTACATGCAAGTAACTACATTCAATTACTAATACTACATGACGTGCGATAATTAACACTTTAAGTTCTAATACAACATGTACGATTTCACATTTACATGCAAGTAACTACATTATCACTTTTTTTTTATGAAATTTTATTCAATAATTGTACTCACCTTTTGACGACATTACGGGCTGCTTAAAAAAGACAATTTATGTCGTTTGAAACCACTTTCTAGTGTTTCCTCGCCATGGTATTGGAGTATGCAGTCACCACGATTTAGTAGATCTTTCTGCGCTGCGGTCATGTGTTTGAATCTCTCCGGGAGGAAGACTTGGAAATCTGATGTTTCGACGACGACCCGTTCACCATATCTGGTCTTCACGGTTTTGACGGATCGAATGATGTATTGAACGGACTGATCTAATTCACGTAGTTTCTTTGTGGGAAGATGTGTTCCACCTTCAGCTAGTTGATTTAGCTGTAGCATCTCATGATCTGAAACATACATATAAGCACACACGAATCAGTATTACTTCAACATTCTTCGTAAACAGAGATAAAAAATGACTTACAATATACAACTTTTCTATCTTACCTGTAGGATCCATATTTCCAGAGAATCGACTGCCTCCTCACTCATCCGTGCCGCGGTATTTATTAACAGATGCTCCGCCCCCCCTCCGTCCGGGAGAGGTGTTACTGTCTACATATTACGCTATGTGTTTAAAGTAGTTGTGACTACGTTATAAGTTCGAAGGTAATACTAGTAACTTTATTATCATAGTTTAAACTTTATATAGATTCATCATTTTTTACACCCCCTCCAACCGTATCTCTCCTTCCCAAACACCATGTTGCGTGCGCACACTAACTGTGATTCGTTCCCTACATCTTGGAGGGGGGGATATAATTACACATTTCTTTACACACATACATACTTGTACAAAATATATTTTTCTGAACATTTGATTTTTTTACATTTGGTATACTAACACATTCATAGTATTGTTTCATCATTCATACAAATATATAGATTCATTCGTTTAATTTTAAAATATATTCATTTTTTTTCCTAACGTTATTTGACAAAGTTAGACTTCGCTACAGCAATAAGAATGTTTTGACCACCCCTGTCACCAGTCTGGAGAGATTAACTCTTTTTTTCTCTGACCCACATACCAAAAGGGATGACGTTCAGTGGAGTATTCGTAATACTGAGGGGAGATTTTCTAGACAATTTTTTATATGGAGGGTGATATCTTACCATGGATAGTTAGGATATCTACACTATAGATCCCTAGTTGCGTATATATATTATCATATTGTTTGATCAGTTTTGTATTACTCATATATACTTAAAGATGAGATACTTTTCTCTCGTTATCTTAATCATTTTTAAATAGATGGTTAGTGCTTTTATTTTATTTTCGATGTTATGTTCCACTTTTATCATGCTTAGAGGGAATATTCTTTTTAAGTTATCGTGCTTAGAGGGTGCGTTCCTTTATCATGAAACCCCTTTCAAACAGCTTTACATTTGCATTCTTATACTTTTCTCTCAATATTTTTTTATCATTCTTAAAGAGATGGGTAGTGCTTTTATTTTTATTTTCATTTGCTATGTACCACTTTTATCATGCTTAGAGGGGACATTTCTTTGTCATGCGACCCTCTCACATAGATTTACATTTCCATTCTTATACTTCATCAATGTGGAATAGATTTATATTTTCTCGTACCTTGATGTGGGAATGGAATTTAACCTTTTCTTAACCTTTACATCGCTCTTGGATACAATAGCTCAAGGAGAGATTCTGCATAGGGAACACCCCTTACCAGAATGTCTTATTACATTTATTTTCATAAATCTCTCCCAGTAAACATACCTAATCATTCTCTCGATATTCTTTTATCTAAAGAATAACGATACTACATCATATATCATACACTAAACGTAATAGATATCAAACCCTACACTCGATATTCATACATGAGAGTTCAAGCACAGACATCGAAGCACTGAACGTAATAGATATCAAACCCTAGACTCGATATTCATACATGAGAGTTCAAGCACAGTCATCGAAGAATTACTATCAATACATTTAATTCAAACATCCCCGGAACCCCCGTTACCCACCCCGCCCCATCACAATATCGAACCCTAGACTTCGATATTCATACATGAGAGTTCAAGCACACACACACATCGAAAAGAATTCACATTTAATTCAAACATCCCCGGAACCCCCCCCCCCCCCCCGTTACCCATCCCACCCATCATACATTACACATCACACACACACACACACACAATCATCATCATCATCCCAACCCTCAAAAACATCTCACTGCACAGGGGAGAACGGCACTACGCCAACACTCCCCTTCTTTTACAACTCGATTTTCATATAGGAGAGTTCTAAATCAATGAGCATTCTACATCACTCATATATTAACACAGAGGAGAGTTCAACATCGTATCTACACTGTGCTGATTCTCTCAATTCTATACTACTTATATATATTATTTCCATTGTTATAATGTCAACTGGCAACACATTCTTTGCACCGAAGAAGACGAAAGACAAATGGGGAACACTTATGACACCTAAAGAGACTATGTTCTCGATCATTCTTAAGTCTTACAATTCAGGATAGGTTAGCTTAGATTAGAGGTTGTGAGGTGAGGTAAGGTTAACTGAAATTAAGCTAGAATAGGTGAGTGAAGAGAGGTTAGGTTAGCTTTAGTTGGGTAAGACACGCTTTAGTAACGCTACAGTGAAGATACGGTGTTATGAAGAACATTATATTACAGTAAAGCGTGCCTATGTCTATAAATTCCTGCCTTACACGGAATTGAAAATGAATTCATATTCAACTTGTTAATCGAAACCATCTTAGGAACACGGTTTTCTGAGTATTATTTTCCCGCCTAATCAACTAATACCAGAATCCGCTCTTACGCAGTAGGCAAAACATGGATCCTTTTGAAATATCCAGCAATATTCCTGCCATTTTAGCAAGTTTATGAAACCAGAGTGGGCATGTTCATTAGAACTCTCGAACTTCTAGCGCCGATATGACTTACATGGCAATGCTTTCAGTTAGCTTAACACAAAACCAGGAATTTGGTCCCTGGTTCAACTCCTGTCTACCTCTAAGTATAATCTTGAATTTTTCGTGGTTTTTCCTGGTTGGTAGGAGAATGTTGGTGTGATTTCCGCTCCGTGTTTTGCTTTTCATTCCGTTTCCTACTCATCTTTCAGGTGCATTTCCAGGTTTCGAGGTGTGTAGCGGTGCTTTTTTTGTAATTAACGTCCTCCAACATTTAGTCATATCGGACGATGAATGAAATGGGTGAAATGATGCTCTATGCGTCCGGGGTTCATGGAGTTTAGAGTTACCCGACATTTGTCTTTATGGATAAGGGAAAACCCTGGAAAAAACCTTATCCAGGTAACTCACCCTGACCGAGATTCAAACTCGGAACCTCTTGAACGTGAGGCAGACACGCTGCCATCTACGCTATCGAGGCGGGCGTAGCGGTGCTGGACAGATGTGCAGATACCTGGTCCAAGGGAACTCCGCGCGAACACTAAAGGACTATCAGTTTGGACGGTTCATCCTCAACCTGTTTGGGCACCGCCATTATGATCTATGTCAAACTACAACTGTGCTGTCGTAAACATATGAAAGGGGAGACTGAGAGAGTCAAAGGCATTTTCCAGAACGCTTTTAAGCTGCTGGTTGATGGAAGGAAATTTATTGGTGTTTATATAGACAGTTACCCACTTCTGTAGAATGAATGTGTAGTGTTTAACGGCCACTTTTGCTACATGTGGCACCCCAGGCGGTGGCACTGATTCAGGAAATAAAGATAGACCACCGGTGGAATAAGATGGTGGGGGAAACCGGAGATTCCGGAGAAAACCCGCCCCAGCGCCGTGTTGTCCATCACAAATCTCATTTTGCTGTCGCCTGCGATCAAATCCGGGCCACCTTGGTGAGAGTCAAGTGGTTTAACCGCTTGGCCATGGGTGGTCTACCCACTTCTGTAGTTTGACGCGTCTTGGAGCTAGGAACTCTTAGAGGTTTTATGCGCATCTCTGTGATCTGTCATCCTGCAGACTGTAGCCTGCTTTGATTCCTCCACTTCATGGCTTTCTCCTTGGGAATGGCAGCTGCGACAGAGCTTCCGTACGTCGCTGTTCGCGAAACGTCCCCCTCAGTGGATATTCTGTTTTTATTGTAGAACGTTTGGTTTTCAATGACTCAGTTCATTTTAAAAATTATAATTTATAAGTAGTTTTTGCCGAGCTCGCACCTCTTTCGAGCTGCTTCATTTGAACTTTAAACTCTCTTTAATGGCCTGGTAATATTAAATGCTGAGAGAAACGGATATTACAATGCTCAAATGGGCCCGGGCTTCGTTGACCTCAGTCAGCTCACATTTTTCTTCAACCCAGGATAACATATTAAATATTTAAGCAACTCATCCCACAAAGCTCTAAACAAGAGTCCTCCGAAAGATGAGACAGTTAATGCCCACTCTACGGAGGCTTATAGCTGCGTTACACACACACACACACACACACACACACACACACACACACACACACACACACACACACACACACACACACACACACACACACATATACACACATACACACACACCCTTGGCATATTTTAAAGGTTTCGACATTCGGACATTTAATTTTGTTGTCTGGCATGTATTAGGCACATCGATAAATTGCAGCTCTTTGAACGTAGAAATGTTGGTAACCCAATTTCCAACATGCATGCACAAACTGTGAGCTAAACAACACGCGTAATGTATGTTGTAAATTGAATCTTTAGAATAACGTGACTTGCAAAACGCTTCTTACCTTGCAAACTGAAATATTTTGCCACCAGTTAATGCAAATATAGATAATTAAGGATTGCTCTATATTTAGCCCTACACTGTTTATATTTCAATTCACAACATTTAAAATGTTTATTCTGCCAAAACACTTACTTTAATTTTTTACTAACAAAGGAATATTTTGATTTAAGTATTTGACTTTGGAGTCATCTTAGAATAGGACCACAGTATGCTGTTATTTTAGGGTCTTTTTCGTTTGGCAACTGGATATTTCATTTGCTTTATTTTGATTATACAAAATATACAACATAGGTATTCAGTGCACGTATTTGAAGAACACGGGTAGGTCAACACTCAGGCCTTTTTGTTTGTTTGTAGTTTTACGTCCTCCAACTTTAAGTCATATCGGACGATGAATGGAATGGATGAAATGGTGCTCAAATGAGCACAGGGTTCATAGAGCTTAGAGTTACCCGACATTTGTCTTTCAGGATAATGGAAATCCCTAGAAAAAACCTTATCCAGGTAACTCACCCTGACCGAGATTCGAACTCGGGATCTTTTGAGCGTGATGCAAATACGCTGCCACCACGCTACCAAGGCAGGCAACTCAGGCTTAATTGTAATACCCGCACAACAAAATTCACAATGTTTATTTAAGTATGAATAATTTGCGAGCCCAAAGGAAACAGAAACCTTTGCATTATTCTCTGACACTTTCACCAAAACAAAAATGCATTAGTATATTGCCATGTTTGTCACGTTTCCCTGATACAGAAGGCAAAGTTGAAAGACACATGCTTTTGTATAAGCTTATTTAAATCTTGTTTACATAAGATTTATCCGTAGTAATCTTTTTCTTCCTGATGTTAAAATTATTCCACTGATTGCAGTAATTTTTATCAATTACAAAAGTTCCTTTCCCTACTTAAGGTTTTGTTGTTTTTGTATATTTTTGGAAAGAATATACAAATTCATGTAAAATAAAGGATATATTTATTGATGCACCGTGCGTTCCCCGAGCGACCGGACCGCCCCGCGACGGCATCGTAATGGGTAAGGGCTGGCGCGCTCTCCGCCAGAATTAACCCTACGGAACCGGCAGGTAACGTGTACGGAATTCTAACTACTGTACTAATTTACATTAGGCTTACCTGAAATCACAATAGATGTTGAAATAAGGACCTTCAACGCGAATACATTCCTTATATATCCGAAAACAGTTCTGGTTCACTCGAAGAACTTCATCTTACCTGATTCCCTATATTACTCTCGTGATATAGTCCTTCAATTCTTGTAACGTGTGCGGGTTGGATGCGTACACTTTATTCTTTAACGTTCCCCATAAATAAAAATCACATGGAAATAAGTTAGGGGAACGAGATGACCACAATTCTCGACTAATTATTCTGTCACCATACGCACTTCGCAGTTCACGCATAGAATTTGCAGCAGTGTATGCTGTAGCTTAGTCCTGCTGAAACCACCCACACAATCGTTAATCTCTTGTTAGTTGCCGAAAAAATTTATTTAAAATGCAATTTACATAAATGTGTGTGAATCAACTGTTGTATCGAAAAATATGGGACCGATAATTCTACGCGCACTTACTGCACACCAAACCACAACTTTTGCAGCGCGGTGAGGAATTTCATAAATAATATGGGGATTTTTCGTAGTCCAGTATCCATTGTTTTGGGAAGAAACGTGACTTTAGAGATAAAACCACGCTTCGTCAGTGTAGAACGTTAAAAGTGGGTCCACGTCACCATCATAAACGGTAGTAGGGTGCTTATTCTCTGGTGGCAGGCGCGCCACTCATCACCCAGCCCAGGTCGCCGCGAAGCGGTCCTGTTGCTCAAGGAACGCACGGTGCTAATGAAGTTAACGTTTTTATTATACTTTTGTCTGCTATACGTTATGTTCAGATTTTGGTTTCAGCTTTCTTACATTCTTTACCACCGAAAACAAAGTCTGAAATCAAAACCTAATTTTTAGCCGAACTGAACTGAGTATGGGTTTTACCATGTACTGCTCAGTAAATACGAGGGGGGGGCAAAAGAAACCGGACTCCGAGGGCGCTGCCACTCGTAGACGTAGTGCAGGGTTCTCACGCTAGATGGTGTTAGTAGAGACCTTCATGAAACATCTGTGCAGATGGCGTCAGTGTAGAGCTGAACGTGCAAGTGTGCTATTTTGTTTCTCTGACAGTTACCTCTGCGAAGTCGTTATAGCAACTTTAAAAGAACAAAGAGTGTGTGTGAAATTTTGATTCCTGCTTAAAAATGCTGCAACGGAGACACACCAAATGCTTCAGCAAGCTTTCCAGGAGGACGCTATGAGCCGCACACAGGTTTTCGAGAGGTATGGGCGCTTTAAACGTGGTGAGATGTGTGTTGAAGACCAAGCTCGTTCTGGACGCCCTTCAGCATCGCGAAATGAGGAGAACATTGAAAAGGTCCGCCAAAAGATCAACGAGGATCGTCGCCAAACGATGGAGCAAATTTCAGCAGCGACAGGATTCAGTTGGAGCTCGTGCCAGCGGATTTTGAGGGAGGATTTGTACATGAGACGTGTTGCTGCCAAATTTGTTCCGCACCTTCTCACACAGGGGCACAAAACCATCCGCATGAACGTGTGTCAGGACTTGAAAACAGAGATTGCACGTGATCCAAACTTCTTGAACAAAGTCATTACTGAGGATGAGACTTGGTGTTTCGGGTATGACCCAGAAACCAAGCAAGCGTCCAGCCAATGGAGGACTCCCAACTCTCCCAGACCAAAAAATGCAAGGCAAGTGAGGTCAAATCTGAAGACGATGATCATTTTATTTTTTATGTTCCTGGAATTGTGCATCGGGAATTCGTACCCCCTGGCCAGACTTAACCAGCACATTTACTTGGATGTTTTAAGGCGTTTGCGAGAGGATGTGAGGAGGAAACGCCCGGAACTTTGGCGATCAGGTGACTGGTTTCTGCATCACGACAACGCTCCAGCACACACGGCCTTACGAGTGGCCCACTATTTGACATCTCAGAGGTGGTCTGTCGTCCCCCACGCTCCTTATTCGCCGGACCTAGCCCCGTGCGACTTTTTTCTATATCCACGAAAGAGAAAAACGCTAAAAGGGGAGCGTTATGACGATGTGGAGGCCGTAAAAGCAGCTTCGCAAAGGGCACTGGACAATATCAAACTTGAAGGGTTCCAAACATGCTTCCAACAGTGGGAAAAGAGACTTGACAAGTGCATCGCATGTAATGGAGAGTATTTTGAAGGTGACTGAAGTAATTTTATAAAAAGTTTCATCAATAAAGTTTTTATGACAACAATTCGGTTTTTTTGGGTCCCCCCTCGTAATGTCAACTTGTGTATTAAAATGAGGGTTATATTCATCTTAAGAAATCATGTCTACAGTATGCATGAATGCAATATGGGAACAACTAAGTCGAGGAATAAGCTGATATCATTCAGGAATAATAACAACAAACAAGATTTCATAGGAATTCAGTATTAGGCTGTGAGGTAGTAACAGTTTAATAGAACGGATCAATTTTAGATAGCGTGGCCTGGTAAGCAGTCAATCAATAAATTATCAGTATGAGCAAAATTAGTAATTAACGAAAACTGGCACTTGACTGCTTGTTTCCATTTACTGTGGCCATCCTATTATAGCGTTTATTTACAAAGTGGCGTGAATGCTTTACCATACTAGTTTAAGGAAGGATAATGACAGATATATTTTCCAGAAACAATACTAACAGTTTGTCTGAGCACTTGGTGGATAACAATAGAACCGTAAACAAATTTAGAATTTTCAGTTACAAGCACTTCAATAGAAACAAGTTTATTTTATACACCGTTTTCAATCTGCAATAAACACAATTTTGATTGCAAATGCATTTGATTTCCGCAAGGAATTTGTAGGCTTTAGTTATAATCGCTTCATTTGTTAATCCAGAAACAATGACTCTCACAAAGGGATTATTACAATACATTAGTAGTAAAGCTGAAATGGGTTGGTTTCAAATGACAGCCCAATTTTTGCTGTGAATAAACTCATTGAACGCAACCAATTGTGTAAAAAGACCTTGTCTGAATGTGTATGAATGCATGTGTAAAGTTTTATTATATATATATTTTGTAAATAATAACAAAAACAATCCAACTTTCTACTTCATCCCTTAAACATAGATTTCTACTTTAATTTTGTTTCCAAGTTTTAATTTGTCATAACGTACTGAGAACGCATTACTTTTCAATTTGAGACAAAGTTTACACTATTTCTAATGGTATGCAAAAAGCATTAACATATTATTGAATTCTAATTAATTAATTTACCATTTATTTTTTGATGGGATCGCTCTATTTTTCAAAGTCTTAATTTATTATTTCTACTTACAAGATAGTTTTAAGTGCTTAATAATTTCTGAACAATTTTATCCGAAAAACTAAAAGTTAAGTTCAAGGAAATTCCCAAAACCTGGAGGTAGAATCAACAATTTGCTGACTTTTTAATCTTATATCTATCTGTCATTCTAGTTAGGTAAGTAGTGCACTCCATTCGATATGTCACACAACTTTCTTCTCGAGTTCTATGGCGAAGACGAGTTTCCTTTTTTATGCTTTTTCCGTATAATGCTAATAAATTGCTTTATGGAATGGAGAGTACGGACTTCTAGGAATAGAGATGAATTGCGAGGTTACCCGCTGAGCGCTAACTTCGTTTTCTACCTTTCTGCCACATATACAAGTTTTTTTCAAATCCTACCTGGTAAATATTTCTAGAACATAATTTCCATTCCCTATGATCATGATGTAATTACTATCTGAGCATCGAATAATTATGAACTGTAACACAGAAACTTTGCATTTATTATCATCACATCTATATGCAGAGATTTATTCTGTATTAATTTTGTCTCTTACGAAGTTTTTCTGCATTCAACTTGTTTCCAACAAAATGTACGTTATAATCAGGACCTGGATTCTGATGTCCTGAAATGCTTAAAATGGGCTATGCTGTGACGAAAATCTTTCAAAAAGGGACGGAATGAGTACAAAACGTGACTTACAACTAAAATTTATTTAATAAATGAAAATTAGTTTAGAGAATCTTACAAATTACTTATACATGGGTATTGTGTCATACAAACAGAAAAAGTTCATATAAGGAATAAGTGGACATCTTAGAAAATTAACGTAAAATATATTTTCTCATGTTCTTGTTTAATAATTCTGAATTTAAAATTAATAAAATTATTCTGGGAACAACTATTAATGAAAATACAACTATTTTTGAGTTTTTAGATCGTAAAACATTTATTGTGAAGAGGACTTCATGTTCTGTGAATTGGAACAAGAGCTAGAATAAGAGTACCTGACCTTACGCACTCATGATGCCATAAAACAATACTAACTTGACTAACTCCTAGATTGGCACATGAATTACTAAAATTCTATTACACCTGCTCCCCTGGTTGTAGTCACCCCCCCCCACTCCAAATGAAAATATGTAGTGTTTAACGCCCACTTTTACTACATACGGCACCACGGGCGATGACACTGATGATACATGAGATGAAGATGGAGCAACGGTGGAATGAGATGGCGGGGGAAACCGGAAATCCCGGAGAAAACCCGCCCCAGCGCCGTGTTGTCCACGACAAATCTCACTTTGCGGTCGCCTGGGAGCTACAGACTAACCATTAAATAGGGGTGTACACCTTTTACATTTATTTCTATTATTATTATTATTATTATTATTATTATTATTATTATTATTATTATTATTATTATTATTATTATTATTATTATTATTATTATTATTATTATTATTATTATTATTATTATTATTATTATTATTATTATTATTATTATTATTATTATTATTATTATTATTATTATTATTATTATTATTATTATTATTATTATTATTATTATTATTATTATTATTATTATTATTATTATTATTATTATTATTATTATTATTATTATTATTATTATTATTATTATTATTATTATTATTATTATTATTATTATTATTATTATTATTATTATTATTATTATTATTATTATTATTATTATTATTATTATTATTATTATTATTATTATTATTATTATTATTATTATTATTATTATTATTATTATTATTATTATTATTATTATTATTATTATTATTATTATTATTAATTTATAAGAACAGTACAAAGTTACTCTTATTTAATTAATTAGAGCCAACTGAAAAATTCAAAGCCATGGCCGGGATTTGAACCACAGATCTACTGGTTTCCGTCCAGTTGCTCTACCCCTGGTCAACGTGCCTTCCTGACATTAAATTATCCAATTGACTCATCATATTTCCCGGTAGACCACATATTTATTACTCTTATTTATCAGTTGAATAGTAAAATATCGGTTGTTGAAAGTTATCCTTATGTACACGTCAATAATATAAATATTCTTTATATATTGTACTGTAAACTCAGTAACATAACTACTATAAGATCTAAAAGGCAAGAAACTTTCAAAACAATGACGTAAACGCGGTAAATTCGCCTCAAAATATAAAATGGTATCAAATTGCCAAAATATGAGCAAATAAATATGGATTTCCTAATCTGGAACATATGATGAGGTTTCATGTATGCGTTAGCAATTCCCATGATGCATCAATTAAATATGTCATGTCATCATAATTCCGGTCGTAGCGCTAATTTTAATGAAGCAACCCCACCATGTTACGCAATTAGGACATGATTTCAGCTCTTTATGTTTAAATTATGCAGAATAATAGGTATATAAATGACGTATACTGTGTGATAAGCACCTTAGAGTCCTTCGTATATGTGTTTATAGAAGTATTACAAACGAACAGTATAATGCTATTTGATCTCCGATCAGCCTTTTTATAGATTATTACTGTTAGATCAATAGAGTAACCAATTTCTGATATAATCTCTGTACTATGTGATATCATAGAGGGGTTTCAAATAATCACTTAAAGGAATATTCCGAAGCCATTTATCTTGACGTAATTGGCTGTAGTACTCGGCAACATTGAAAACACATTGAGCTACGTCACGGTCTGAGCGGCTTCCAGGCGCAAGCAAAACACAGCCTGCTCCACCATAAGTAACAGCTCCGTGTTCCACGTCTGTTAATTTAAACAAACCAGACGAAAGGATGATGTAACGCTTTGACACAATAAGTGAAACTGGTATACCATTGCCTACAATATAAAATGGAAGGAATGCCTTCTGCGTCCAATGAGGAAGAAAACTGTATGTTCTTCTTGTTTATGTATTAAATTACTTTGGGCAAATATTTCCAGATATTTTCATCCTGCTTACAAACATGGGGCAATATGTTGCCAGTAACGTACACAATACCAGTCTTACATTTGCGTGCGTGTGTGTGCGTGTGTGTGTGTGTGTGTGTGTGTGTGTGTGTGTGTGTGTGTGTGTGTGTGTGTAATAATGTGATAATTTCTACATAAAAGATCCAAGATGATATGAAGGCCTTTCTTTATAACACTCTATAGAAATTAGTCTGCTTAGTTCATGATCTTCCAGTGCAACCTCTGACATTCCTAATGTTTTAAAGTACACTCCATTTGAGATTTGTCATTCGTGGAAATAGTTTCATATTTCTCATAAGCTAATATCTGTCTTGCCCTCTTCGCTGGTAATAAAACCCATTCTCTAAAGCTTTTCGGGAACTTCGACAGCTGTGGTCCTCCAAAACTTGTTTCGCGAGGACAGCAAAATGTTCGTAATCAATATACACCCCTCTGTTCGTAAATGCTCGTGCTTGCTCGACAATTTCCGATTCCTTTCGTTTGATCACCTAAAAGCCTCTGAAATGTGCTAAAGTAAGTATATTTTATTAACAAATCGACAGTAATTTTATGGGCTATTCGCAAATGCACTATGTTGCAAGTAATTCACTTCAATGCCATAAACACTATAAAGAAAAGAATCCTGATGTATAATGTTGAAATGAATGAGGATAAGTTGAACATTTCAGCTAATACACTATATATCTGCAATAAAAGTTTCCGTTATTAACTAAAGGCTTGAAACTTGAAGAAACATGAAAATTTTCTCATTAAACGAAATTATCATCATCATCATCATCATCATCATCATCATCATCATCATCATCACCATCACCATCAGCATCATCAGCATCATCAATAATAATAATAATAATAATAATAATAATAATAATAATAATAATAATAATAATAATAATAATAATAATAATAATAATAATAATAATAATAATAATAATAATAATAATAATAATAATAATAATAATAATAATAATAATAATAATAATAATAATAATAATAATAATAATAATTAATATTATTATTATTATTATTATTATTATTATTATTATTATTATTATTATTATTATTATTATTATTATTATTATTATTATTATTATTATTATTATTATTATTATTATTATTATTATTATTATTATTATTATTATTATTATTATTATTATTATTATTATTATTATTATTATTATTATTATTATTATTATTATTATTATTATTATTATTATTATTATTATTATTATTATTATTATTATTATTATTATTATTATTATTATTATTATTATTATTATTATTATTATTATTATTATTATTATTATTATTATTATTATTATTATTATTATTATTATTATTATTATTATTATTATTATTATTATTATTATTATTATTATTATTATTATTATTATTATTATTATTATTATTATTATTATTATTATATTTCAACTAATTACTTGAGCATAATAATATTGTGTCTACTTTTCCTGTTACTTCATTATAGTTTTCACCGCCACTTCGCTAATGTGATTTGGTTCTAATTTTCCCCCTCACCTCACATCTTTGCAACTCAAATATGCACGATGTAGCCTGCTCTTCCGAACGGTTGCCCCTTTGAATGTTGAAAATGAGAACCGTCTAATCTCTTGCTATAGCAATACTCACTGCGCATGTACAGTTGCCAAAATCAGACTCGGGCAACAACACTTTTACTAGCATCAGAAATGCATTCACTAACTCTCTAGCTTACTCACTGTTCGACTGTCTGACTCATGAGAACGTTTGCTTAAGTAGCCGCTGGAAATTTTCGCAACCCATTCTAGAAGGTTCTGGTGGCGGGGAGAAGAAAAACTCCCATAATGTTCTGATATCTGTCATTAGGACTTCTAGTGGTTACACGTCCACTTATATTGGTTTATCTCTACAGTTCCACGGCGCCCACCTATTAATAGGCTTGTTCCATAGGAGCTGCTACAGAGACGCATGTAAGTGAAATAGTCTAACTGACTTTATTGAAAGAAATTCTTCAACAGCAGTTAATTTACCACTTCAGAATACCTGAAAATAAAACTAAACAACCTAAACATTGTATTAAGGTTTTCATTTTAGCAATTGCAAAGAAAACAAGACTATGGCATTCAATTTATTGCACTTCTGTGCTAGGTTTGTGATTCTTCACTAAATTCCTCTTCAGTTTTATACTCCCATACTGACATTTTGTCCCACACTGAAGACGGAGTTGATAATGTCCATCCAAACAAGAGCTACCAGAAGCACTCTTTTCTCTTTTTTACAGATTCACACATTAAAATTACGGATATCAATTATATTTAAGCCTAGACAGTGGCAATTGTTTGGAGTGTCATATTCGTGGACTCCAGTATTCCAGTAGCAAACGCTCACACACATCCACACGTAAACACAAACACTGACACACATTCATAATTCACTTATTATCATGCAGGTTTACATATGAACACAAATTCACGTACAAAAACGTACATACTCGCCTACTGACTCGTTCTTTTTAGGCCCTTTTTTGCAAAACAAAGGGATAAATTGAAGGAAACACAGGAGCCTAAATACCAGAGACGGGCGGAAATTTTTTACAGTTTCAGTTCTTTTAAGTTTTTTTAACTAACGACATCTTTTCCTTTTCTTTCTTTTTTTATAAATAGTCTTAATATACATTTTTGTTCTACTGTTTATTTTTTAATTTTATTTTATATATTTTTTTATTTATCAATGGGAAAACACAAATTTTTTTCCAATATACCTATATTTATTATTTAGGTACTGGTCATGGATTTTGTCGTTTATTTAGTGTGGTGAGGATTCTCATTCATTGGGCGGAAAGGAGGGCGTCTAGGCCTCATTCGCACACACATGCACACAGCTCATACACGCACACATACACACACGCCACAATCACACACTAAAACACATACACTCAAACTCACACACCCTTACGATCACCAACACAATATGCACACATCACTCTCAGAAACGCTCACAAGAAAAATACACACACACGCGCACACATACAAACACACACACACACACACAAACACACACACGTACACTAACTCGCGGGTGCAAGCTAAACTCTTTCCCCAACCTCGTCAGTGTTTTTTTTTTTTTTTTTTTTTTTTTTGTAATTTACGTCCTCCAACGTTAAGTCATATCGAACGGTGAATGAATTGGGTGAAATGATGCTCAAATGAGTCCAGGGTCCACGGAGCTTAGAGTTACCCGACATCCGTCTTGAAGGATAAGGGAGAACCCCGGAAAAAGCCTTATCCAGGTAACTCACCCTGGCCGAGATTCGAACTCAGGACCCCTTGAACGTGAGGCAGACACGCTACCATCTACCACGCTACCGAGGCGGGCAACCTCGTCAGTAAAAAAAAAAAAAAAAAGGTCGTAATTGGCACCTTGTATTTAAAACACTTATCTCACAGCGTATTATTTATTTCGAAATGCAGTAGCTTATACCATCATTGAGCACTCCAAAAACTAGCAACAAATATTGTTGAATCCCTTGTGGCCTAATGAGATCCATTCTATATCACAAATTCTAAATTAATGTCCCAATACATTTTAATTGTTAAACGTGGTGCATAGCGTAATAAGTAGGCCCCGGATTTGTAGGTTTTAACCTTATCTCACCTAAAAAAGAAAACAAAAGCCTAAACTAGGGCTTCACATGGGCTTGTTTCTCGTTTTGAAACAAATGGTATTTTCCAATTTTCAAAGTTAATTTGGAGGGTCATATTCGAGAGTGAATTAAATAAATCAAATGAAATTCACCCTTAAATGACAATCATCTCAATAACGAAAAGATGTACGGGTAAATCAATCCGACCAAGCTTGAAATTCTGCTCCTTCGAAGCTCTTCGATCAAGGTTTTCTTAAAAGCCCCAACACGTATACAATTGTTCAAAGATAAAGTAACCAGCAACCCCTCCTTCACCTAAGCCGATACTTACACCCTGCGGAACTTGGCTGTCTGCTAGCGTTTACTATGCCGAGCACTTAAAAGGCATTAAAAATGTCGTCAATAAAACAGAAGCTTCCACCATTGCTAAGGCAAAGAGATCACTCAAGTGCCCCACTCTTGCAGTTTCCTTGCTTACATTAACTCGCATTTTGGTTTTATACCAAAAGCCGTTCTCCGATGAAAAGTACAGCTTTGCCACCGAAATATTCTCTAAATATTGACAATGCCATCGAGAAAACCAATACCACGACCAGTGGGAGGTGCAACTTCTTGAAGATTATTTAACGAAATAGTGGTTTTGAAGACATGAAACTCATAAACTCAGTACTGCAAGCAGAAATAGTATACAGGAAAACTACCCCTAGAACCTACTGCACTGGTATCAATGGTCTGCACTTCAATGACGTCATGTTCTGTGAATGTGTTGCGTGACAATAGAAAATCGTTTACCTCAGAAAATTTGGGTATCTATGTATCTACTGCAATGCCATAAAGTAACATAGAAAGCAAAGAATAAAAACTATTTTGTGCATTCTTTGATGAATATATCTTCACAATATATATGTATTTTTCTGAAATCAGTTCATGAAAAATCTTAAAAGTAGCAGAAAAGGAAAATGATAAGTACTTGTACTGCTAAACAAACAGATCATTTATAAAATCTATTTGAATAAAGAAAAACTTAAATAAAACTATCTCAAACATATAGTAAATCTAAAATGAAGGAATATTCTACCTAAAAATCTGGAACCTAGTAATCTGCCACCTATAGTTGAAGGTTGAATAGTAATGTGCTTGAATATTTCTGGATCAATGATAGCTCCAACACAGAACAAAGGGTTAAATCCGAGCCACCGCAAGCGGAATGTGCCTTGGGCGTAGTCTCACATAGCAGACGTGGCTGAGTGGTTATGACTTGTCTGCTTCCCAGAGAGAGACATTTCTCTTAAATTTGCGTCCTCCTACCGTAAGTCATAACGAACGATGAATGAAATGGGTGAAATGGTGATCAAATGAGCCAAGCTGCCATAGAACTTAGAGTTACCAGACATTCGTCTTTCAGAATAAGGAAAAAAAACCGGAAAAAATCGAACTCAGCACCTTTCGAACGCGAGGCCCCCTGTTCAAGAGGTCCCTAGTTCGACTCTCGGTCAGGTTGAGTTACCTGGATAGGGGTAGGTTATTGCTACTCGACAATCACCACTAACATCACCCCAGTTCTACCGACTACTACCACTAACCATATCAATGCCACTACTAATACTCTTACCTGTATTCCCCTCCTTCTCCTCCTACTACCACCAGCATCACGTTACTGATAACACAAACGTAAATAATAATAATAATAATAATAATAATAATAATAATAATAATAATAATAATAATAATAATAATAATAATAATAATAATAATAATAATAATAATAATAATAATAATAATAATAATAATAATAATAATAATAATAATAATAATAATAATAATAATAATAATAATAATAATAATAATAATAATAATAATAATAATAATAATAATAATAATAATAATAATAATAATAATAATAATAATAATAATAATAATAATAATAATAATAATAATAATAATAATAATAATAATAATAATAATAATAATAATAATAATAATAATAATAATAATAATAATAATAATAATAATAATAATAATAATAATAATAATAATAATAATAATAATAATAATAATAATAATAATAATAATAATAATAATATAAAATTTTCATCGTCCACGGCTCATCCAATCTCAGGCCTGAGACTGCCAACACAGCTGCCGGCCTCACGCCCACATATGCAAACAGAGGTGGGCGATCATCTAATACGGGGAGGAGATTTGGTCAGCCTCTCGGCACTCCCAGCCGAAAAGTTGGTATTGCTGACAGAGACTCGCTACCTACTGCAGCGACTGCTATGCACCGGTCCTAAAATGAATGAATGTGTAGTATTTAATGCCCGCTTTAACTACATACGGCACCGCAGGCGGTGTCATTGATGATACATGCGATGAAGATGGAGCACCTGTGGAATGAGATGGTGTGAGAAACCGGAGATCCCGGAGAAAACCCGCCCCAGCGCCGTTTCGTCCACCACAAATCTCACACGTGGTCGCCTGAGATCGAACACGGGTCGCTTTGGTGAGAGGCAAGCGGTCTAACCACTCAGCCACGGTGCGGCCGCACCTATCCTATACCCGGACTTCATGCTAATACTAGAGCTAATTTAAGACCATCCCGCCTCCAACATCAGTGCACAGGCACCTTCTTCTTTAGTACTAGACCTAGTTAAACGCTGCTACAACACCATTATCACTAATTTACTACACCTGATACTTCCAATATTAGAACCAGTTTAAGGCTGCTGCCACCACCAATATTCTAATGGCTATTTAACCTAGATATCTGCTATACAGGATGTAAGAAAGTGGTATGTCAAAAATTTGAGAAAACATTTCTTGCGGATAGAGGTTAAAAATGTTATATGAAGAAAGGTTAAAAAATTGTTTATTTCCTTTCTAGAACATTTTTTCTACAGCTGAACCTCATACAATAACACTCGTTGAAGAAACATGGAAAAAACAAGAAATCACAGCAAATGATCAAAATTGCCTCCATTATTTCCCATGAATCCGTCAACCCGCCGTCGCATGGACTCTCTAATGTGCTGAGTTAGGCCTGGGAAATTTTGCACACTGGAAGCCTTCCACAATACGAGCAAATAAAAATCTAGTGTGTTTAAATCAGGCGAGCGAGGAGGCCACGGAATTGCTCCACAGGAAACCTGCTATTCAGAAATCGGTGGACACAAAGCCTGAAATGAGGAAGAGCTCCATCGTGCATGAATTGAGCATCGGTGCCTAACAAGCGGACCACGTACTGTAGCACATGGTGCAACAACGGTGAAACGCATCCCATCCACCGAATTTAACGAGACGTAAAAGCTAATTGTTACTGCTGTACAATTAAACCACTGTACTGTTGTGGCATTATAACCACAGGACAGCTACCCATTACACATCTCACCGTGTAAGCAGAGTTGCAGAGAAGGAGCTCTACCACGGAAACAAACAATTTTTGGAACTATGTACATATAACATTTTTTAATACTCTATATGCAAGAAATGTTTTCCAAAAGTTTTGAAATAATTTATGTTACATCCTGCATATTGAATAAGTATGGTTATACAGAGTGTTTCAAAACGACACCGAACGAACATACAGAAGTAGTTGTTCAGCTTCTATGTGACACATATAGATAGTCTTTACCGCCAATAGAGCCGCATAAAAATGCTCGAGAAGAGTGTGGATTAGGCAGTGACGGGAACAATGAAGCGTGCCTCACGCTGTCGGAATTCGCAGGTATAGGTTACACGCCGTACCGCATGCTGTAATTATTTGTAAACATACCGACATATTCCACAGTAGCTTGCTTGCTACTATTAAGGATTTCTTTGGCTTATGAAACCGCAATAAAGAATCTATTTCTTAAATATTGCTTGAGTGTTTAACGTGTTCCAAAATTCCGTTATAGCAGTCCATGATGGCAAATAAGCTGGTGGACATATGCAACTTATACCTTTTATGGGGATGTTAATGTTAGTAAGGTTGAGCATGGAAGCATTAAATGATAAACAGAATAGAAATCGACATCAAGGAATTGTAGATAAATTAACAAAAACTAAATGTCTTATGCAGTGGACGAGCATTTCATTTCATGTGTTTTATAATATTAAATAAAACATTTGTAGCTGAAAAGGAAGCTGTTGATATTCACAGTAAGTGGTTTAAAGTATTATACAATTAAGATCATAACAAATGCTCTATTATCATTGATGCAACTATTTTTACAATTCATATTTTAATGAAACTAAATTAATCGTGTGTTCGTTGAACTCCCTTCAGCTCTTCCATACATCAAAACTATATCCATTATTTGGGCGTTCGTATAGCGCTCCATATTGCTTGGATTTGCTATCTAAGTACGCGCAAAATCCTTCTGTTAGGACGAAATGTGTTTTACACTGAAGAGCAACCTTGCCACTGTCTGAGTTGTTAGTCGACTTTTTCACAAGTAACTGTCCTTTGCCGCATTACCTGAAAGCGAGGCTAGGGTCACTGATAAAGAGCTAGGAGTAATGTTTTCGTTTTCGTGGCCGATGTGTCCCAATAGCAACTTTTGAGGTTCGCACACCAGTAGTTACTGCGCTGTCTAATTACAAAATCACGTAATATTTCTACCTAACAGAACTTTGAAGCTGCGACACCGAAATTCGGAATATAATCGTTCGGCTATAATCGTTCAGTATCGTTTTGAAACATCCTGTATATGTAATTCTTAAAGGACCTGTTGAACAGTTAAAAACAGTCTGAATGATACACCTTTAATTTCTCAGATGTCACTGTCAGCTTTAATTGCAAAAGATGCATGCGAATGTGACAATAAAAAACTTGTTGCCTTTTGTAAAACTCTCGTCGCAGTCTGCAATGAGAAAGTTACTCTCGCTTTGAGGTATTCATTCAGTCTCTAACCGTGAACACCAGAAAACAATATTAAATGGCAAACTTCTGTTCAGCGCGAAGCACACGTTTCTACAAATACTGCAATATGACACCTTTATTTACGAAAAGTTCACACGGAAATGCTGGAGGTGCTCAGGTGTTTTGCTGAAGGTAATTAAGAGTTAACTAGTTCAAGGTCGCAATTAAAGGGAATGATACTATACTTTCCAGTTGTTTACTATGGTTTAAAACAATTTAATTGCTACATTCTAAGTGGAGGAACATACTGTGGAGCACGTGAATTAGCTAAATGGTTTTGCCTTTACGTTTTCTCGTGTACTCGAATAAATAAACAGTGGTGATAGAAAATTATCTGGTTAAGTTTCGGAAATTGCATGAAAATCGAAAAATGCGAAGATCAAATTATGAATAGGAGATAGACGCCTTATGAAATACATAAAAATGAAATATAATATGAAAAGAGTGATCAACACATATTGTTTTCTTTTGCCTCTTGGCTCTGTAGCTATTGATCGTTGCTGTAAGCTGTAGTAGTCCTCCCTCCCCTGTTCCTCGCAAATTCATTACGCAGAAGGCCCGTATGGTTATTGTATAGTTTTAAACTACGATAAAACATTTTGGCGCTTGAGGTTACAGTGTGCTCAGATACAGTGACCGACAGAAGTATTTGAATATTGCACGTACTATAAATACTGTAATATTTATTTTGCAGCGGTGAATTTTTAAACATGCAAACATTAACTTTTTATGTCTCGGAAACAATACTTAAAAATCACTTTGCATGTATTTATTACACTATCTGTACTGTATTCTATTGTTTCTCTTATTGGAGGATATAAGTATTCGAACGTACCCAATCGAACAGAGAGAAAGGTGGTTGGACCTACCCTACACGCCCCTACCACATAACAGTTATGTTTATGCTATGCCTTGAGACAGCGTGCTCAAAGTTACTCAGCCGATTGTCAACTCACAGATAATATGGTACGCAAAGGTAAGGAGACAACGGTGACAGAGAGGAATATCATGATAAATAAGTACAAACAAAACAAATCTCTCTCTGAAATTACCAAAACCATTAACAGAAGCAAAGCTACAGTGTTCTGCATAATTCCTCACCTCAAACAGACAAATAATGTTGTGAATAAACCTATAAGTGGCACTGCTTCTAAACTAACCACACACACAGGAGGCAATTAATAAAAATGGTGAAGCAGAATCCAAGAGTCACTGCATCTGAGATTAGAGTATGCCTTGAGCAATATTCTGGTACTGTGGTTCACCCCAGAACAGTTGAACGGGTTTTAAATAGTACTGGGTACAATGCTCAAGTTCCTATGAAGAAACCATATGTTAATAAGGTGGATAAGAAAAAACGTATAGAATTTGCTAAACAGTATGTGCTGAAACCAACAGAATTCTGGGATAAGGTTCTCTGGTCGGACGAGAGCAAATTCTGCTTATATAAAAGTGATGGACGTCTTAAATTGTGGAGAGACTGTCAAATACAGAATGGGAACCTAAGAACATGGTAGCTACAGTGAAACATGTTGGCACTAGTGTAATGGTATGGGGCTGTATAGTTTCATCTGGCTTTGGGGAACTGATGTTCAAGATGGGATCATGGACAAATTTGAATACAAGAGGATTCGTGTACAACACTCTTCACACTTTGAAGACACCGCCCCAACCTCCAGATTTAAATCCAATAGAAAACATCTGGAAGAAGCTCGAGGAGCGTGTGAGGAAGCATCACATCAGAAGCAAGGAACACCTGAAAGAACTTCTTCAAACAAAGTGGAGAAATATGGACTCTGCAATCACTAAACAACACATACAGACAATGCCCAAATGATTATCAGCAGTAATTCAAAGAAAGGGGATGATACCTAAATACTAGCTGTTCTCTGTTCGAATACTTATGTCCAGATGTGAAGTGACCGTTTTATTTCTCCTTGTAGTGCAAATTAGTTTCAGTTGCTATTTATGAGTTCATATGCTTAATGGAAGACTAAAGTTTATTCTGTATCAGTTGTATTTACGTATGCTTACTCTGCGTAGCTTTAAAATAATATAAGTGATAAATATATTTACGTTCGAATACTTCTGTCGGCCTCTGTACATAGGGCTAAGCTGTACTGCCTTCACAAATAGCCGCTTTAGGTAGTCGCATTTGATGTCTAAATCCATGATAAGACGCTAGCTTCTCAAATTTATGTAATTCTGAAGCGGTCTGCTAATTGTGCTTATGATGTTGATAGGCTGTTTTCACATGTAGTTGAATATATCGTCCCACTACACAACCAAAGCAGAGACTTAGTCGATGTGTGCAGAATTTAGGGTACGAATCTAATTCTAAAGATAACGTTTTCCTTTAGGTACCACAACTGAGCTGTAAGCATCAGCTTTAGAAATTGAGAAAAATCTGAAACCCGGGTCAGAATAGAATAAAGCTATTTTGATACTTAAAAACAAGTTGTCCTCGAAAACGTTAGAAAACCCCTATGTGTAATTAGTGTTAGAAGTCACACTGCAAGACCACAATGCTTATTTTCATTCTTTATATATATATATATATAAAGATATATATATATCTTTATATATAGTCCCAAAGAGTTTGCCTTATTTTTTTTAAATTATGCTTGTGTTAAATAGTACACATGTATTTGGTTGTCTTACCACCAATAAAATGCCATATGTAGATGACGAAATCCTTGACACTCAGTGTAAAAGCTGTATAAGGGACACGAATACTGTAGATGCATGTCTAAATTGAGTTTTCTGAAACTAAATGGCAATTTCTCCATACTATGCTTCTCCTCCAAGAACTTTGGGCTCAAAATGCTTCATGCCCCCAGTGTTTCAGTACTACAAGGTGAATATATTCCATATGAATCTATTTTTCTAGTAAAACTTTATGCCCAAGGAGTATGAAATTATTGTCATATTATGAATTGAGAAGTTCTGGGATTTCGTGTTTAATATTCCAAGCCTACATAACCTATTAAAATAATGAATGTAGCAAAATCCAAAAGACTGGCATGAAAATGCATTGTTAGAATTTGTTACGATAACACTACTGAGAGAATATGCTTATTCATATTGAAATGGAACACTTTAAGATATAGCTGTCACTCTAGTCCTTTCGAAGAAGTGATTGGTTCCTCATGACACTAGTGCAGGCCTGGGGAACAGTATTTCAAAGGCATATTCCCTCCCCTCTTTATCTGCAGTAGCTATCAATATAAACACACGCACTAAGTTCTGTTTCGCATAATCTTGCGCCGAATCTCTTAACGTTCATGTGAATTAGTGCTCTCTCCTTGGCTGCTGTCTTGCAACAGATTTTGTGTGGTTTTAGTTCATTATTTAACATCATATATCGTAATATATAGGAAGATAATTGTTTACTTTGCATTTTGATAACCGTATGAATTAAATATATTACGTAACAGAGATATTCTTCTTGGAATTCAAGTTAATTCTTAATACGAAATAGAAAGGAGTATCGTGTGCTTCAAACATCCTAACAACACGAGTTTTGACGTCAGCCGTGCACTTATCGGTAGTCTCGACATTGTTTACTTTTACTGCTGTCCTGCTTGACATGAGGTGAAAGCAACGCCCACGGCGAGAAAAGCATTAGTCAATTAGAGGAAAGGAAAAGCCAAAAGCAAGCAAAAGCATGATACATGTCAGAGGAACAATTCTATAACAAACAATGGTGAGCTATGTATACAGTCATGATCAGAGGCAAGATTTTGTGGTGAGAATTATTTATAAAATTCGCATTAATAATTATAATTGGTGGTGTTTTGTGGTTTGTTTTACCATAAATTCGCATTAATTTTGCGCAAATTTTCGAGAAGAATTAATGAGTAATGACATGGCTGAAATGATAAGTAACAGTTAACTAGAGTAACACAACTGTTGAAACCCCTTTTTTCCAAATTAAAATATTTTATTTGAAATCAGCAGGCATTAGGTAATATGAATAAAATCAAATATCGCCTATCAGAAATCGCCAAACTGGAGCATACAACAAGTTGTGATATTTTCCCTTTTCATACTTGTTCTTTTGTCTATATAGAGTAAAATCTCTCTCTGTCAGCGTTTGACATCGGCAACCAAAGAGGTTGAAGGAACTTTTCGCAGAAATTGCGATAAGAATCAGCTTTTGCTTTCAATGCCAAAAGTACTGTGACTACATATAATCTGTTATCGTTACCACCATGGCTTTTCTGTTCAACAATGTCACAAAGTCTTTGTAACAAAGAAGAAAATCAGAATCAGAGGTAATACCACTGGTTTTAAATGTATTTAGTTGCACTCACGTATTGCCTCCACCTTTAAACATTTACTTGCTTTAACTCTATACTTTTAAAACCATTGTATAAAACTGGATTTAGGTTCCTTTTTGTAACAGTTTTAATAACCTAAGTATACATTTCGAGGAATTTTAGTAATATAATTAGATACTAATTATTAATTAATAAACCAGGCGATTGGAAAATGATCCGTGAAGGTTAAACACAAGCCAGGTGCTAAACAGGTCGCAACGATGTAGTCATACTAGCTATAGGCAACAATAATATAATTATGAGACTAACAATAGCAATTCTTCATAAATCTATAAATACATTGGAGAGAGAGAGAAAAAAAATGCAAGAGAACTGCAGTAAATTCATATAAACGTAACCCATGGCGTAATAGCCCAAAGTGGGCCTGAGCCTGCCAACCCGACTGCCGATCTCACACCCACATACGCAAGGCAGATGTGGGCGATCATCTAACCGATACAGGGAGAAGATGTGGTCAGCATCTCGGCACCCCCAGCCGGAAAATTGGCTTTCTAGACCAGGGTTCACTACCTAGCATAGTGAACACAATTTCCTCACGATGTTAAGTGGGCACCGGTCCTAATCTGATAATTAAAAATTGCACCCCCCAGGGCTGGGATCGATCTCGCGAGCATTCCATACGCAGGGAAACAAAGCACACGCTCTAATCCATAGGTCACGGCGCAAGACAGTAAATTCATATATGGTTGATAAAATTCAGACTATGGATATTTTTTCAACGTATTACAGTGAATAAAGGTTTTTAATCATAGTTATAAAAACAGTTTTCGTATATTAGTTTTCTCAAACGTTTCTTACAGAAATAACTAATGATGAATGCTGCAGACCTTCATATTTTCTGTTTTTGGCAAATAATTCGCTGTTAAAACGGAAACCGCAACAAATGGAACACAAAAAATTGCGCACTACGCCTTTTTGTCCCGGCAGAAATGTTTGGCAGTATAACCTTCAGCTTCATCTCTTTGTTTTAGGTATTGAAGCTAGCTCTTAGAGCAGCTGTGTCACCAGATATGCTTTTCTTCTTCTTCATCATCATCATCGGATTACTTTTCTCTTCGTAGGATTTAAAGTCCCTAGGACTTAGAAGCCAATGCCTTGGGTCAATAGCCTGTCGTCGAGAAGCAAGCAAACATTGGATCAATAGCATGCCCAGGATGGGTGAGCATTCAGAGCCTAATGGTGGTAAAGAAGAAAACAATAAAATGTATATAGTAATGAAGGGAATTATACGAAAATTCGTGGATTAGATTATCCAATCCTCCATTTGCCTCGAAAAACCAGATAGGTCGATTTCGGGGCTTTGAAATCGGGTGTTCCCGAATGCGAGTCATACACGTTGCCGCGTAGATTCCACGCCCGTTATCATCAGATCTTTGCTTGTATAAAATGCGCATTGAAGAGAAATAGGTATCACATTAACATACTCAATGTTCAGCTCTGCACATAAAAATCATGAATAGTAATCACTAGAGCCAAAAAGAAGTCGTCAAGGGTACTCTGTAAAGAGTTATGGTACGGCTAAAGCACCAAGATATTGAGAGAAGCAGCGCAAATTAGACGATCGTGCTGGAGACGGCAGTTAAATTTATTGTCACATAGAGCAATGGAAAAGGCGGGGACTGGAAGGAAATAGGGCCAGAAGGAAAGAGAGGGAGAAATCACATAAGCGTATTGATCACATTCCGGAACAGCCAAATAAACGGATGTATGCATCCCAGTCTCTGCTGGGCGTATCAAGGACCTGCGGGAGAAAGAGACGGAACATAAAAAGCAAAATGCATTCCAGAAGAAATTCTCTTTAGTATCCTTCGAGAAAATAGCGCACATCATTGGATTCTTCAACGTAATACGTGTAGCTCAAATCTTCAATGGTTTCATCTGGTGCTGTTATACAATAATCTTGGAGCAGTAGCGCTGGTTACCGCTACTGTTACCGCAGCGCTTCTGCAACAATGGGCCGCCATATTACTTCCAACAATGCCGCTGATGTAGGTGCTATTCTATGCATTATGAAATGACGATTTTGTTGTTAGAAAGAAGCAGGTAGAACTTTACTGCTTCCATGCATTGGTTTTGCTTTTGAGATAACTCGGTAATTCATTTTAAGCGAGTTATTTCGCACAAAATATTGCTGCAACATAGAAAACATCATACATTCGTGCTAGTATTTCATTATAGATCATTTCCTATATCTCCCCATGCTGTTCTCCCGTTATATTTTTTACTCATTTAGGAAATATTTTATCTTACATTCTAGAAATTACATAAAAACAGGTAAAAATCCGTAATTTCGCTCCAGCAACTTAATTACGATAATTACAAAGATTAAGAAAATTGTGATGAAGTAAGATTATTAAGATAATTAAGAAAATTAAGATAATCACGACTTATTTTTCACTTTCTCACAGGAAGGAAGCGAAGAAACATTACAATATTACGTAACTGTGGGTTATGAATTTCGACATGATAGATGAAACAATGATACATACTTTTATATATAAAACGAATGTCACTGATAAGGGAATTATAAATAAACATTGCTATCAAAAAGAAAGAGATCATATATAGGATATGGAAATTTGTGACTGCTAAAATAACTGGTTACAACTATTAATGTTGCTATGGTTGTTATAGTATTCCAGAAAATATACAAAATGTAGGTTGTGTGAACTGTTTAGTAAGCTTCACAATTCTAATATATTTTTAACGTGAGAAGTTTCATAAAAAAACACAACTTCCGACTGCACAATTGAATCTAAACCTGCTTTGGTGAACAGTGAATAAACCCAGCGTTTAAACAATATCATGGAAATATGTGTTGGGTAATGATTGGGAAGCACTACGGTCTAGTCTAGACCTATTGCGGCTACTTACCCTTCGCGAGGAAGTATGAGATGAAGGAGTCCAAAGTTAGCCAGATTTGATGCACTGCAGTGGGATCCCTAACATTCCCAGACTGCACATGCAGGTAGAGAATCCTTATGATATTCCGATTGACAGGGATGGATACAGAACAGAGACGTCAATGCCAGGGTGGCCATTCTCTGCTCAAGACTCATCCATAGCATACGCCGCACACCACCGTCCATCACCCCTGGCCCTGCGTCTATAAAAGATGAATAGGGAACTGAAATTATAATTAGGAATTTATAAATTAATACATGTAAGAATACATCACAACATTCGTCTACGGAAAAAGGAAAGAAAAAGAAAATTTCAATTACGAATGTCAGTCCTCCTGAAGTTAGAACCCAGGACCCCGAAAGGGCGAGTCTAAGACGCTTGCTTGATTGTAATATCTCTATACCGAAGTGTAATCAATAATTCAATCGATTTATAGCATCTTGTGAACAATTACTGTTGTTCATTACACGCAGAAGTTCAATAAGTATAGTTATGTGTAGATACAGATAGGTCTAGACATCAATGATGCGTAAGTCATTGTTAATTCAAATAGCAATTTAAGTCCATATCGAGACATATTAGTTCAAAATACCTCAGAGTGAACTCAGCAATGAATACCGCATAATAGTCTGGTAGCTCGAAGCATTTGCTGCCACTTTGTTTATGTGCCTTTGTTAACTTCTGCTTTATTTTACAAATGCTATAAGATGGTTTATAAAACCAAATGTCGCTTCTAATCTTAGCGGCACAACCCAAACAAATTAAACGTTTTAAGTGGGGCCCACAAAGTATGAAACGCAGATGTATTGTCTGTCTTATAATTAGACTGACATCGCAGCTAAGGGGTTCACAGGGGTAAAGCGAAACTAGCTCCTATCACATGCTTTATTCCCTGTAGGGAAGATATGCACATGTCTATGATTGGCTATAGTTAGAAATGAATCAATTTCTACTATGCCGAAGCGGGTGGCAACGATGTTTACTCCAGTAGGAATTTAATTTTAGCCAATCAGAATATCTTCTCCACAAGAAGTAAATATTCGATAGTGGCTGGTTTTGCTTTACTGCGAACTTTTGTTTGCAGTAAAATTCTTTACTGAACATCTTAGTTACCATGCCAGTCTAATTGTAAAGAGCGCCACAGTACTAGATAATCCCTGAAACAACACGGCTTCTCTTGAAACAAGATATGTTGGCATATTGTCCAAAATGGCAGCACTACTGTTACTTTGTACGTGCTATCAAATGAATAACTACAACGGCTGAAAATACGAATTTTTAAATAATACATCACAATATTAAACAGAGAAAGTTACGTAGCACATGCGGAAATAAGGGAATAGCGTGTTCCTTTTTGCCGCAGTGATAAAGCATCAGGAAGTTGCTTCGATAGCTTATCAGTGTCGCAAAGCAGCTCTAAACCATATATTTGTTAACGGTTCTGCTAAACAATATGGACTGAAATGGGTAGCCTAGGTCAATAAGAAACAGAGTTCCACAGTTAAAATCCCGCTAGAACATTCTTCGCTCTCTTAGGGCTTCCCTCAGTCCTCTAACCAGGAAATGCCGGGAGGTGCCATAATATTTATACCTGGAACGGTTCCTTCTAAAATTCGTCATGCAGCCAAGTTATTGCCTAAATAATTTCATCAACGTACACAGCTTCTTAAGCACCTCGAAATTACAGTCAGAATTATAGTATCTACCACTCCGCACATTCATTTCGTAGAACTAACCATTCCCAGATTGCACAAATTCTATCAAGTGAACGTCTCACGTAGTTCATGAATGTATTTACGTTTAGCTTCACCACGACTACAACCACCACCAACTCTACTACTGTTACTATAACTAGTACTATTACCGTTTCTACTACTAATACAATTTATTATATCTGAAGAGGAAATAACAGTAATAATAAATTAATAAAATAACAATTATAGTCTTCGTGACTAGAGCCTACCACTTCTCAGTCAAGTAGCTCCTCAATTAACGCTTCAGGGACCTAATGAGGCTGAGTGATGATGATGATAATAATAATAGTAATAATAATAATTTGCATCAGATTTTAAAATATTAGCAACTTGTTCGTTTATTACATACTAGGAAATTCTATGCTTTACTGTTTTATCTGCTTTCCAGCCACCAAGTAGCATAAAGCACAGAGCACCAAAGATAACGAGCATGTTACGGCACTTTTAATAAAATGTAACAAGCTCAAACATTAATGGTAATACATTAAAACATCCGTGGGCATTAATTTCCTTCTACACATATCGAAAAAAAAACTACCTTACCTAAGGTAAGTCACAAGAAGTACAGCGGGAAGAGGGAATTCGGGGCCGCGGCTCTGATCTCTGTTTCTACCTGTGACTCACTAGAAGGAGCTTTAGGGAGGGAGAGATAAAGTGAAAGGAGAGAGACGATTTTCAGTCTTAAGGTCCCTCGGTGGCTTCTGATGCAACCGTCTCCCCTTTCAGCCTTGCACATTAAAAAACGAACAATTTCCCATAAGGGGACGGAGATTTACACAATGCACCTCTTTTCTCTACCATGCAACGCCGAGACTCCCAACGACAGCAAGCAGACAAAGGTGAAGCGAACTGAGAAACTGAAGGTAAAGGACCTTCAGACATCAATTCATCTCCGAATTACAAGATGGTACAAGTGGACCTCAATGATATTATCAGGGGTCTAGAACTTCCTCAAAATATGGCCGAATTTTGATATCCCATTATGGCAGTGGAAGTTTCTCCACAACTACGTGAAAATAACAACACTTCGTAGTACAAATTAATAATTGGAGTGGCTGTTTTTTCTATCTTTTCTTTTCTTTCTTTTCTTTTCTTTTTTAAACTGAGGTTGATTTCACATTCTGCAAAGATATGCATGGTCTGATGGAGGCAATAAATATGTAGCACAACATCGACGCTCCAAAGAGAAGTCCTGAAGCAGTACTTTCACATAATGGAAACTACCGGAAACTAATTTTTTTCTATTCCTATGGCGTATACCACCAACACAAAAGAATCATTTTAAATATCAGAAACATGCTCATAGGGACACACCATGTGAGCTGCAAATGGAAAATGTGTGGAAAGTAATTGCCATTTTATTAGGGCTGCAATCCGACTCGCCTAAGCACCTACTGCTGTTTTCTATGGGGAGAGGAAAACCGTGCTACAGACAAACCTATTCCTAGAAAGGTTTATTCCTAAAACTATAAAAAATGTATTCTATGAACCACTGATACAGCCAGCCAACACAGTTTTACTTCCCGCACACATAACCCCCTTCCCCCTCCAAAAAAAAAAAGAACTTAAAAGCTTTAGATGCCAATGGCTGTGCATTCACTTACTTCAAAGTTCCCCAGTCTAAGTTTTGAAAGAGAGAAACTTAGTGTGTATCGGATCACAGATTAGAGAACTTTTTAATGAGGTTTGAATTCGTGCTAGAGGATAAGGATAAAACACAACAGAAAATATTTAAAATGCTTCGAATAGTTTTCTCGGAAACTTCGAAACTAAACATTTCAAAGAAATTCTGGATGGTGTGATGTGCTCGTATGAACAGCTAAAGAGTAATATGTCACTAAAAATGCACTTTTTGATATGACATCTAGATTTCCTTCCTCCGAATTGCGGGAATGGGAATGAGCGCTTCCACCAGGATATTTCAGTGATGGAGCAAAGCGATTATTGCTGAATGGTAAAAAGGGGTATTACCAGAAACAGATGTAAAAAGAGGTTTTCAACCTTCAAACTACTCAGTAGAGACCACAAAGCCAACTTCTTCTTCTTTTTTTTGACATGAAATCGACAATTTTACTTCATAAAACTATTTATTATTGTCAGATTTACTCTTTACCTCATGTCTTTTGTGTTGGTTACATAACTAAGTGAATAAGATGAAAATAATATTTATTTTTGAGTGGAGTCTCTGTTCATCTCACTTGGTAGTCGGCAGTGTACAAAAATTTCTTCTTTAGGATGATTTCTCTTCGTTTCGTTGACAATAATGATGCCACTAATAAAAATTTCAGTGTGTTCATTGTTGGAAGTATAAACAGTCATTGCTGTTTTGTCTGACTACGTTTATTATATGTTTCAAATGGGAAGAGTTCTGAACTCCCGCAAATCAGATGCATTAGCGCACTCAGCGTCGCCACCTCATTACCGCCACTCTTTTCACACTTACCTCTCTCTCACACACTATCATATAAACCACGGTGCTAATCGTAATGGAACCCAAACTGATTTTTCCAAACTTTTATAATAATGTGGTTTTTGAAATAACAATTGCAACATGGATATTCGCATATCATGCACATATTTTAAATAATATAACTGTAATTATAGTTTATGAAAATTATCTATTTTTCTAATCCAATGGAACTGCCAATGGCACATTAATATAGCCGTGAATATCATTTCCGTTAAGAGAAAATTCGTCATTGTCATTGTCTTCGTCGAATTTGAATGCAAATCAAATGTTACGTTTAACTAAAACGCTTTAATATTTTGAAGATACCTCTGACTTATTATAATTAAGGAAGATTGATAATTCAATACTTTTGGACTGCACTGCAAATTTATGATGATAGGGTTCAAAATCTCGTCACTTGCTATTTCTTTCGAAAAGTCGTCTTCTTGTACTTTACCTATGTGCATGTCTCACGCAGTTTTCCCAGTCTTGTGTTATCTTGTCAATTTCTTGGTGAATAAGTCGTTCAACGTCGGTCAGTTTAAAAGAATAATTTATGTTTGCAACATAATTTGAGCATACATTAACTCAACTGGATTGTACTGCCAGTGAAAAGTGGAAGGGGATTACCTCGTGTCTCATTTCAATTGCAAATTGATCCTGCTGATACAATTTTCTCTGGTTTTTAAACGGAAGAACAACTGAATAATACTGATTTGAGCTCTTTAAAGTAAATAAAGATTATTAAAGCATTATTAAACAAATATATAATGTGACGAGACACGTTCTGCCGATGCAGCATTTCACAAGCCAGAAGGAAGTGTACTGTTTGCTCTCTTTCGAATTTAACAAACACCTTGGCTTATTCAAAGTAATTCTTTTATTACGTCATTTCAAACCTTTCCATTTCAGTTCTGAGTAATTAAAAATACACGCATACATGCCAGCCAATAATAATGTTCATTACAGTGCATTATAATATATACGTACTCTATTTGTATTAGGAACATTATTTGAGCTAAAAATATGGGATTTATGCGGTTATGTTGGACACATTACTCCGTACCCTCCTCATGGATCGCTGTTTGCAAAATTTGAATTTTTGTCTTAGCCTAAATAATATTTATTAGAGATGAATACAGCTGGCTCTCTCACACACCACTTGCGGGGAATGCAACACCGCAGAACTCCGATTGGTTGCTCACATAGCAGTGTTTAAGGACAGCATCATCTCATCTGAAACACATAATAGTTTACTATTGGGCATTGATCTGAGAGATTATAATTGCTGCTTGTGCCAGTGAAAAAAAAATTGACAAAAGGCTATCGTGACAGATATTATGTAAATAATCTGCAGCCCTTAATGAGGTAATTCACATCATACAGAACGATAGTGATAGTGAACAACCAAATATTGAAAGTGATACAGACTTATCAGAAAATTGGAATGTGTTAGAGGTAGAGGAATAAATAGCAGATGAAATGTAAAACATGATGAAGATTATATTGAAAATATACCAAATGATTAAAATGATGTAAATAAAAATGGAATATCTTGGCCCAGAAACCAAAGGGTGCGTCAGTACAATGCACAAAATGGTGAATGAATATTCTGTGAAAAGAATCACAAGAATATGGCCTTAAGTCTTATTTCTCAACATTCTTAACATAGAGTGTTGAAATGCTAGAAGATAAAAGCAATCAGTATCTTCCATCGAGTGCTACACATGGGAAGATAAATCTTCTGCTGATTCTTGGCAAGGAGCTAATAATGACACAAATCAAACGAAAACTTGAATGACATCTAAGACTCAAGAACATCATAATAACTGCAATGAAAAATCTTGTTCCAGAAACACGGGCTAAGGGGAGAGAAGACGAGGAACCTCCTGATAAACTTCAGTTTTTATAATGAAGCCGGTGTCAGCTGTGACCAGGAAAGGTTGACAGAAAATGTATGGTAATCTGTGAGATGCGCAAAAGATGTATACGCAAATAGCATATGATGAAAATTACACAGTGTGTACTCCATACATGCTCATCACGAGGTGGACGAATACTTAGAAATTTGCAAGTTTCTTTTTTCTGTTCAGTTGTGTTCTCTTTTTCTCATTTTGTATTGTTGATTAGGAAAGCCTTAACTTTTATAAGACATTCTAAAAATGTAATTCAAGGTCTACATATAAAATTATTTGAAAACAAGTATTTAGTTAAACCTGATATTCACAGTCATAGCACTGCAGTCTATAGTAATTGTTTAAAAATCGTATACTAGGCTGCGCCGTGACCGAGTGGTTAGACCGTTGGCTCTCAACAAGGCGGCCCGGGTTCGATCCCAAGTGGGCCCGCCTCGTTAGTGTGGTGGTAGAGCGTCTGCATCACGTTCAAGAGGTCCCGAGTTCGAATCTCGGTCAGGGTGACATACCTGGATAAGGTTTTTCCGGGGTTTTCCCTTATCCTGAAAGACGAATGTCGGGTAACTCTAAGTCCTATGAACCCTGGGCTCATTTGAGCAGCATTTCACCCATTCCATTCATCGTCCGATATGACTTAACGTTGGAGGACGTAAAATTACAAAAAAAAAAAAAAAAAAAAAAAATCCCAAGCGGCCGCAAAGTGAGATTTGTGCTGGGGCGGATTTCCTCCGGTTTACTCCACCATCATTCCACCGATTGCTCCATCATCCATCTTTCCTGTCATTCATTTCACTCTCATACTATTATCCACTGCTCTCGCTCTCATCTCAGGCGTTGTCCTGACCCCCCAACCCTGGTTCCTCTATCAGGCTCAGTGCTCTGGCTTCCCTCGACCCGACTTTCCGGGCTATTGGAATACGTGTCCCCTAATACCAGCATCGGTGATGTAAGGGAGGAAAATACTTATGCAACAAATAAGGTATATTTTCACTTACTTAATGTATTTTATTATATTTTGCATTCATTTCTATTAAAAAAATCATTATTATCGCGAGGGTTCTCATTTGACACTTCTTGGTAGTTACTGTTGACCATCGAATTTGTTAGTCCGAAGGTTCATGTAATTTAATCATTCTTGTGTGTTCCATTTTGATAATATACGTACATTAAATACTATCTAAAATAATAATTAATCGATGCTAAACATTATATTTGTATTCAACGGAGCCAAAACATACTGCAAACATGTTTTCCTCATCACAACATATAATTTTGAAAATTTGTAGAACAGTGTTACCCACTTATTACCAAATGTCTGTATAGTCCATTTTATGATTAAACCGCATTGGGACGCGACCGTATCCTTCATTGGCTAGTGTAGAGTTCGTTATTACTCCGTTTCCATCCAAAAGGCATCAATTCATATCTAACTTGCCTAACCAGAAAAATCAGAATGTCTGCCTCACGTGGAGTAAGTAAGTCACGTAATAGGAGCTGATTCGCCTTAATACAGTGAACACCTTAGTTACGATGTGATTTTAATTAATATAACATGGACTATAAATAGTATTTGTATCGAGCCATGAAATAGTGTATTATTATGTTATAGTAAAACATTTGTTATTAGCATACGATATTCTGATATCCAGACTCTGAAAATAATCCCAGATTGTGCTGATTTTCAAAGAGATGAAGTGCAACAAAAGTAGAACAATGCGCTATGCAATCTGGGAATCTGGTAAATACACATAATGAAGTTTAATGGCAGGCGGGGCGATCAGCTCTGATACTGCTACCTAATGGGCAAAGCTCTGCCCATTGTATGCTCCTAGCTCTGCGCCACTATCGATTTGGTCTTTCAGAGCGTGGCGATGGGTCTACTGTGAGTCACGTTATGGTCCCATGATTATCAATATTCTGCTTACATATTCAAACTTTATCTTCCGATGTAGTTGCTTTCAATATCATTTTCTCAAGTAAAAATTATACTTTCATTTGGAGAAGAATTATCAGAAATGTTGCAGAAGGGTGCGGAAGGTCTTTCTGAACTCAAAAGTCACAGACTCCAAAAACAACTTAGTTTATTGTAATAGACCAGAAAGATTGCACTATTATTATACATTAAGGAACCACGGGGTCAGATGGTAGCACATGCGACTCACATTCAGGAGGTCATGTGGTTCAATTCCCGCTACCGCCTTCCTGACCCAAAGTTTTTTCGGAGTTTTACCCTGATCATAAGGTGGGGAGGTTAATTACATCTCCCGAATCACCCATTCCTCCATTTCCCCCACATCTCATTTCACTTCACATTTCATAATCTTAGTTCTTTCACGATTGAAACAGTTGGCGTAGTTTTGGCGTTGCATGACAGGACAAAGGATGCTTTGAATGTAGTTCTCCCGAAATGGGGACGTTCTTCGTGTCCCGAGCCCCCAATAGAAGAAGGAGCCCGGTTGTACCAGCTACCAACGAAAATTTTCCACCTTAAAAAATTCTTAGGGGTCCTGCCCTCTGTAAATCTCCCCAGCACCTGGTCATATGTAATAATTACAAATTCTTATATGTGTGTGTGGGGGGGGGGGAGGTCTAAGGGACTCGAATGCAACAGTCACATTTAGAAATCGGTTTAATTTCAACAGTCAAATTCGCCAGTTACTATCCCAAGTTGACTTTAAACAGTCTCCAAAGAATTGCAATGAATATTCTTGTATGTACGTGTAAGTACAAGAAAAGTCCCGAATTATTTTATTTTTTTCTCACAAATTCTATTTGATACCAATAAGATGTAAGCAACCACAGGCTCAAATGCAGGGAATCCTGTATATTTTTGGAAACTGACAATCCCACGAGGGAAAATAATGGAGAAATTAGAACATTATCATTAATAGGACCGCTTCTTCCGATGTTAAGTCTTCGGTCATCAGTGGACTGCATAGTGTAAACTGACATTGTTTACTGCAGTTCTTTGTCCATCATATCGCTTTTTTTCCCTCCTGCTGTTAGCTCTTGGGTCACCGGTGCACTGAACGGTGCAAACATTCACTGTGTTTAATGCGAAAGCTGTCCATGACATCGCTGCTTCTTTTGGTGTTAGCTGTTGGGACATTGCTGCACTACACGCTGTAAACTGCGACAGTGTTCGTTCACTGCAGCAAATTGCCCAGGACATCAGTGCTTCTTCCGGTGTTATGTGTTGGACATTAGTACACTACATGATGTAAACTTCAAATCTGATGTGTTCTCATTGTTGTAGAGATTCGGATACTTCTGTAACTACTATAACACAGGAAACCTTATCAGTATTTCGTACTGACCACTCATGTATTGTGAGCAAAACAATTGAACATACAACTTAATTTCTACAGAGTTAAACATCACAAATATTTTATATTAGTTATTTAAAAATTCAGTTTTTGTTAAGGATATGTATGACTGAAATTTCAAAAAATCACCTTTTCCTCTTTTTAGTCTATAAAATAGTGTAGGCCTTCCTGAATCCAAAGAATGTTTAGATAGCAAGCCAGTTTTAAATGCTCTAATCTAGTTTGAAAGCTAGATAGATATGCTAGCGTTAGATTTGAATTCTAATACTTTATCCTTATTTTCTCGCTTTTGAACATTTCAGCATTTTTTATCATTTAAAATGCTCCTTGCGTCACAGTTTTAGTGTTAGACTAATAAAAGTTCTTACACACGTTCACAGAGACATACTGAATAGAAATTGCCTGGATTTTATTGTGAGTTGCATTTAAGCACACTTTCTGTACTTCAAAGCACAAGAATTTCAAATTTTGGGCAAAAAAGCCATATTCATAGCTTTAAAAATTTCTGGAGCCTAAAGCTATTGAGACAAAGTCGCAAGGGACTTTTTAGGTGACGTAACCAGAATAAATAAATTTGACCATATTTTACAACTATCAACGTGAAATTGATAACATTTGTGCTGTACCATATTTGAACTAAGTTACATCTGTGGTATAAATCTTAAAACGCTAGCGTTATTAGTTCAGGATTTGAAATGTTAAGTCATAGGTATCCTTAAATAATCCCAAGGCTACGTACAGTTTGTAAATTAACATAAACCTCACCAGTTACTTGATGTTATACACTAAGCCTGACAGTATGTATTATTTGCAAGAACTCATGAGAAACCAGCAACGACCATATTACGATACAATTCAAAAAACTTCCATCAAATACTTGAGATACCTTCCTTGAAGTAAACAGCATATTTTATAGAGGCTGCACTTACCTTAAGTAGATTTTTGTCTCCTTTCAAAGTCTCTCAAACATATGATATGAAGAAGACTCCGAAAGATATATGCGGAAGGAATTCAGTGTCTTAGAAGCTTATTCAATATTTTGTTCAGAACCACAAGTAATTTTTGAGAAAATACTAAACCGTAGCTAAAGTTTTTCAATTTAAACAGTTACTTAGATGCGGGGAAATTACTCGAGATTCTTCGCTTTGCATCCTTAAAAGACGCTTCCTTTCCTACTTTAACGAGAAAAAAAAGTTGAGTGATATTCAGACAAACCCGCAATTTAGGATATCTCTAAGGGTGAATTCTGCCAAATCTGGATTCAGAGTAATAATAATTCCTGTACATTTCATATCTAAACGATAAAGAAAGTAAAAGTTAGTATTTATTGGACAAACGGGATGGCTCAGGCGGTTTTGTATGTGGTCCGCGTTCTGGAGGTCCGGTTTCGATTACCGTGGCCGGCCTACCTGACTCATGGTTTTTTCGGGGGTTTCCCCTGGGTAGGTTAATTACATCCCTTGAATTTCTTGTTCCTCCATTTCACCTCCAATATCATTTCACATCATTTGGTGGTCTCTTTCAGGGTAGCAGTGTCAGCGGGTGTCTCGGCGCTGCATGGCAGGATATGCACCTGGTTAACACCTTCGTTCTCCGGAAGGACGGTCTTTGAGCCGACCTAGTGTTCCCTTTCATTAAGGTTAGCGAGATGCCGGTTGTGTAAGATAGGTGGGAGCTTCCCGAGCCTTGGCATGTCTGTCTCCGGTCTACGAGCCTCCCTAGTGGTTCGCGGCGGGAGGGACGCCGGTTGTACCAGACTGCCAGGTGTTTCTGAGCTCTGGCATGTCGGCCCGCCGTCTCAGAGCCAGCCTGGGGGAGTGTTAGATGAAATATTGGTTGTACTGGACTGCCGGGGAGTTTTAAGCTGCTAAATGGTAGGCACCCTTCCCTCTGCACTATCGTAAATCTTTGGGGCTGGCTGCCATCTGTCTCCTTTCGCCTCATCCTTCATCCCAGGGATGCCTCACTTGGGCATAGGTACAAAAGATCAGTCTGGTTGATTGTCGAATCCCTCCCATAAAATTGTCTCATATCCTACCGTAATATTTACTGAGGATGGTACTGGATAACGACAGATGAGGGTATTTCTACTACAGTCAACTTAAGTCTATTGGGTCCACTGAACCAGTGGGAGGAAAAGATGAGTTGAGGGAACGATAGATTCCTTTACGACAGCCAGAGCTCAGCGAAGCCCTATGTCTCGAGTTTGTGCCTCCCAGGAGAGTGTTCTCTCAATGTTATCCTTCCCTTCTCACGATCAGGTTCAGGCAGATGTCAGAAACGCATCCACCTTAATGCCGTCCAAGACTGAAAGACATACAGCGCATTGAAATGAAAGAGAATGAAGAGAGCATTATAATAAGTAGCAATTCATCTCAGGGATCGCTTAGGGACCGAGTGAAACCATAAAAAAGTTACATTTAATCAGTATAATCGGTTACATCAGTATTGAACTGCTCTTACCGCGAAAGAGAGTTTCAGATACCACCACTCCAGTCACCCTCTGGGACTGGCAAACCAATTTCTCGACATGATTAGAACCGATGCGATACATTATGGTTGAAATGTGTCAATGTGGTGGACCGAGATTCAATTGATATAATCTTGGAGACCGCACTTTTTCTTAAAGTTTAGCTAGAATACACTAATCTGTGCTTCTTCCCAGGTAATTTCTTTTTGTTTTAAACTGTAACTATTATTATACTATTTGTATTTTTATTAAGTAAAACACATGAAAAATGTAAAGATAGACTCAGACTGAAAAATTCAATGCCAAACCTTCTTCTACACACACAGGGCTGGTATGAAAGAATAATTAATTTTCACATGAAAAACTTTAACACTTTTAAATTTCAAAGGTCCATGAAATGATTAACAATAAGACCAAGTGAACATATATAATATAGTGAAGGATAATGTCAGGATAGTTTTCTCTTATTGTTAACTGGGATCATGTCAAGCACATTAAATACGCATTTATTGAATTATTTTTAAGTTCAAGTCACCACTATGTCTTGAAGGATCAAGCATCACGATACTTTCCAGTCACGTGTGATTTGAAATGATGCTTCAATACCACAATAAATGTTTGTGAACATGCGTTTAATTTCTAGATCATCGCTATCTGGTGAAGGACCAACTTAAGCTTAAGCTGAAAAGTAGTTTCAGCATTACAATACATATTTGTGAGAAGGCCGTAAGTATCACGGTTTACTAAAAAGTCTTTAAATTAAAGGAAATATCTAATGTAATTAGGAATACATTACACGGAGAGTTTCATGTTGTATAGTCCTTATTTTAGCTAGATGTTTCACTAAACAAATCTATTTTTGTAAGCATGACAAAGTTTAAGACCATCTGTATTTAAATTAAAAGGTGCAAAAGTTATTTTTATGGATTTATTTTGTGTATATTTTCCATACTATTTTTTAAATAATTTATAATCTAAAATGTTACACCTCGCAGTACAGAAAACTGATTTATCAAAAAGAATTATCACTTACTGTTGCAGAAATGTGGTGCGACTTTCGTAATAAAATCCAAGTGAACTCTTAAGATGTTAACACTTTTGGATATTCAATCTGAGGATATGGTAGAAACCTACATAAATAGTGTTAGGATATCATGTGAGAAATAATGTGAGGGAATGAAATATGGGATATACTCATCGAAATAGAGAAAATTTGAAAATACCTTAACTTCATTATGATAGTTTTGCAAGTTCATGAAGCTAATTCTTACTCCTCTGTTCACTTTATTTTTAATTACTTGTATATCTTAACCTACCATAACTTATAGCTTCGGCATCAGAGGGTTACCTTTCGCTCATTGTGAGTCTAATGTGCCTACATACCCCCTAGGAGGATAAAAAGGCGAAGAACCACAGAAAGTCACAGTTTGAGGCAGACTGGTCTCAGAGATGCCCCAAAGTCCCTAACATTTTTTTTTTTTTTTTTTTTTTTTTTTTTTTTGCTGTTCTTGTAATTTTACGTCCTCCAACGTTAAGTCATATCGGACGATGAATGGAATGGGTGAAATGATGCTCAAATGAGCCCAGGGTCCATAGAGCTTAGGGTTACCCAAAATTCGTCTTTCAGCATAAGGGAAAACCCCGGAAAAACCTTATCCAGGTAACTCACCCTGACCGAGATTTGAACTCGGGACCTCTTGAACGTAAGGCAGACTCGCTACCACCACGCTACCGAGGCGGGCAAGTCCCTAGCAGTTCCGGTATTGAAGACCCATCCTACCGTTATAACAGCCTAGAAAGATCGATAAACAACCCCTAGACCAAGAAGATCTCTAGTCTCTTTCATCAGAGCAAGCATCCGCCTCATCTGTAGGGCAGCGTTATAGACGACGACAGCTAAAAGTACACCCGAAACACGAGAAGACAAGTGGAAGGAAAATGATGGAAAGGAAATCGCCTCATAAATAAAGTCTCGCACATTAACGCGGAGCCATTTCCTTCGGTTAACCTACATAAGCAACTAATTTAATAACAACAGGTAAATTATTTTGTTTAAAACGCTTAAAATGTGGTTTCACTGTCAGCATAAATTATGCAATTGTTTGCATTTCATGCTCATGTTCAATAAATTGTGAGTTATGCTTTCACTAGTAAAATTCTACCGCTATATCTTGTATCATAAAATCAATCTTATCAAGTTAATAATCTAGTGGTAGCAATGGCCAGCGTCATGGACTCTTAATAAGGTAATACTATCGTAATATTACTGGACAAGTACCCATAAATCAGGGCGTATAGTAATTTTAATCCGTAGTACGGCCGTCCCAATAATGTTATAAAACTAGCTCAATGCTAGCCAAATAAATGTCCACGATTCATCCGAAAAAGTACTCGAGGTTCAAGGCATAGACACTTTTAATTATTAGATTATTTAATACTGATAGTGATTTAACTGCACGAAACTTTCCGAGAGATGAATTTGGGTTTGATCTTTGAACTCAATCTACTCAAAGGACTGCCACGTAACACTCGTTGATGTAAAATAAAATAGAAAAAGAGAAGAAGAAACACGAAGTACGAATCTATTATATCCTTCATATTCTCGCAATTTCCACTAATTATAATTTAGCACGTTCAATTAACTTAAATATTCCATGATAGTCGGTAATGAAGGCATTTTAAAGAACGCTCATTAGTGCCAGCGCATACTTGTCTGTCGCCTGGTGTGGGCCGCTTTCAGTAACTCGTATGTCTGAGCATCGTTGGCTTATATTAAGTTATACGAATAAAAAAGTATAGCAGAAAAAAAAGAAAAAAACAAACAACAGTGTAGGATAGAGAGACAGGCTAGAGGGATTATAATATCATGTCAAAGAGTGGTGCAAAGGGATGACAAAGTGACTATCGTGGACAATGGACGGAAAAAAAAAACTGAAATACATTCAATCAACGTTGAGGCGTTTTATTCAGTAAGTAACAAACGATTTCTGAATAGTGGTCAGGAGGCCGTGACAAGCAAACGTTTTTAATTTGTCAGCGTTCTCCAATGTTTATCAATATTCTGAAGTGAAAAGACGTTCTCAATATATAAAAGATAAGTAGATTGTGTCTACTAAATGTACTTTCTCGTATGCTAAAAATTAGGTGGGTATAATAAGTGGATTAATAAGACATTATTAAAAATCCTTTGCTAACCTCAAACTCGCCATTTTGTAAATAGTACACCGTCTGCATTGGTCATACAAAGTTAACCCACTCATATCTCCTTAGCAGAGTCGTGTACCGACAGTTGCGGCAGACAGCCGTGTTTTGTGCGCGCTGCTTCCGTGAGTGTTTACAGTGTAACTGTGTTTAACTGTGGAATACGATATCTTCTAGTGAATTGTATCTTCACAATCAGTGCAAACAGTGTTCTTTTACTGACGTGTACTAGTGCCCTTTGGGTACAAGTGTGTTTCTTTCTCTTTCTCTATTTTTTTTTCTTTCCTCACCTATTATGTCTCTCACGCCGGAAACTACCGGCCATCTAGTACGCTCAGCTATCGATATGGTTTATAATACCACTAGTGAATTCCCACAGTTACCAGTGCCTCTACAGCAAGCTCAAGCAGTGTCTACGCAGCCAACCCAGGTTTCTCGCACCAATACTTTTAATCCTAATTCACCAGTGCGTCAATCACCCTTACGCCCGTCACAATTACATCTTACCACGTCAACTGCTGCTATAGTTACCGCTAAAACTACGAGTGACGTTATCATGCATGAGACTGCCCCATCTAACAGTTCACCTGCAACCAGCTCTAGTCGCGCTGCTACACACGCTGCTGCTGCCACAGCTGGCCCGAGTAAGCGTCGCTGTACAGCTCCCCCATCAGAACAAACAAGTGCCTCGCGCTATGCTTACTCTGTTTCCACGCACAACCGCTTCGCACTACTAGAAAACAACACAGCCATGGACGAGACAAGCAACTCCGAGACACCTAAGGAAAAAGTTCCAACAATTTGCTTGCGCAACATTGGTAACTATCAACTTCTATTACAAGATCTAAAAAATAATGTTACCTCTGAATTTCACACAGAGCTTCGTGGGTCTATCCTTAAGGTTCATCCCTCTACTTCTGACGATTTCCGTAAACTTACTACATACTTCAGCTCCATACAACAGGAATACTACACTTACAGAAATCCGACAGATAAGCTTTTCTCGGTAATTATCCGAGACATCCCTCCTTCGCTCACTGATAAGGAAATCTATGACGAACTGTGCTTACAGAACTACCCAGTGCGGAAGGTCACTCGACTTATGAATCGGTCGAAACAACCCATTCCTCTCTGTGCGGTGGAATTGTTAAATAGCGATGATGGTAAAGCTATACTCAACCTAACTCGCCTGTTCTACAGTGTTGTTAAGGTGGAACATCGCCGTCGTAACACTGACATACCGCAATGCACCCGCTGTCAGAATTACGGTCACACAAAGAACTATTGTCAGCTGACCCCGAGGTGTGTTCGCTGTCTAGAGAATCATCACTTCTCACAGTGCACTAAACCGAGAGACACTCCAGCTCAGTGTGTTCATTGTCATGAAAACCATCCAGCTAACTACCGAGGTTGTCGGCATTATTTAGAACTGAAATTCAGAACACAAAATAGCAACACAAGGCAACAGCCTGGGAATTCTCATCGCTCTCGTCCCCTACAACAATCAGACAATCCTGCACAGCAACCATTACAACCCCCAGCTGCATCACCAGTACCTCCAACTTCTTCACCAGCAACTTATGCCAGTGTAACTTCTGCTTCCTCGACGAGGCGTACTACTGCACAACAAGATCCCTCTGACTCTTCATCTCTCTCGGCTCTGCTAATTAGCCTGTTCACTCAACTTCTAAGTTCTTTATCCACGTTCCTCACTCCTCTCTTACCGCAATTTACACAATGTTTCCAAAACGCTCTTCTAACTATTTTCCGAAATGGTGGCGTGTAATAGGCCATCTCTTTCATCACTCACTCTCCTGAACTGGAACGCTAATGGCATACGCACTAAACGTGCCTCCTTCGCTGCCTTTCTCAGCTTGCACAGTATAGATGCTGCCTGTATCACCGAGACTCATCTTCTCCCGAATGAACGTTTCTCTGTTCCAGGCTACAAGATTTATAGATTTGATCGGAATGCACCTACCGCCTCTGGGGGAGTAGCTGTGCTAGTTAAACGTTCTCTGACTCATCATGAAATATTCCTACCTGTGATTCCCGGTTTTGAGGTAGTGGGCATTAAACTCTCTCTTCGCGATAGCAACGATCTCGTTCTAATGAGTGCTTACAAGCCCCCAAATAGTAAGCTTAATACTCACTATTTCTCTCTCCTTTTCCCAGCAGAGAGCAGCACTCTCTTGCTAGGGGATTTGAACTCGAAGCACACTTCTTGGGGCTGTAGAGTCACAAACCCGAATGGACGGCGTCTGTTTGACACTATTAATGCCACTGGTCTTCACATACTGGCTCCCACAGAACCGACTCACTATTCTGGCAACCCACAGGTAGCTCCTGACATTTTGGACATTGGGGTACATCGCAATATACGATTACCTGCATCGATTTCTGCACTGCCAGCGCTCGATTCCGATCACTGTCCAGTGTTGGTCACATTTAACCTCACTCCTAATATTTTGCCACAAATCCCGCGACTCATCGATGGTTTTGTCAACTGGGACATCTTTCGCACACACCTGGATGCTGCACTCCACACATCTTATCAACTGGGTACTGCGGATGCCATAGACACTGCCGTTCACCATTTTACCTCTGCGCTCTCTTCCAGTGTACGATCCTCTACTATCCGCAGTCCTCAACCTCGCCATTTCCCCTCCTTGCCTATCCATATTACTCAACTCATCCAAGAGAAACATCGCATCCGTCGATTGTGGCAACGTCAGCGTCTACCCTGGCTGCGCCAAAGATTAAATAGTCTCATTCGACAAGTACGGACCGCACTAGAGCAACACCGATTTCAGGAGTACCAGCGACAATTAGCCACTATCCGTCCCGGAGATCATACCTTATGGAACATCACTAAGAGGATTCTCCGAGAGCCGACAGTGATTCCACCTCTTCAGGTTGATGGGACCCTTTTGAGTGACTCTGCTGCCAAGTGTGACGCTCTAGCTACTCACTACGAGCGTACATTTACGCCTAACACCTGTCTTGACTCTAATATTCCCTCTTCCGTGGACAGGGAACTCCTTGAGTACCAACTTCGTCCTACAGTGCACAACAGAATTTCGTTCACTACTCCACGTGAATTGTCCCGCTTTATCCATCGTCTTCCCGTTAAAAAGTCTCCCGGTCATGACCTTATCCCTAACGTTGTGCTGAAGAATTTGACAAACAAAGCCCTAGCTTATTTATCATCAATCTTCAATGCTGCTCTGCGCATTGGTCATTTTCCATCTACATGGAAACATGCGGAAATTATAGTCTTCCACAAACCCAACAAGCCAAAAAATCTTCCCTCAAGTTACAGACCAATCAGCTTATTACCTACACTTTCTAAGCTTTTTGAAAAGATTATTCATCAACGTATTTCTCATTTTTTGAACCATAATCAGATAATTCCGTCTTTTCAGTTTGGCTTTCGCCCGAAGCATGCTACCACTCACCAATTGCTCAGAATCACGCAGTCTATTATTCAAGGTTTCGAAAACAGGCAATACACCGTAGCAGCATTCCTAGATATCGCCCAGGCATTCGACAAGGTGTGGCACAGTGAACTACTACTTAAAACATATCGCATTGGTCTCCCTTATTATCTGATACAAATCATAGCAAGTTTTCTCACCAAAAGAACCTTTGTGGTGCGCATTGCTGGTTTCACATCCACCCGACGGCCTATTTTAGCAGGTGTACCTCAAGGTTCAGTACTTGCACCACTCCTCTTTAATATATTCACTTATGATCTTCCTGATATAGCTCCAGTTTGTACGGCGTTATACGCAGATGATACTGCTCTCTATTATTCTCACGTCAATATTCATCATGCCATTCAGAAACTGCAAATTGCCCTAGATCAATTAGCTCATTGGTTCTCTCACTGGCGCATTTCCCTCAATACTAACAAGACAGAGGTTAAGATCTTCTCTTTACGACCTTATAGGGATCCTCCATCACTACGGCTGCTGGGGGAACCGCTCTCATGGTTACCAAGCAATGTGCCAGTGAAATACCTTGGGGTGTTACTGGACACTCGACTTACTTGGAACGCCCACATCTGTCGGTCTGTTACGCTTGCATTTGCCCGGATATCAAAACTGTACCCTCTACTCAACAGGCGCACTTCACTTGGTTATGAATCCTCCCTGCTTCTTTACACATCTCTAGTCCGTCCCATTTTTACCTATGCAGCTCCAGTCTGGGGTGGCACCAGTAAGACTAATCTCCGCCGACTGCAGGTACTACAAAACAGGGTGCTTCGCACAGTTACAAACGCTCCATGGTTCATCCGAAACCAGCAGCTTCACCATGAGTTTGGTCTTCTACCCGTTCACCAATACATCCGACGCCTGGCACGTCCATTCTTTTACAATCTCCAGGAGGTCCCTGGAGCTGTTACCTACCGTCTCGGCTGTCGCACTCGCCAGCCAACTCGCCTGAAGCGCAGACTGCCCCAAGATCTTCTTCTAAGTGACGTCTCCAGCACAGACGACTCAGACACGTGATTACTACCATCAGACTTTAAGTTCTCAATTTGTTTTACAGTTATCCTCCACATTTAGTTAGAGGAGTCGTTCATGGCTACCTCCATTGTTATGTATCCTGTTCCTATGTATCTTATAACAAACATCTGTAAAGCATAATTGCTGATCGATGGATAAAATAAAAAAAAAAAAAAAAAAAAAAAACGATTTCCATGCCGCGGGACATCAAAAGATAGACATCAGCGCTGACCAACACCGCACATGTACTTCAAAGGTATGCGTCAAATAATGTTATTAATTTCTCAATTTTGTTAAGTATCTGTAGCAGCTGTTTTTCCACAATGTTTACTGAAGAAGCAGTTGAAGCAATATTTATTACTTCTTCTACTACTTACAGTAAGTAGGAGAATTATTGTATTCCACTCAAAAATCTGGTGCTTTCTTAAAAAGTGTCTTTTGAAGAAGGCCTGTGTGTGTGCGTGTGCGTGCGCGCGTTTGTGTGTGAATAGCAAACTTGAAAACGAAAAATCGTTTAAAGTCTGTTTCAAGAATGCGACTCAAAAATTTTCGAAAAAATACTTCCCCCCAGGCTACCCTTTACACGAAACAGTTTTTCGAAAATTCGGATGATTTTTTCCAGATGACTCTAACGAATTTTATTAAAACGCCGTATTTTTAAGATATTTTCGTGACAAAGGAGATGTATATCTTGAATTTTTTTTCAGAATGACCTCAGAAGTGCTCTTCAAAAAATACTGCTTTTCGTATACTTTATTTATGCACGAAACTGTTTCCTTTTGAATGCCTTGAATTCATAATGAATGTGTTAAAATCCCGTATTAACATATTACTTAACAAAACCTTAGAAAGGAAAATTTTAAAACTAAATAAAAATAAAATAAAACATTTAAAGATACAGATAAAAATCTCTTTCACGCCAGATATATCCACTTATCTATTATCACTGGATTAATTCAGAATTTTTTTTGTATTAATTTAGATTTTTTATAGTCACTTTAACTTCTCTGATCAAATGGCGACATCTTGAAGCATTCTTTTGGAATGCAATCGCAAAGCAATTTGAAGACCCAGAGATAGCTTTAGAATTGCGTACTCTAGGATGCGTTTTGTTTATGTTTGTGATGACCAGTCGTAGGGTTTCATCTCTGTTATTCAACTTGTATTCTTAGTATACCGTTCTGTTACTGACCACACACAACGCAGAGACGGTTTATGTGTTCTATTCGTAGCGCTGGAAGCCCGCAACCAATTTGAAAGTCACGAAAGTGCGCTCGCTCTGGCATCATTGATCCAGTGTAAGTGTATGGCAGCAAGTTTACTTATTATTTTAGATCCTCTAGAGTTTTGATTTTCTTTTAAAATATTTATGTTCCAGCTTTGCCGATCATCACTACTTCATTTGCACTCTGCATGTGCACAGAGATAAGTAATGCACTTTAAAAAAAAAAGACAAAAATAAATTGTTATAATGATTAGACACTATTCATTCATTTAATCTTCATTAAGGTTTAATTCAAATAAACTCGGGAACTTATATAATTATGAAAAGTATCTTTGAGTCCGTGGACCCAACATTTGAAACTTTTGATCTCCTCAGAAGCTGCCGTTGCTACAATGTTGACAACGACTTGCGCTAAACGGAATGGGCAAATCAATCTGGGGAACTGGGGCGCTAGGAATACCCTGAAGTCTCGGAAGCGCATCGTAGATTCCCGGAAAGAGAGTTGAACGCATGCGTAGAAACTGATACCGAGGAGCGTGACGTGTATATGAGAGCGTGATAAGACACTTTAGTACAACCTGGAGTATTGACCTGACGGGTACACTCGTGCGGCAGCTCCTGCTGCTATTTACTTTCCTGCATTGCACCCGCGCTGACAGAAGCATTCGTTTTATGACGTGAAGACGGGATCATTAAGAGGTAGGAATGTACATCTCACTTTCCTGTACCCCAATAACGTCGTATTTCTCAATTTAGAAATTTTCTTTAAACTTTATGCCATGTGTTATTTTCGCAAACACACGTAAATGGGTATATTATCTAGAAATGAAATAGTTTAAAGTCTGACTGAGAACAAACCGAAGACATTTTAAGAGGTTTCCATGTCTGCTTATACATCAAACTTTAAGAATATTGAAATAATTTTAAAAACCCACATCCTAACCTTGAAATTTTCAAAGTGTTTGGGAAATATGCGCCAATTATTAAAATATCTTAATAGATGCAACGGGTATATTTACTGTTTTCTGTGAGGATTTATTTCTGTTAAGATAGCTTTTTACTTTTAACAAATTTACGATGATTGCAAAATAATTTTATATGCTCAAAGCTTACAAGACAGCAATGCTTATGTCATTTCATTTTTCTCGCAGACAGTTTCTCTTCTGTGTTTCTTCCTCTTTATTTTTTGTTTTACTTCCTTTTAGTGGCATGAGGTTTTTCTTAACAAATTTACAACAATTATAAGATAACTTTCTGTAGTCAAAACTTTCAGGATCTTCATGCTTATTATGTTGTTTTATTTTTCTCGTAGACAGTTTCTCTTCTGTGTATTTCTGTTTCTTTCTCTATCTTTTTTTTTTTTTCAAATTTTATTTTAGTGGCTTTAGTTTCTTTACAACTCTCAGTCTTTTTACTACTTACGAAATATTGAGTAGTAATCTTTATGGGTTAATACTCAAGTAAATGTGACTGTGAACATTTTTAAAAGTTAAGTTTTTAAAGCGTCGATTAGATCTGATAAACGTCTATCATGTATCACGAAAATGCACCGCGAGGTAAAGAATGCAATGCAAAGAACTCCTTACAAAGTTTTGTTGAGAATAAATTATTGGATTCCCGTAAACGAACATATTTGTCTCTTACCACATAGCCACTCGCATTTCCCGTGATTTATGAAATAACAGTACATGTGTCGAAATTAGATTATAGCACTAATTGGTTGCCTGGAAAAAAATATGGGAAAAAGAAGTGCACCAGTGTATTGCAAGTTGCCAAGAGAAAAGTTAAATGCTAAACACTAAGGCAAACACCACCTAGATAAAACTTTAAACATGCCCTTTAATGCCAATAACAAGATGCTGGCCCCACTTCTTATGGTGTGGTGATAGCGTGCTTACCTCATATTCGAAGTATCGAGTTCGAATCTCGGTTACGGGAGCTACTCTATGGGGGGTTTCCAGCATTTTCCCTTGTCCAGAGAAGTCGAATGTCGGATTACCTAAGCTTTATGAACTTTGGGTTCATTTGAGTACAATTTCATGCATTTAATTTCTAGTTCGATATGACTTACCAGATTAAATGACGTTATAGATTTTTAAAAAATGCGGTGAAGAAAGAGAAAACATTGGTATGCATTTACCTAGCCATGCTATTTCTATAGAACATTACAAGTATTTTCTGTTCATTGCCTTTAAAAGAATAACTTCTAGCACAATAGTCCAGGAGTTAATCATCTGTCTGTTGTATCAAGCATAATAGACAAAGTGCATTACTCGAAGCGGCATGCGGGTAGCATGCCACTTCCCCCTCCCCCAGATCGATCTGGTGGCTAAGTTGGCTAGGCGCTGATCTATTCTTCTCAAGGATACAGGTTCAAACCAGGCCTGGGTCGATGATTTTCAAGTATGCTTAAAAGCGACAGTCCCATGTCAGTAGATTTAAGATTTTAAGCATGTATAAGAACTGCGGAAAACAATTCCGGCACACGGCGGTGCTGATATGCACCTGGCAGTTCACAGACAAAATATTTATGTCACCTTCTCCTGGCCATTATGGGTGATCCTTCATTTTGGATGCCACCTCTTTACCTCTCGGTCGGTCCCTGAGGTGTACTCCGTACACAGCTGCGCTGGCACTCACGGTCGAAACACGTGTTTCGTAGCATCGACTACTGCAGCCCTACGCCAGCGCCACTAAACAAATATATATAACCTTGGGTAATTGTTCTCAAGAGGTCTTTCATAGTATACAGTACCAAGCGCCATAGCTTATTAAACGCAACGTTCTTTAGAAGTAATTAGTATTAGAAATATTGTGTTCCAGCCAAAAATTTGATATCGAGATTTCACCGGAAATAAATATTTTGAGGCCCCATGAATTAAAAAGAAAAGGAAAAAAAAAACTTTAGAAGAGGGGCTGTCTGCCTATGTGTGAACAGAAAAACAACAGTCGGTTAAGAACCAAATTTCGTATTTACGTTTAGCATCTTCCAAGGAAACGAAAACAAGATTTCCACTCCTAACTGCCCTTTACGCGGAACATTTTAAAAGAGTCGATTTTCTCAAAATTAGCTTGTTGGAGAATTCAACAGTTCAAGTCAGTTGGAGAATTTAATTTCATGCTAGCATGTTGGCCATTGTAACTCAATGGTTTAGAGCAACCGGACGGAGATCGGGATAACCGTATTTGAAATCCCGGTTATGTCATTGACTATTTCAATCTGACTCTACCTACCCAAATTATCGGGTAGGTAATTATCA
>CM060948.1:157630995-157705572 GCA_030765055.1 Mantis religiosa | reverse complement strand
AAGAAGAAGAAGAAGAAGAAGAAGAAGAAGAAGAAGAAGAAGAAGAAGAAGAAGAAGAAGAAGAAGAAGAAGAAGAAGAAGAAGAAGAAGAAGAAGAGGAAGAGGAAGAGGAAGAAGGAAGAAGAAGAGAGGAAGAAGAAGAGAGAGGAAGAAAGAAGGAAAGAAGAAGAGGAAGAAGAGAAGAAGAAGAAGAAGAAGAAGAAGAAGAAGAAGAAGAAGAAGAAGAAGAAGAAGAAGAAGAAGAAGATGAAGAAGAAGAAGAAGAAGAAGAAGAAGAAGAAGAGGAAGAAGAAGAGGAAGAAGAGAGAAGAAGAGGAAGAAGAGAGAAGAAGAAGAAGAAGAGAGAAGAAGAAGAAGAAGAAGAAGAAGAAGAAGAAGAGAAGAAGACGAAGAAGAAGAATAAGAAGAAGAAGAAGAAGAAGAAGAAGAAGAAGAAAGAAGAAGAAGAAGAAGAAGAAGAAGAAGAAGAAGAAGAGAAGAAGAAGAAGAAGAAGAAGAAGAAGAAGAAGAAGAAGAAGAAGAAGAAGAAGAAGAAGAAGAAGAAGAAGAAGAAGAAGAAGAAGAAGAAGAAGAAGAAGAAGAAGAAGAAGAAGAAGAAGAAGAAGAAGAAGAAGAAGAAGAAGAAAGAGAAGAAGAGAAGAAAGAAGAAGAAGAAGAAGAAGAAGAAGAAGAAAAGAAGGAAGAAGAAGAAGAAGAAGAAGAAGGAAGAAGAAGAAACGAAAGAAGAAGAAGAAGAAGAAGAAAGAAGAAGAAGAAGAAGAAGAAGAAGAAGAAGAAGAAGAAGAAGAAGAGAGAAGAAGAAGAAGAAGAAGAAGAAGAAGAAGAATAAGAAGAAGAAGAAGAAGAAGAAGAAGAAGAAGAAGAAGAAGAAGAAGAAGAAGAAGAAGAAGAAGAAGAAGAAGAAGAAGAGAAGAAAGAAGAAGAAGAAGAAGAAGAAGAAGAAGAAGAAAGAAGAAGAAGAAGAAGAAGAAGAAGAAGAAGAAGAAGAAGAAGAAGAAGAAGAAGAAGAAAGAAGAAAGAGAAGAAGAAGAAGAAGAAGAAGAAGAAGAAGAAGAAGAAGAAGACAAGGAGCGTGATTTTTACTTTCTTGAACAAAATCCTGCAACAGCTCATACAGTCAATGTTTCAATGAAAACAATTGAAAATATGTTTCAGGATAGAATTACTTGTAGAGATTTGTAGCCCTCTCGATCCCCCGACTTAACCCCCTGCGAGTTATATCTTTAGGGTAACTTAAAGCATAAAGTGTACAAGACAAAGCACACACCCTTGAATGATTAAAAACAAAATACCCGCCAGGAAATTGCCAGCATTTGTCAACGTGAAATATGGCGAGTTGTCCAAACATGTATGGACAACAGCGGTGGCCAGTTTCAACATCTCCTTTAATAACATGGATAAGTAAAGCCTTTAAAAGTAGTTTTTGGTTTCATCCGCGACTTTCTATATAACCGGCAGACGTCAATGAGAGCTGGAGTCACTGACAGTCAAAACAACACACACAACCGGTATCGAGGTATTTTGGATCTTTCGGTACATCTAAGGGGAGATTCAAGAAAAGCATTTCCTACGGTTATTGGCGGAGTGATATTTAAATTTGTATCTCCTTTTGGTAACCCTGTAAAGAAAATACTTGCACCATTGCCATTTCAGTGTTAATGGATATCATTCATCTTGAATAGTTCATTTCATAATTATACTGTCATCGCAACTAAGGTGTTTATAGCAGTAAAGCGGAATCAGCCTCTATCACGTGATTTACTCCCACGTGGGGAAGAATTTCTTATGGGTCTGGTTGGCTGAAGTTAAATATGAATCGATTCCTACTAGGTGGGAGCAGGGTAGCGGACGAACTCTACTCCAGCCAGTGAAGGATGCTCTTAGTTTCCGTGTCAGTCTAATTATAAAATGGACTACACGTCACAGTATGGCTGCTAGTTCTATAAGTGGCATATTCTTTCAACAACATACACGCTCATAGGCTCATTCGACAATTAACCATTGATAAATTGAACCGATATGTGCAAACCTGGAGCTGTCCAGGAAAAAATTGTAGCATATAGGTTTCTAAATATAATAAATGGAAAAAGAAGGCACAACAGCGAAAATGTCAGAAAAGTGTACAAAGGGAGTTAACAGACATAATTTACGATTTGTCCACATCGCTTGTTGTACCTAAGCGCATAGTTTTCCAGCTCTAACAGAAATTAAAACTTTTTTTAACATCAACTTAAATGTATTCTTTTGTAAAATCTTACCTGTAAATTTATATTGAGGAATTAATCCTTAAAGAATTAATCCTTTTAAATACATTACTCCGGTATATGAGCGATTTTAATTAATTAGAGCCAACTGAAAAATTCAATGCCACGGCCGGGATTTGAACCACGGATCTCCTGGTTTCCGTCCAGACGCTTTAACCCCTTAAGCTACCATGGCAAACGTGGTCTACCGGGAAAATATAATGAGTCAATTGGAGAATTTAATGTCAGCACGGCACGTTGGCCATGGTAGCTTAAGGGGTTAGAGCGACTGGACGGAAACCAGGAGATCCGTGGTTAAAATCCCGGCCGTGGAATTGAACTTTTTAGTTGGCTCTAATTAATTAAAATCGCCCATGTACCGGAGTAGTGTGTTTAAAAGGATTAATTCTTTAATGATTAATTCCTCAATATAAATTTACATTAAAAATATTCAGTGATAAAAATCCTGGTATTTAAGTACTTACTATAGTAAGTCGCCACAAATGTTTATCTCGAATATGAGAACTCTAAGTGGTCTACCGGGAAAATATAATGAGTCAATTGGAGAATTTAATGACAGGACGGCACGTTGGTCATGGTAGCTCAAGGGCTAGAGCGACTGGACGGAAACCTGAAGATCCGTGGTTCAAATCTCGGCCGTGGCATTGCATTTTTTCAGTTGGCTCTAATTAATTAAAAGCTTGCCTTTTTAATTCAAGGAACAAAAAGTTTGGGTGAAATTTTGAAATGGGTTCCAAATCCAGCAATAAAATATATTCATGGTGCTTTCAAGCAACCTTCTATTCATAAATTGCTTCCCTTATTAACACTTTTAAATGTTCACTTAAAGAACATAACATTACTTCATAGTATTACTCCTAAATGCACACACAAAATGCTCATTGGCGCGAACGAAGAAATAATTCACATTATTCCTGTATATTCGATCAGATATAGGGAGATAAAGTGTACGGTGGATCGGAATGGTGTGCGCATTATGATTGCACATATTAATTTTATAACTCTTTATACCCCTGCTGGCCCACTGAGTATGCGGATTGAAATATATTGCCAAATATATATTGATTTCATTTTCGAGAACAACTCATGCGTCCTCGGGAGGGGGCAGGCTATTTTAGCTTCATCCTATCTGCAAAAGATCAGATTGGTGCTTTTAATTCCTGCCCTTCTTTAGAATGACACAGAAACGCAATAATGCTGTCCTACATACCCATATGCAGCATTTATTTGCATCTATATTGGAATGAATTTATATCACTTCGCAATTAGTGTCACAGATATAGGGTATGCTCTTTCTCTCTCTCTAATTCGAATCTACTGGTTTAGCTAATGGAAAAGGTGCTCTAAAAATAGAATAGAACCCATTTAACTGATCCGAAGATTAAAGTTTTAATTTTTCAAAGTGAAATCTGTTGTGGAAACAAAAGCATATACGTTGGAGGAGGATTGACTAGTGATGCAATACTAAATTAAAGATGAAGAGATTTTATAAACAGTTTTCTTGCAAAAGCTGCAGTACAAGGAATTTTAGACGTGATGTTGAGTGATTAGAGTAAGAAGGACTATTGTAATATGTAGAATAATGTATAAGTATAAATATCAAAGAGCAGCTATTAAAGTTACACAACCAGCTCTAACAAAGGTTTATATGGTTCGAAAACGCTTTCTCATTACTGAAAACGAAAGCAGTTCCTTATTTGATTTACATAGGGAACAACGGCGGATGCAGGTGGAACTGCTACAAACGTTAACAAGCTTACTTTCCTGAGCTACAATATCCAGCTTCATTTACTGCATTCACTGACAACGTGCAGGAGATGATTTCCTTGATCAGTGGTGCGTGAGATGACTGCGTAAACTTACTGCTTGGAATGTTTTATAGGGAGATATTTTGGATCATTTTAACCACTTATTACACTAGCCAGAGATACCAAATGCTCTCACTATTGGTGATACTGAGTTTAATTTTTTTAGATCTCAATAATGTGTTGGTGTCGATAATTAGGAGGGCTCGGAGCTTGATTAAATATCTTTTTCCTGCGTCATCACTGACTGCAGAATGTTATATAAATAAATTTATCTTAAAAATGAACCAATACTGACTACCGTTATTTTGAATCTTTTAGAAATTTTGGGGGTTTTAATGTCTATTGATCATATTTAGGGAATATTGTACTTTTTGTTACATTTTCTTTAGTTCTTTTGCTTTTAAACGTACTGTTATTCATATGCATTGTACATTAGAAGTTGACACCCCTCCGAAAAAGCTTCTTATGACAGAAGAAATAGAGAAGGTTAACCATCAATGTATATGTAAGCTATTTGATCAAAGCATGTTTCTTTTGTGGCCACAGGGCATGAAACATGAAAATGTTTTACGTTTCGCAGTAGATACAGTGAAATATTTGGTGAAATCGGGAACCGCAATTAAATCATGTTACACTAACACAGCGCCTGCCCTTCATAGAGCATGAAAATTCTGCATCTATAACTTCTGCTCAAGACTTGCTGGATGGTCCTCGAATTAAGGGATGTTTAGCATTTAGCAGTGTGAACTTATCAATTTTGGCGTAAACAATAACATGGCTAGAAAAAATATATCAGAGTGTACATACTGTTAACAAAAAGATCAAAAGTGTGTCGGAAAAACTGTCAAAAAGTTCGTGAGAAAATAAAAAATGTATGAGAAAAGAACATTGGCTATTAGTCGTTGTGTAAACTGAGAAAGTTCTGCAAGGTGAACATTTTGACTTAATGGAAATCGATTGTTCTTTCACACTAGCCGTGTGTAGGACGCACTATGAAAGGGTAGAGCTAGACTGAAAAATTCAATCCCATAGTCGGGATTTGAACCACGGATCTTCTGATTTCCATCCAGTCGCTCTAAACCATTGAGCTACTATGGCCAACGTGCCAACATGACATTAAATTCTCCAACTGACTCGTGTTTTTCCCGGAAAACCACTAGGAGCTCTCATAAACGCATGAGTCGGTTGGAGAATTTAATGTCATGTTAGCATGTTGGCCATAGTAGCTCAATGGTTTAGAGCGGCTGGACGGAAACCAGAAGATCCGTGGTTCAAATCCCAACTATGGCATTGAATTTTTCAGTCTGGCTCTACCCTCTCATTTTGACTTAAGTTGCTTTGAAGAAGGTTTATCACCAGGGGACATTGGTCACTTCAAGCATGACGCCAATTAAAGTAGAGAGGAGGTTTTCATAGTAGTGTTGAAGACCACAGGCGATCCTTCAAACCTTTATTGCAATGATGAACAAGAGATGTTCCTAATGTATAAAGTTTTCCTAGTACATAAATATGTATGGGATATATTACATAATATTTGTAGTTATAATAATTAATAACAATGATATATATTTTGGGCGTTAACATTACAAAACGTATTTACGGTTTTTTAACTTTAATGTCATTTTCCCCAACATTTAAGGGCATTTTGTTGGTTATTCTTCTCTGATTTTTGTGTCATCAACTTCCAAGCCCTAATCATTACGGTGCATTATGCTTTTAAACGTTCATAATCTTTTCATGGCAGTTGGGCCTACATATAGGAAAGATTATATATCCTGTTCAGTAGTGTGTCAGAAAAAAATGAGAATATTTTGCCAGAGCTGTTTGTAATAGCATAAGTGATGCAGGAGTTTCTTATACCAAGACGCCAATTTCGCTGGATTTTGTCCGCATCTCCCATCGGTTGTTATTTGCTACCATAGATCGCATGGACATGTTTGGACACCAAATGCAGTCAGGCATGTCCCACAGAAGCTGGTGTGAGTTTATCAAATGATATCTCATTAATCGTAAATCATTGGGCATTGCTGTATAATACTTATCAGTTTATCACCCAACATCACCATTTCCCCAGAGCTAGATTGAAACTATTGCATTGTAGATAGAAATGATCCAGATTCCACATCTAACTGGATATAACCGACGACAGACGTAAACACTTTAGTTGTTACATTTTTGTTTACTATATCAGAAACCATTCCTGCAATTGGGATCCTATTTGTAACAATATACGTAGACCAGTAACATTTGTAAATTCCTTGTCTTTAATGTCCCCCAGAATGTGCAGCATGTTAATATTTTGGCCTTAGCAAGGCGTAGTATATAATGAAGGTACTTTCTCTGTCTCTTATCGTTGGTAAAAGGCTTAGTTTAGTGACTGAATGCTTTATCTAGAGATGACATATACTGCGGGTTGAAGGCCGAACCCTGATGGCCCACAGTACACAACAGCCAGCTTGTACATAAGTTATAATGTGAAAAATCTTATTAATAATGGAGTTTCTGAATGTTTGAATTCTAGATACCTGATGGGTAAATCAGCTTGGCTTATGTCAACTGTCTCAATAGGTTTTATCTGCATCTGTTAATTCACCAACTGAATTATGTTTCACCAGATCGATATTTATCTCTATCAACCAGAAAGATCCAGTATTCGAACGTTATCTGTATGCCAGCTTTGAATATCCTGTGCTCAAACCGCAGTCAGTACAGCAACTTAAGCTTGAGTATTTACAATCTCTTTTAAGAGCTGTTAACTCTTATTTCCTGGAATATGGAACATGGCAAAGCGATTAGGCGAGCCGGGAAAAATTCCCAACACAGAGATGTTTACGTGAAGTTATCGCACATACACAGTGAGTCCAGTATATGTACACTATCTTCAGATACATACACAGCAATGTATCATACACCGGCAAGTGCGAGAAATCATATATAAAGTAATTGAATATTGTAACAATGTGATTTCTCAGTAGATACTGCTGTTGAATTGTGGGGGATTGTACCTATAGCACTTTAATCTTCTAGTTACATTGATTAATCAAAGTCACTAGAACTATTTTTGTATTCACTAACTACTGTTTTGTATTCCGTAACTATGTCGGTGGAGGGGGAGATTTATTTTATATGTGATTTAAACGAAAACTATGAATATGACGTTATTTTTATTTATATTTTTCACTCAGATTCATCGTTATTAAACTAAAAACAGATTATGCTTCATTATTAACTATAATAATAATAATAATAATAATAATAATAATAATAATAATAATAATAATAATAATAATAATAATAATAATAATAATAATAATAATAATAATAATAATAATAATAATAATAATAATAATAATAATAATAATAATAATAATAATAATAATAATAATAATAATAATAATAATAATAATAATAATAATAATAATAATAATAATAATAATAATAATAATAATAATAATAATAATAATAATAATAATAATAATAATAATAATAATAATAATAATAATAATAATAATAATAATAATAATAATAATAATAATAATAATAATAATAATAATAATAATAATAATAATAATAATAATAATAATAATAATAATAATAATAATAATAATAATAATAATAATAATAATAATAATAATAATAATAATAATAATAATAATAATAATAATAATAATAATAATAATAATAATAATAATAATAATAATAATAATAATAATAATAATAATAATAATAATAATAATAATAATAATAATAATAATAATAATAATAATAATAATAATAATAATAATAATAATAATAATAATAATAATAATAATAATAATAATAATAATAATAATAATAATAAAAATAATAATAATAATAATAATAATAATAATAATAATAATAATAATAATAATAATAATAATAATAATAATAATAATAATAATAATAATAATAATAATAATAATAATAATAATAATAATAATAATAATAATAATAATAACAATAATAATAACAATAACAATAACAATAATAACAATAACAATAACAATAACAATAACAATAACAATAACAATAACAATAACAATAATAACAATAACAATAACAATAACAATAACAACAACAATAACAATAACAACAACAACAACAACAACAACAATAACAATAACAATAACAATAACAATAACAATAACAATAACAATAACAATAATAATAATAATAATAATAATAATAATAATAATAATAATAATAATAATAATAATAATAATAATAATAATAATAATAATAATAATAATAATAATAATAATAATAATAATAATAATAATAATAATAATAATAATAATAATAATAATAATAATAATAATAATAATAATAATAATAATAATAATAATAATAATAATAATAATAATAATAATAATAATAATAATAATAATAATAATAATAATAATAATAATAATAATAATAATAATAATAATAATAATAATAATAATAATAATAATAATAATAATAATAATAATAATAATAATAATAATAATAATAATAATAATAATAATAATAATAATAATAATAATAATAATAATAATAATAATAATAATAATAATAATAATAATAATAATAATAATAATAATAATAATAATAATAATAACTAAAATTACATACACATAATTTTGTACAGCTTAACATTGTGATGTATTTAAATCACGCCTTTATATTACGACTATTGCCTATTTCTACATATTGATCACACTTCAGAAAATTAGTTGTATTACGATATACTATCTATAATTGCATAAATTATTTAATACGAAAATCTTACCATTAATAACATAGGGTTTTTAATCAGAAGACTGAAACAACTGATAATTGTTGGAAAAAGGGATGAAATACTGAAACAAGAACTTCGAGGTTGATGAACAGCTACAATGACAGTGAGACATCCTTCAGTGACAGAACATTACTGATGATATATTTCACATTACGCCTTTGTCAGTTGAGTAAATCACCTTTCTAGAAATTCTTTCCGTTGTATCGATTGATCACTCCACAAAATTACATGCACTTCCTCTAGTTGCAGTAGTCATTTAATAACAAAAGTGTAGTAACTCATTTAGTTGATTTTTTTTTTTTCTCTTTTCTCTGTTATGGAAATTACAGAATATAGGACTGTTTAGCCTCATTCTTATTATTTAAAAAATATTACAATAAAATTACGTGGGTACATATTTAATAGATTTATAATCATTAAGGGTATATTTCATAACTATCCATCCGTGTTGCGCATAATAACTGGCTAACCTTACGTATCAGACACGCAGCTCGCGAGTGTTCCATTTTGTGTTTTGTCCCTTACTGTAGACCAACTTACTAATATTTCACTCTTCTTATCAATAGATAAGAAAGCGATCGCAGTGCTGGTCACTGAAGGCCAATGCGCCTCAACGCTTTATCGATTAGTAATTGATATGTTTTGGTCACTTGCTGTTTACTTTTCTGTTTTAATGCAGTAAGTGCACAATATTTCACGTTAATAGCCATTTTAATACATGTTATATGTCTTAGTTAAGTACAAACGAAGGGTCTTGTAGGCGGAATACAATCACTAGAAGCCCAGAAGTTTCGTCAGCATATCCTACCAGCAGACATCACACAGCGCGGGAGGATGCGATGGCGAAACCTTTCATGGCATCTTGATTTTGTACTGCAATGTATGTATAATACACTCAAACTATTTGGGAGCGAGATTATCTCGGCTAAGGAATGAGCGTGGATAATACAGCAACAGCGCACTAATGCTGGCCCCGTTACTCAGACGGTAGAACATCTATATGCTATGGGAGGCGTCGTGAGTTCAATTATAGGCTTTATAGGCTGTGGTGAACGTGTATGGGTGTGTGTATGATAATGCACAATACCAAAAGAAGAAAAGAACACTATATACGATTTACCAAAATGTTCCAAAAGTAAAATGCCGCTGATGTGACCGTTGCAGTTAAATCTGGGATATAAATGGAATAAAAAAAACTACACTAATAGATCGAAAATGACGAAATAATGGTTAAAACAATATTCTAATTATTTATTACAACATAATTCCTTAACATTTACATTGAATAGTTTATATAGTTTAATTCAAATATCAATATATTACAAACGTAAATAAGAACTCTTTGAAAAAGTAGTTCTCAGCTTTATGGGCAAACTTCTTGTCTTTCTTGGACATTGTAATGTAACGCCAACGTTGTAGGGACCGTAGATCAAGGTGGAATAGCCTTTTTACTGCTCAGTGTGGGTCATAGCAACTTCGACCACCTTCAGTCCCTGAGAATATGATATTTGTGGTGTGATTGTACTCTTTCGGAATGTTGAATTTATCAACAATAGTGTCTCTGTAGCATGCTTCTTAAACCTCGTCTGTATTCGACTGATAGCGTTAAATTTTGTTTCCAGAGTAATTACACAACTCACGCATTTGCAACTCATATTGCACTACTCGCCTAGAATAGGCCTCCAACAGGCAATAAACAACCAGCGCTTACACATCGTTCCGGTACCATTCAACTTTATAAAACCACACTAATACCAAAATAGGTAGGTCTAGTTCACAACTCCATAGTTAACCTGGGGTCTAGGTTAATCGCGAGTTTACTCTATTTCTATTTGTGGTCAATATACACTACCTAATGTGAAACAGGTCCTACTTACCACATAGTAAATTAATCTCTGTTTCATATAACCTTGCCCCGCTGACATGTATCACTCCGCGCGCAACTACCTACCCCCTCACCCTAAAAGGCTAATGCTTTCGCGCCATAGGCCATTGGCGGTACCTTCCCGTCACATTTAAACCTGCTGTAAACGTCACAATAATTACCAGGAAGATATATAAAATCATACAAATAAGAATATGAAGGCATGCAAAAATACAAGTTTATAATGAAACTGAGCAAGTTGAAACTGAAAGAATTAGCAATGAAACTGAAACAAGTTTATAATGAAAGGCCTTCGTCCTTTTACACTGAGATTTTTTTTAAACCAGCACACATACCTTTGAAAAATGCTTGTCTTATAGTCTTAAAAGTCGCGTCACGGCATATTTTACTTTTCGTGTGTCCTTCATTCACCCAAGTCTCGTCAAGGTAGTATATTTTGCGATTTGTATCCCGGTACAGTCTGATTGTCCTTAAATAACGTCTTCGTCACCCAGCAATATCACCCCTGGAGTGGTAAGTTTTGCTGTTGTCTCAGTTCTAGGTCGCAATGTTCATACGGACCTAACATTCACACCTGTAAGTTCAGAGCACAGCTGTTCGACTTCTCTCACTGACAAAGGTGGATTCTCCTCTGTTAGTGCATTAAACACATGCACCACAATTCTTTTTTCGCCGCTTTGTAAAGGTTTTCCCTTGCGATGCTTCAGCGAAAACTAGCGGTAGACACTGCCATTAAACATATAATAAGTACACGCGCATTAAACGGCCAATAAAATAATTTAGCTCTTGCACTCGGCACAACACACCTTCGAATGGCGATATATGACTAATCCAGTTCAAAACAAGGTCAGTGATAAAAGTCATATAAACAAATATGTCATCACTACCGCTAAATCACGTGCTATAGTGCCATGTGAAAGACGGGCTTCAGAGAAAGGGAACCTCCTCTTTACTTCGTTTAAGAATTAACATGCATTTCATATAAATCAACTCTGTTGCGTAATATATCTAATACAAACAGTTACGAAAATATAAATTTGACAATTCTCTTCCAACATATAAAGATATATCACCATGTTAAATAACGAACTAATTTTTACCGCACAACAGTCTATACCACAACAGCAAACAATGAGAGGTGATTAGGCCACGTGACCGTTAAGAGATACGGGGAAAGCTTATGTGAAACAAGGATTACACAAAATGTTTTGGGAATAACAAAAGGAATAAGGGCAACAAAGTAGGCAATACAAACACCAGGAATGTTAATTACTCCAATGAAAATGCACGAATAAGAACAAAACTCGTCAGATATGGTAGCACGTGAACCATCCAGCTGACAGCTGAATGCAATTCACAGTGAATTATCCAGTCAATGAGGGACAAAGCATTATTCCACCGTTGCATATTCCACTTGCATTCCCCGTATCAATTTTAGCCTTCATTGCACATTGAACTGCAATATATCAGATAGCACGAGACGGCATTGTTCAAACACTTCATACCTTCATTCAACGTTAGGTATTAGTTTTAGTTTAGAGAGCGAAGGATATTACATTCCCCATTACTTCTCCATCAACCTCTTCATTTTTGCATTCCAGGGTATTTAAATATTCGCTTTAAATATCTTTTGACTGTCACAATCGAAAAACTCTAGCACTAATTCTTGCCATACCAAGTCATCATATAATCTTCTATTTTTCACAATTAAGCGTTTGTGTTTACGACTTCTTGCCAAATGATACAAGGTACCATCGAAAAGCCATTCAGTTTATTAGATAAATGCATATTTTGTAATAAACGGACTATCTAAAGTCAACCTTAATGATTATATTACAGAGAAAATAACTCAGCGATTATTATTATTATTATTATTATTATTATTATTATTATTATTATTATTATTATTATTATTATTATTATTATTATTATTATTATTATTATTATTATTATTATTATTATTATTATTATTATTATTATTATTATTATTATTATTATTATTATTATTATTATTATTATTATTATTATTATTATTATTATTATTATTATTATTATTATTATTATTATTATTATTATTATTATTATTATTATTATTATTATTATTATTATTATTATTATTATTATTATTATTATTATTATTATTATTATTATTATTATTATTATTATTATTATTATTATTATTATTATTATTATTATTATTATTATTATTATTATTATTAGTATTATTATTATTATTATTATTATTATTATTATTATTATTATTATTATTATTATTATTATTATTATTATTATTATTATTATTATTATTATTATTATTATTATTATTATTATTATTATTATTATTATTATTATTATTATTATTATTATTATTATTATTATTATTATTATTATTATTATTATTATTATTATTATTATTATTATTATTATTATTATTATTATTATTATTATTATTATTATTATTATTATTATTATTATTATTATTATTATTATTAATGTTTATTATTTATTATTAGTAGTAGTAGTATTAGTATTAATAATAATATTAATCATCATCATAACTATCTTCATTGGCAACACCATTTGTTGTTTTTCTCCAAACGTAAGCTGCAACTCCCACATTCCCACAAATTTTCCTGCACATGCATAATTGCGGGGGCACACTGTTATTTTATTGTTATTTTTGGTCATTGTAATTTATTTGTGTACAAGACGAAGTGTGTTGTAATACAACTGGACAGAAACTTGAAGCTGTTGGTTACAAAGTAAGATCGAAAGCAGGATTCGAAGTTTACAGATAGGACGCCTTCAAATGTTAATGAGAAATATTTAAATATATTACTAACAATAGAACAGGCTAACAATAGCAAAAAGAGGGAGGAAAAATTGAAGCAATTACGGGGGAATTTGCGTCAGAAACCCCATTACCTATGAAGACTTTAGGAAGATTACTAAAAAATCGTTTGGAGATGGAATTCATGGGCTCTGAAGATATCGAAGATGCCGATTGCATGTGTAGGAAATTACAAGAAGAATATGGGAAGTGGGAACTGAAAATAAAGTTGAATAAAATTGAACATCTGACAGATGATGTTGAAGATAATAGAAATTGAAGGGCAAAAGATTAAGAAAGTCAAGCGTTTCAAGTATTTGGGATCGGTATTGTAACAAGAAGGATCATCAACATTAGAAATAGACAGAAGAATATGTTTAGGATAAAGAGCTTTTGGGATGCTAAATTCAGTCTTATGGAGTAGTAATATTTTGGCCAAAACGAAAAAAATTAATTTATAAAGCATTGGTTGAAAGTGTGATGCTCTATGGAAGTCTTAAATGAGAAACGACTGCAATGGTATGGACATATTAAGGATGGGTGATAGCAGATTACCAAAGGAAGTACTCAGATGGACGCCAGAAGGAAGAAATAGGAAGGGAAGACCTAATGATCAGTGGATGGACAAAGTAGAAAGTGTATGAGACAGAAAGGACTATTTGATGTAGATGCATTAGTAGGGAGAAATGGATGAAAAGAATTGCTCTGTTAATTTTATATTGTGATACAATTTTCTAATTGGCTATTGGTTTGGTTGAGGTAACCTACAGTATTGTAGAAACCCCTTTGTAATATATATATTAGCAAATTATGGCCTGATATAGCTACTGTCAAGCGTTGCGAGAAGGAAATTTATGAAGACAAAATACTGATTTATTAAAAAGCTTTGTAAACACTGTAATGCATATTTTAATTCTGCTTTCAACACTAGTAGTAGTAATAGTAGTGGTAGTTTTTTTAAGAATTGTAATATGCATTTGGAATACAGTAGTTTTCTTCCCTCCGTACTTAAAGTAATTATTGATATTGATTATCCAAAGAATGTTATCCAAAATGGCTCTAGGTTTAGTTTACCATATTGTACATTCTTTAGATTTCACCTTCTTGTGTACATACGAGCTTCTATTTTGTTATATCATTACTTTATTTTAATATTTTCATTATTTTAACTCTTTATGAATCAGCTTTATTATATCTTTAATAGACTTGCAGTTTCTGTTTAATTAACTAATAGAGTAGAAGAAAAAGACTAAGATTTAACCCTTACTGGATTGATAAATAAAAACAGACGTCCTGTAACTAATAGAACGGTAATGCAGTTAATTTTTTATCCCTTTTACTATGGTCTCTGAAGTTTACAGAACTCACTTTTCTTCATGAATATTGCTCTTTCATTAGGATGTTTCTGTATAAGAGTCAGGCAAAGAAATATCGACCATCCCTCGCTTTTGGTACAACAGGTTGCATTTAGCCTCAGTATTTCTTTTCCTCCTTTTCTTCTGTTCCTGTTTTAATGTTTATAACTCCAGCAGATAACGAAAGGATGTAAACTAAAATTGAACATAATGCAGTTTAAACGTCGAAAGTTAAATACAAACCTTTTTTATTTCTTTACTTGGAATGGTTTTAACGTTCCATTTAATTGAGGAGGGCAGAGATGTAGGTGACTTCAGGAGTTGGACTTTATTACCGGACATTCGTCTTATCGGGATATACTGAAACGTTATCTAGGCAACCCGCCCCAATCCAGATTAGAACTCGAACCGTCCAGGCTTAAGGGCGGAGGCCATGTCCCTACACCAAGGAATTGGCTCATATGTCTGTAAAATGGGATTTGTTAATGACGACGCGAATGTAATAAAAGGGATGGCTGCTACAATGGCAAGTAAGATAACCTCATAGTGAATAGAGAAGGTCACAACGAAAGTTGGAAGAATTATATTACCCTTAATCTACCAGATGATTAAGTTTCTGATTACATTTACTTACTGACTCGTGATATCCTTCTTAACCACTGCCTACACGTGCCGTCCCCAACGTGACCTAATAAACTAGTGCAGTGTCTGGTAACACGATATTCGATAGATTAAATTTATCACTTCTGTGATATATAACTATTTCCTTGCTACCAATATCTTCATTAAATGTTCCACTTTCTGGGAAAGCCATTGAGGAACGAAGTAAAACTTTTATGCATGTAGCATTATTAATAGCCTATTTCATCTGCTGTGTCATTATTTTCAAACAATAATATTGAGGAAAGGCTTGAACTTCAGCCAGTTATTATTTTATATCGCCATGAGTTTATCTTATAATGTATCTCAACCTAGTTTAATCCTGCTGTAAACATCTGGGTGGGAAGAGAGACAGAGACAGAGATTTGCGACAGAAAGCAGTTAACCTGTTGATTGGTTTAGCGAACTTAATGGGCGTTTTCTTTTATCTGCATGCGCATGATAAACCCCTCCTAGAACTATAGTACTGAAAGTAGTTTTCTGATCACTGTTCTGCGCGAGCTAATTTCGGAGAGAGAAAAGTATGCAAACGCTTCGAGTCTTACAAACGTAATAGCCCCACATGTTATCTTTCTGCTTCACATACTACATAGATGTTTCTGTATACTATATACAGATTAGACAGAAGACAGGTGAAATTATATACACTATTAACTTATTATGTTACATTGAGCTGTATTTGATTTAACAATTACTAAAGGACACTGCTATTATATAATACTTTTGCATTCCTATACCAGGCAGCCGTCTCGCAACGAGGTCTATATCGAGTTAAATGGTGATTAAGATGTTATTGTTTATGGTGTGGAGTTGCTTCTGATATTTAATACTCTATTTCCTGTAGGTTGGAACAGTTACCATAGATTTATCTTTGTTAACAGAAACCTCTCAGATAAGGCATTGATTATTCTAGTAAGAGTGAGAGGGGTACTGACACGCCTCCCGGTAGTGTACTAAGCACCAGTGAACGCATCACTTCAGCCAACGGAATTCGCAGGAATCAAAATGACAGATAGATGTTCACTCCACGTGGAGTAATCAGTGCGTTATCTGAGAGGTATCTATTAATATAATAATAACCCATGGCGCGACAGCCCTTAGAAGGCCAAGGCCTACCAACCCGACTGCCGGCCTCACGCCCACTTACGCACGGCAGAGGTGGACGATCATCCAACCGATACGGGGAGGAGATGTGGTCAGCATCTCGGCATCCCCCAGCCGGAATGTTGGTTTCCGTGAACAGGGCCGCTTACCTAGCGTAAACTCCTCACCTTCTTCACGATGCTGAGTGGGCACCGGTCCTATACCTGGGACCTAAAATTCCCACCACATGGGTGGGATCGAACGAGAGGTATCTATTACCAAAGATAAATCCATGGCAACCGTTCCAGCAGCGTGACTATACCTCACAAGGCCAAGAACACTTGTGTATAAGCAATTTTAAAGTCAGTAAGCGCTTCATCATGAAGCAGGCCGCTGTTTCAGCCGAAATTAAACACAATCGAGGCAAACCTTTAAAAAGTGGCGAGAGACGAATGATCGTGCATTGTTTCACGCTGTTTAAAGAAAGAAACCCGGAATCGTCTATTAGAAACTTTGAGAAAGAAACTGGTGATCTTGGGGTTTCCGCAAGTAATGTACATGGTGTTAAGATTGGAACTCCAAGTACTCTAAGAACACCGGGAAAATCGCGTAAATACCAACAGCGCGTGGAGAAATACGACGATTTTACGAAAAGTGCTATACGCAGTAAAGTTCAAAGTTATTTTTTTTCAGAAATGAACCAAGTCACAGATTTAATAAGTTAGTGTCTAACCCAACTCTATTTATTTATTGCCTAGAAGTTAGCGCTGCTATATATACTGCTAGTGTTGCAAAACTTATGTGCGTGCAGGTAGCGTCTAACACGTGGCGAGTAGAATCAGCTCCGCCTTGTTTACAGCAGGATTAAACTAGCGTGAGATAGAGTTATAAAGATTTTCTTTTCCTTTAAAGTGTAAAGGTATTTCTGTGGCCTGTTACTATCTCACAGTTGAATTTTCAATACGGCTTTTGTAACAAGACCTGTTCCCGTTCGCGGTTCTATTTGATTCTATGCGACGCAGATGATTTATCAGTTTATTCTAGTAATATTTATGTGATCAGTTACAAGTTTCAATTGTCTTCCATGGTTTCCTATTCATAATTTCCTTTGGTATATTCAGCTGTACATTTAATCAATGTCATTTCATTAGCAGTTAATCCGCTTTCTTATTGATTTACAGCCTTAGAAAAAAAAGTCGCAGCTGCCAGAAACAAAGTTCGCTTCGGAAATCATCGAAAGCATTCGATGACGCTGCGTTCACAATATACCCTTTGAAAAAGTAGAGTCAGGCTGAAAAGTTTAATGATTTGAACCCCGGCTATGGCATTGAAGTTTTCATTCTAGCTCTACCTTTCCATACTTTGGCCTTCACACGGCTAGTGTGAAAGAACAATTAATTTTTCCAATATACGCTTCAATATCACTCTAATTTAATTCAAAGTTATGCGGCAGATAGCGAGATGCTTTGCGGCTTGGCTGTATACATGGTAGCCAAACGGTTAAACGTATGTGTCTCGTAAGTAGACCAACATGAGCTCGAATCCTTAATGTTCATGTTTCTTTTATATTATAGTTACTTTAATAGCAAATGCCCTATGCTTTTCTTATAGAAAATAAATATTTTAAACACATTCATTTATAAAAACGCAAGTAACATATTCTTATCGTATTTAAAATAAATGTAATGTCATTAGAAAAGTGAATTAATATTGGGCGTGTAAACGGGCTCCTTCATCTGTTATGAATGTTGCTGGTATATAATATGAAGTATCCTCTCGTGAAAATTTCGCTAGTCATTTGGTCTCATCCATGCACCGTAGAATGAGGGCAGTAACAGAAGCAGAGGGTTTACACGCCCGATGCTATGTTAATTTCCATTTTTATTTCATTTTACATATAGGAATAAAACATTTATTTCAGTTTTAAAAGTGAGTAGAGTGTTTCTGGTTTTATATGTGGACATAAATGCCATAAAAATCAAGTAAATCTTAGCAATTGGAAATTGCATTACAATGTGCGTAATACACATTTTTATTTCTTCAATAAAAAAGTCAAAATGATGTTAGGGTTCGCACCTTTGAAGGTCTTGCTCCTCCACGATTGTCTATAACAGCTTGACTATATGGGCATGTTTAGCAACTGAGACTCAATTTTTCGCACTCATCACAGTGTGCGAAAAAAAGGATTCCCTATGTTAATATACACGAAACATATGAAACAGTACACAATATGTGCACATTCTCATCATCATCATCATCATTATTATTATTATTATTATTATTATTATTATTATTATTATTATTATTATTATTATTATTATTATTATTATTATTATTATTATTATTATTATTATCATCATCATCATCATCATCATCATTATCACCTCACAAGTCTGAGATGATTTAATTGATTACAACGGCGAGACAGTGGATAACTCTTGGAAACATGAAATGAAAATATCGATTGTACGCTACTTTAAGGTTTGTTTTATAACATATTTCCAGATTATGTTATAGCTACAATGACTGGCCGTACCTTTTTTTAAGGTTTAAATTTGTGCTTGCAATAATTCTAAACTTTAAAACAATTAACATTTATTCCAACATTATAAGTTAAAACTGATTTCTTTTCTATTAATACACGCGATTAATATTGGATTGTGACTTACTTTCAAAGGCTTTAGAAGTTCCTTCCAGTTTCCTTTACGTTTGAGTTTAGACGTATTCTCATACTCTACATCACACTCTTTGAAAGTTTTATTTTAGTTCATATTAATCATATCCATGATACGGTTCGGAATTTGATAACCCAAAATATTTGAAACATGACTTATAAAATGACTAAAGGTTTCACAAAGTGGCCTAGTGAACACAAAAAGACCTCAACCTGAATTTACGTAATTTTTAAAAATTGCTACACAGACGTTACAAAGTAATGTGTATATAAATATAAATAAATAACTTTCATACGGGCAGAGAAACTGGGTAGGAGAACAAATCGGTTCAATATGTTTGTTCCATGCTCTTTATGAAAAGTCCAAAACAAAAATTTAAGATTTTTTCTAATCTGGTCTTATAAAGCTGATGCAATAAAACTTTTTTCTCAAATTATACAAAATCACAGCAAATGAAGAGAAACTCAGGGCACAAGAACAAGAACAACTGCAACCAAACTGTAATTATTCTTACCACGACTTCCTTTGGAAGGTAAGTAAAGCCAGTGGTCCAGTGTCGTAGATTTACAGCACGTAAGAGACCATCAGACTTAATAAAGGGCCCCTAAGCAAATTTAAGACGTATTTCATGCACAATATAGAATGCAATACTGAGAAACAGCACTCATTAAGGCAGAAAGGGAAAACTGGCATGTCTTATCCCTAGCTTGGAAAATGAATTCATAACTGTAATAATATCTTCACCCCTGACAATAGCCTACCCTTAACCCGCATGCAACATGAAATGTGGAACACACTATCCATTAAATTGGAATTTCCCCAAACATGGACGTAAAGGATGAACAAACTCACACTAATTTCTCAGTTGAATAATGACATGTTTTTGAAAAGTTATATAGTAAGCTATCAGTATTGTACAAATTTTTATGTACTCAATATAAATGCAAGAAGATATCTCTATAAAGACGCAAAGAACAAGAGAATGACGCGATAATGACCTGAAATCGAAAAACTTCTTTAAAAAATGTTACTAGTTATAAAAATACTTATTAAATGTGCATTTTCAAAATGTTTGAAAATTATACCATCCATATTTATTTTAAAACAATCTGTCCAAGTTTTAAACTTACGCAAACGTCCGAAGTTTCACTTTACAAAGTCAAAGAATAGATGACTGCATATTTGCAGTGTATGTACTCCTTAGGTGAACAGCACTGCTATTTTCTGCACTGACTGGCAGGAAGGCTCTTCGCGATAGTTCAGGGGTAATTTACGTATCAAAATTTGAAAGTCTCTCTCGAAAAGTTGAGGGTTTTCGAAGGCCATCTAGCAGGATTCTAATAGCACGTGCTGGCAACCCCTTTGATTGGTGGAATTAAAATGTATATCTACTCCTTCTGACCAGTTGCGACTGCTTTATTAGTCAATCAACAGTGATATTATGGGTATACGCTCCAATTGTTCATATCTGGGTACAATTATTGAAGTTGTGGTTTTATCACTGCAGTGTATAATGTGTATTACTTCAGTCAATAACGTATCTGTTTATATTAAGAACGTGTAGCAAACCCAAAGCAGAATCATTCTAGATTCGTCCGTCTTGGCTGCTACTGCTACTTCAAAAACAGTTACGTGGCGTGTTAACGTATAAAACTCTTTGCTTACTGGTTTGGTATACAATATAGAGAAACAGGGCTATACGTCTGTATTCATTATTATTACTATTATCATTATCACTATTACTATTATTATTAATTATTAGTTATTATTATTAAAGATACAGTAGGTAATGACAATGGAAACGTCCTTATGAATTTGTTAGGAGGATGTATTTATCTGTATTCAAGTAAAATGATATGAACCTGTTTTTCGTAGAATATGGAGTAACATAGATTTATGTTTTCAAACAGGTTTTCTTTGGGCTTTATTTCACAAATATTTTATAGAAATGTGTTGACAGAAAACAAAATATGATCACAGACTAGAAGTTTAGTTCAGCAATGTCAATCTAAATCACAAACCACCACATTCAAAATGCTCACAGTTTCAAACATACGAAACCTGTCTTCAATCATCCTAGCGACCAAAATTTAGATCCAATAACTTATTATTTGAATACTCCTGAATACTGAGTGCCAAATTTCAGAAAATTCCTTCCAAGGTTTATTGAGTACAAAACAGTATCATTTTAATGTTAAAATTCAGTTATTCTACTCTCCTGAATTTTCAATACATCAAAGCTTTATTGTTGTTTATATTAAACTGACAAATGTATTCAGTAAATTCCTGGTTTTCAATAAATGCCTAATACTTGTAATTTTGCATTAAAATATTTATGTTTTATAATTTACCTTATTGTGATTAAAGTGCTTAGTTTTACGTGGTTTCTAGCATGAAATAATTTAATATTTCCTAATTTGCAATTTCTATCTTCTCTAGCGCACTATTTTAAGGTTTCAAAAATAAAATGCTACCTAAAGGTTACAGGCATTGCTTCGTTTGTAGGGATACAACTGCTCATTTTGGTATCCCTTTCCGTTATATGAATGCCTAGCTTGCCAAGAAGTTTATTAAACGAATTGACAGACATTCTAAAATAGTTGAAAAAGCGTCTCTGTATTGCCTTGTTAGACCTTCGTGTATATGTGTTTTTATTATGTTTTATTGCCTGTTAGAGTGAAGGAGAAGTTCTCGTGGCCTTAATTCGTGGCGTAAATAAATAAATAGCTTTTATACCGTAAAAGAGAATAAAAAAGGAAAGGTTCGTGAAAAAATTATAAAAGGCACCATCATTACCTGCCATCAAAGCATAAGATGAATATTGAAACGTCTTCGTTTCCTATTTTATTTATTATTGTTGCTGTTGTTTTTGTTTGCTTTTAAGCACGAGCTTCTCTTTGGAATATGCTGGAAAGGTTCTACTGAGACAAATTGATTGCAGCGTAGTTGGTCGTATACAGGGTGAAACAGGCAATTGTGTGCTGTGTCGTATTGTGGATAGTTGATCACTTGATGGCTACTCTCTGTGCTGAGTAGTCTGGTGATAGGTGATTATTAAACAGAGTGCGTTCAAAGGTCAAGAGTAAACGGGCCCCGTAAAGCGCGGTCTGTGAAGTGCACGTCCTGTATGTTTCAACATGTTCCTTTACAACCCTTTGCAGGATGTTATTACTAAGCGTAAATGAGAAAAGCAATACATTGAATCAAGGTGTACAAAGTTATTCTACATCTTTAGAATTGAGGAGAAGCACTGACTTCAGCTTGGCAATTACTAGTAAATAATCTGTATAAACAAACCTATCTATAAACAACGTGCAGTTTATAGAAGAAAGAATTACTGATAGTATCAAAATGAGAGTACAAGTACGTTTAGGGGCTTATAGTGTATGCAAATTTTATGTTATAGTTACTTGATATCTTTCTTTTATTTCCACAGTGATACCAAATGTCTGTTGTATATACCCTATATACAAATATATATAGCAACGTATTTCCGGTTCACAGTTCCAGCGAAAACACGAAAATCAATTCTTTAGTTCTAAAGAGCATGTACAAGGACTTTTAGAAATTACCTATTTTACCTAGTGTTATATGACAGTATGGAAAACCATGCGGTTTATTAAAAGCATTAAAACTCGCCATTCTTTTATTTATCGATAAATGCAGATGTTGGAGACTAACATCAGGCTATGAAGATAGAAAAATAAGCCTCAAATACTGAATAGTCTGTAAAATACGTGACACCAACTTTAAGCACATCCGTGTTTTTTTATTTTTGAGGGCATGTGACGCTAGCCTTGAAAGAATTACTTCAAGATGAAGATAAATAAATCGTAAAACGATGCCTTGTATACTTTATTCCATTAACTGATTCTCTTTTATACCAGCAACAGAGGTAATTTCTCTGACTCTAGGATTAGGATTACTAAGAAGGGGATTCGGCACTGAAACTTGTGATTTATTGTACCGAAGCCCCAAGTGGCATCTCCGGGAGGAAGGATGAGGTGAGAGGAAACAGGGCGTCCGAACTAAGGAGTCACGACAGTGCCGAGACACCCGCCGACACTTCTGCCATGAAAGAGAGCACAGATTAGGTGAAATGATAATGGAAATGAAATAGAGGGGCAGGAAATTCGAGGGATGTAATTAACCTACCCAACATTCACCTGGCGACCTGGAAAAGCTCCCGAAAAGAACCCATGGGTCAGGTAGGTCCACCACGGGAATCGAACCCTGGCTTCCCAAATGCAGGTCACAGACGAAACCGCCTGAACCATCCCACTCGGTTCTTTGAATCTAAATTGCTGCTAAATATTTTACGACAGAATAACTGAGATCTCAAATCTTCTAGTACACGTAACGTTTTTCATCAGAAATGCTTTTCAAACCTTTGACAGTGAAACAGACCATTTTCGTTTAGTAAAATATCACAAATACAGATCTGCAAAACACGTGAGTAGCTTTATTTTCTGCCAATTTTGACAAAGATTTATTCTTATATTGGACAATGTTTCCAGTACATAGCTGGCTGGAATTGTTTGCAAGGATTCCATTAAATGCAAAAACGCAGGGCTGGCAAAGATTGGTTTCCACGATTACATTTGGATTCGCAATGTCTTTCCCATTCTGACTGATTGTGACTGGTATTGCAAGTACTGCTATGGAGATTCGGTAAATGTTGGCATTTTCGTCACATCTCTGTTAATCCTTAAGATGCTACGTCAGTGCATCGCAGTAAAGCTGCTTACTGAAGGATTTGTCACAATATGGTCTAATCTTTGTATTGAGAATATACCATCAAAATGTCTGACATGTCGGTTTCCCCCCATTTTTCAAACATTCTGTTTTGGCTTTAGCACTCATGTATCACGGTGTTACCAATTTCTGCTGTAGTGTTCTCTTCTTGGGGCGACTTTGGCAAACTGCTTCGATGTCGCTTATACCTACGGCTACAATGAAGTGTGATACTAAATCAAGTGCAGCAAGACCACCAGTTACATGAATGAATATTCATGTTCCGCCTAACCACATTTTCACGTCATTCTGTAACTGACACACAAGCTGGCATTTGGATGCTGCGTACGTCAGTCATTTCATATGAGGAAACTGACATGTGACAAAAGCACCACCAGTTAGTTAACATTTACAGCGTCCTTTAGCTTACGCTTATGTTTTTTTTTTTATTTCAAACATTTGTACCGGAAACAGATTAATCAATGATTATATGAGGCAGTTCTCAATTAAAACAATAACGTATTTCATCACAAATGCTTTAAAAACTTTATTGAATATTGGGATCTGCTATCTTTTTTCAGTGTAAAACGAATTCATAACGTAATTCAGCTATATGAACACAAATTACTTAACAAATTTAATAAGCAAATCGTCTCAAAGAGCAACGCTAAAGGAGGAAAGAAAACTACTTTGTATTACATCAGCGGTATGAACTCAATACCTCAGTAATGCTCTAAAACACGTTAATTAGCTTCTAGACAATATACCCTGCCATGCCTTTCCAAAAGGCTCCAATTAATCCGATTTCAGCTGCAGCGTTGATCATATATTCGAGCTCCAGGGCTTCTACGGAAGAAATAGAAATTACAAAAGGAGCACAACGAAATAATGGGATATTGTGAGGCAATGATTCATTCTCTCCCACGGCGGTAAGTAGGTACCTATATACTCCACCCTGTCCGTAGTTCCCTATCATAAGCTCCTTAACGGGAGTGGTATTAAAATAGTATATGCCTGAAACCAAAAATATATTCTCTCTCGTTGGACGTCTAATCAAATAAAGTTGTTGTGTGAACTAGTAAATGCTAGTGAATACCGAAATCATCGCAGCCTTGAAGGTTTACAGATTTCATGTTTTCTCTCTCCACTTGGATTGCATTGAATTGTTCGAAGGGGATTCGGCAACTTGACCTGGTCTTTTGTACCTATGTCCCCAAGTGGGGCATCCCCGGGAGGGAGTATGAGACATACGAGTAGGGTCTACACAGGCAGCCGTCGCTGACCTCCCTCTTCTACCAGGGACCAGCTGTCCCCGAAGGGTGCCCTAACGATTAACAAGCCCCCCCCCATCTGGTCCGAAGGCACAAGACGGGTGGAAGTGGATACGCCACTTACGCGCGCCAACCCCAAAAGGGGAAGGCAACCGAACAACCTCGGTGAGGGCGCCTGGTGATCTAGCACACCTTCTACAAGCCATGCAGACTAGTACGCGGGAATATATGGCTTCCCTCAACCCCGTCCGGAGACGTACCCGATCTCCCACGGGTATCGGGAACCACTGCCCCTTCGAGTCCAACCCAATCCGAACGACTCCCATTTATGGAGGGCTCGAATGTTAGGCCCGAGGTTCCTCTAGTAACGTTAGAGCTACCTCGAATGCTAGGGGTCCACAGCGCCCGCACCACGGCAGCTGAAGGGGACGAATCCCCTTCTACGGGGGAGTATGAGACAAGAGAAGACAAAGGGCGTCCGACCCCAAGGAGACACTTCAGTACAGAGGTTGGGGCCCAACGCTTTCCTACACAGAAACTCGCCGGCGGTCCAGGACAATCGTCATTCCACCTATCCTCGCCCCGAAGTCACGATGCCGGTTCGGAGACCCGAGGCTGCCTCCCACCCCCCTCCCCAAGCAAGGAAGACTCCAGGCAGGCTTGAACAATCGGCATCTCACATTAAGCCGCATTCCTGAATCGGCCCAGTAGGCTGGCTCGGAGACCGGAGTCGTCCCGCCAGAGGAATGTTTACTCAGAGCATATCATCCTGTCATGCACCGCCGAGACTCCCGCTGGCACTTCTACTCTGAAAGAAACCACCAGACGACAGATGATATGAAATGATAATGGAGGTGTAATGGAGGAACAGCAAATTGGGGAGATGTAATTAACCTACCCAGCAGTCCCCTAGAGACTCGGGAAAACTCCCGAAAAACCCCATGAGTCAGGTAGGTCGGCCACGGGAACAATCCGGTCCTCCCGAATGCGGCCCACAGACGAAACCATTTAGTTTCTCTCTCCATTTTAATGAAACTGACACAATGGGCTCAAACCTTATGTTACTCAGAATTATACCAAATGAGTCAGTTTTACCTAATAGAGAAAAGCTTAAAAATTAGGTTTGTAAATCTGATAACCTTGATGTAGAAAAACTAGTTTACTATGAATAGAAGCGGTAGTTTGGTGTAGGTAGATCTAAAATGGCTTTGAGGTAGAACGGTAATTTAGTTTAAATTTCATGATATAGAAAATGTTGTTTACCGAAGATGTGTGTAGCGTTTAACGCACGGTTTTACTACATGCGACACTGCAGGTGTTGACACTGATGATACATGAAATTAAGATGGAGCACTGGTGGAAGGAGATGGCGGGGGAAACCAGAGATCCCGGAGAAAACCCGCTCCAGCGCCGTGTCGTCCACCAAAAATCTCGCCTGGGATCCAACCCGGGCCACCACGGCACCGCCTTGCCGTGGATGTGGAAGTTATAAGAAATAGAAATGAAAATTTGACGTAGATCTGAAGGCATTTGTTATAGAAACAATATTTTACCCCAGATTTTAAACACCTATGTAGAAAGAGCACTGATAACACTCTGCTACATAAATGGTAGTTTATCGTACCTATGAAATTACTATTATATGGAAACAGTAATTATCATAGATCTAAAATTGCTATGAATAGAAACATTAATGTGGCTTAGATCTTAAAACACTATGATATATGTAGAAACAGTGGTTTGCGCTCACCTTGGTAACGTAGATGGTAGCCTCACGTTTAAGAGGTCCGAGTTCGAATCTCGGTCAAGGTGAGTTACCTGGATAAGTTTTTTTCTTGGGGTTTTCCCTTATTCTGAAAGACGAATATCTGGTCACGCTAAGCATTATGGACCCTGGGCTCATTTGAGCATCATTTCACCCATTTCATTCATTGTCTCATATGCTATAACGTTGGAGAACGTAACAAAAGTGGTTTGCTTATAGACCAAGGGCCCGCAACGATCAGATATTCATTATTAAATAAACCCTGAAACTTTCTTTGTTTATGTCCCTAATACAGGTAAAAACGATCCCCGACTATGAAGTTTGGATCACGGTGGCTTTGAAAGATAACAGGCAGCAAATGTGTAAAAACTTGCACCTCAAATTCGTTACTTGGGGCTTAGCTACAATAAATCATAGATTTCTGTGCCGAGTCCCCTCCGTAGTAATACTAATCCTAATTATGCCGTTTATCTGAAAGTATTCTGTGCTATTATAGGTAGTTTACATAGAAGTGCTACCATTCTATCGTCAAAAAAGTTTGCCGCGGATATGACAGCACTTAAAACTTTGAGCTGAAAGATCTGAAAGCATTTTAACATGAAGACATCGGTTTAGCCTTTATTCGAAAGCACTAGTTTCAAGTATGCACAATGCACCAATGACATCCGTTGATGTGCAGAAGCTTTTTAACGTGCTATCAGAAAAAAGACGATCCTTGACCCCTAAAAATCTAGAGATGACTGTTGTGATATACTGAAGTAAGCTTTCTGAAGTTGAATTTCTGTAACCCGAGGGTGGTTAAGCCAAGTATGATTTAATTATATATATTCAAATTTCCTTTCACAGAAAGTGAATGCTGGTTACTGAATCAGAAGATACATTCTTTCATGCAGTTTTTCTCGCTCTGTGTGTTGCGTATCACTTATAAACTTATTCATTAAATATCTAATTGAAAGTGAATTTATTAATTTGTAGGTATCGCTTCTTTAAGTCCTTTTTTCGAATCTTTAGATCCCTTTTGATATATTTTTAGGTCTTTTTAAAAGTCCTTCTTAGACAATTTATAGGTGCTCAATTTCTTAGCCCTGGTTATGACTTTACCTTTAGAGTCAACCTTGCTATGTTTTCGAGTCTGCTTTGCTATCCTTTTATTTTCCTTTTGAACGAGGCATAATAATGTAATTTTTAATTCATCTTCAATTTATGTAGATTTATTTTAATATAACAGTAATATTAATTGCAATCCTTGCTAACCAAAAGTTTAATCATATCTAATGTATTTTTATGCTAAAGTGAATAATTTGAGATAAAAGATATAAAACATGAAAATATTGTCACCCGAACGTAGAAGGCCAGCTAGCAGGAAGAGCTGCTAGAAAGAGGGGGGACTTATGACATCGAGGCCACGCCTACTCGTGTGACCAAATGGCTCTTGCCGTGAGAGTAAGGAAGATGAATGATGCTAGGCCACGCCTACGCTAATGCATAGCGATAATGGCCTGCGAGTAGAACCAGGATGTGGAAGGTAATAACGAGAAACTACTGGACTTCCTCCTCCTACTGCCTTGAAGAACTGTGACGTTTCGTTAACAGGCGGAAACTTCCAGATACAGCGATCTGCCTATATAAGGGCTGCAGTGGAATATTCAGTGAGTTCTTGGCGAGCAGCCGTGAAGAGCGCAGTGCTAGTGAACGGACTGCAAGATTGCGTACGTGTATCAGAGGAGTTCTTAGTCAGCTCTAGAGAGGGTTGTACGGCAAGGTGCCGAATAGCTAGTGTTACGTAATTGTGAGTGTTGCGTAATTGTGTGTGATACGTGATCCTGCTGTGATTTGTAAGATTACCAACTGTAATTCGGTGCAAATAAAGAACTATTTGTATTTCTTCAACTTGGACTTTTAATTCTACGAACCCACAAATTCACAATATGCTAGCCTTTTATCAGTCTTATAGAAGCTGCTCAAAATGGCACCATGAATTTTAACGGCAAAGTTGACAGTGGGGAGTGAAATAATGTCGTTGGTGTCATCGGGATACCATTCCCTGTGCAGCACTGCAACAGCTAACCCATTATTTGTTGATTCGCCATAAATAGCTGCAAGTTCACAAAAGGTGTGCATGTTCTCTATGCTGTCTTACAGATAAATTCTCAACATATAAGCTCAGTGAGCCGAATCAAGGAAATGTGGCCAAGCAGAATCGCGCCCTGAGTATACTTGTAAAAAAGGGGGAGAAAGAAACACTAACGGCATAAAACAAAATAAACCTCTGCCCTTCAGGACGAAAACCTTTTGGCGTTATGAATGGAGCTAGAAGAACAGTTAAAGAAACGTCTTTAGAGCTGATTAAATAGGAGGGAGGCAGCTAGTCGATGCTCAGCGTTCTATTGTCAAGAGATTACTTCGATATTTGTGGCATTATTATATCTTGAGAGGGCTGTTAACGAGCTACTAAAAATCGATATTTCTATACTTAGGCAGCAGTATTAAAGGACAGTCTAAGGCAATTTTGCATTCGGCTTTGCTTTAACACTGACTTATCGTATCTTATGCCATTACGTTTAACACCATATAATTGCGATCTCTTTAGAAAGCATTTTCTCTCTCAAATTACGTACATCAGTCACAAACTATGAAATCATTTCGGTGTAGTCCATTAACACTGTATAAATCTTTAAGGAGAAAATATCTGAGTGATAACAAATCCGAAGTCCTCTGTAGTGCATAGATGCGGCATCTTAGATAAGGAGAAAATATCTGAATGATAACAAATCCGAAGTCCTTTGTAGTGCATAGATGCGGCATATTATATAAGGAGAAAATATCTGAATGATAACAAATCCGAAGTCCTCTGTAGTGCATAAATGCGGCAACTTAGACGTGAAAAGTGAGCGAAGAAAACGACTGGTATTGCGCAAGAAAGTTAATGTGACTGAAATAAAATTGCTCCTTTCTGTTAGTGATGAAAGAAAAAATCTAATAAAATGGTTGTAACATTTCCTTATATTCTCACTGATTTCAATGAATATACAGGTATAAAATGTGCTTCCTCGAAAATTTGTAATAGTTCATGTTAGACTGCTGGGTTGCTGCTTTCTTGGCATGTAGAGTGGGGATGTTTCATTAGAAGACAAGACGAAGGAAGGCAGAAGTTTAAGGATGATTAATACCTCCCTCAAGAATACATGCTAGTATGTTATATTATATTTCGCAGACACGGGTAGTGCTGGCCGTAAACGTACAGAATCATAACGGAAGCTCTACTTTACTGTTTTTATTAAGCTTTTCCTCAGTCCTCATAATAGGCATACGCCTAGACCGTATCCTTACCAAATTTCCTCCTTGAATTATCAATTTGTTTTGTGCATCATCAGCAGACATTGATGATACAGGTTAAATGTGCCTAAAAGTACTGTATGCCCACGACAAGAAGGCTATAGGGGTATGAAGGGCAGAGGAGCTTGAACTGTTTATCTGCTCCGGTAACGGATCTGTTTACTATTATGTGTTTCAAATGGGAAGGGTTCTGGAGTCCAGCTAATCAGATGCCGTATCACACTCAGCGTTGCCAGCTTGTTACCCCACTCATTTTATATTTCCCTCTCTCTCGCACACTCATACAACATGCACGTCTGCTTGGCGCTTGATGTAAGGGTAAGCGAATTATATTTTACAAACTTTTACAATGATGCAGTTGCCAAAATCAAAATTGGAAAAAACAGTTTCGCAAATTATGTATATTTTTAAATACTATAACTATAATTATAGTTTATGAATTACCTGCTTTTCTAATTCAAATGCGGGATGCACTTGTTTTACCTACACCACACGCTTCAGCAGTAAGCCGTTGAGCATTTTAGAAATCGAGCTGATTTCTATATTCCTTATTGCCCAATTTTTTGAAGAACGTGTACACCTTAAAAACAATACTTATAGCATGACTTCGCAATAATGGCCTTTTTGACTCGCCACTAAATTCACCGCAACAAGACATTGCACTATTTAACTCTTACTCTACTGTTGTGTAAAAACTGAATGATATTGATCTGAACTCCCCAGAGTAAATAAACACTTCTTATCCAGCATTCATTCATAAACATAAGCATACGGCATTCCACAAGCTAAAAGGAAATGAATTGCTTGCTCTTTCTCGAATTTAACACCTTGATTTATTCACAGTAATTCTTTTATCACGTCATGTCAGTAGTTTAAATTTAAGTTCTGAATAATTAAAAGTATATGTACATACATATGCACCAACCACTTTGAACTCTCTAGTGTAAATAGAGATTACGAACCATTCATAAACAAATATATAATGTGACCAGAGACGTTAGTAGTTGTAGCCCCGGATTAAGCAATTAGATTAACGTTAATCCTGCCGCTAGGTGGCGCTAGTGTCGCGTTAATCCGCCTTAATCTGTGGATTAAGGTGGATTAAGGCTTTTGGCGGGAAAATTTCAAATTTGGCGCCAAGAGCGTTAGGATTATGGTTAAACCATTTGCTTAATCCGGGACTACTTTATTTATTTGTTTATTCATTTATTGAGAAGATACATTGAAAATTACAATATTATTGATTTTATTGAATACAAAGAAGTAGATTAAAATGGTGAAAATGTAATTTTTTTCTTACAAGCTAACAAAAAGTAGAGAATGATAAAGTGTAAGATAGATTAACATACAGTGTGATTTTTAATGGAAACATAATACAGCACTAGAGAAAAAGTATATGTATTTTATAGGTTAAAAAGCACTTTGTTTTTTATAATGCACTAAAGTTCTTAAGTCGTTTGGCTGACTAGAATAATTTTGAACTGCGTGGTGCACTGGATATTTGATGCTGGTTGAGGTTCTTCATCCTCGCTGCTGCTGCTGATGCTATAGATGCGAAAATTTGATGAATTGCAGAGTTGTTCTGCGACTCAGGAGAGAATTATGTGTGGAAAGTTTTTGATGAAGTTCTTGGTCAAAGGTTGGAATGTAGATGGGATAATGGGGGTAGGGAAGGTTTTCCTCTTGCTGGAGAGTTGGGCGTTGCATAGGAGTTTGATGGTGAGATTGTTTCCCACGTTGAAAGGATCATATTATTTTTGGGAATAAGGGGTGAACTTGACGATGTATCTTTTGAAGCCGCTACGAAGCTTTTCTTCGCCTCCGTAGATGATGCAGAAGGAAGTTGAGTTGAGTTTTCTGATGAGTTCCGGGGATGCCTTGGCGAATCTGGTTGGCAGGAACACCTCGGTGTCGTTGTCTAGTTTGGCGACGAGTTTTGTTCCGTGAATTGTGTCTAGGGTTTTAACGCCGACGACGCGATACGGGACGTTCTGCTGAAGCGAAGATACGCTTTGAGTGTCTGCATTGTGGGATAGCTCTTCTAGCTCGTTAAGAACTTGCAGGGACATGTTGGCACTGATGGCAGTTTTTGACAAACGGGGCAGGTCCGTCGATGTGAGTGGTTTGTGAGAGTAGGTGGTAATGTCGTGTGCACCTTCGAAAAGGAGCACAAGCCTGCTGGGCGTCTATGGAAAGTTGGTTCCAAACGATGTCGACGTCGGCTGGAGGGCAGCGATGAAAGATGTGTTTGGCGTTTTGCAGCAACACTTGTCGTTCCTTGGGCAGCAGCACCTCAATGCGTCGACCGTTTTCGAGAAACTTTATGAGGACGGAGTAGCAGTTGGCGTGGGGCATCTGCGTTGGTACTTGCGGAGAAACTCTTGTATTTGTGCGCTGAGTTCGGAGAGATCTTCGTAAAAGCCGAATTGGCACCTAGAGCACAAGTGCGTAAGACGAAGACGGAGTTTACAGCTGCACAAGGGGTGAAAGCAGGAGGAGCAGTGGTAGGTCCTGCACGACTCGCCGGTCATGCCTCCACGAGAGCTCAGTACCAACTGAAGGCAAAATGTGCGGTGAAAGAGGCATCCGGCGGAAGTGTTAATTGAGTTTCCTGTATCACACATCCGTTGGTGGGAAGGAAATGGGATATCCGCAGGAAGGAGATTACCTTATCGCACATCCGTGGGAAACCGCAGGAAGGAAGTGATACATCCGCCAGATGTGGCCTTTCTATTACAGGAAACCGTTGTGTCCCATGATGCTGCTGCGAAGAAGTTCGAAAAGTGACTGAGAGCACGAGCATAGCAGCTCGTGAAGAAATTGGTGGAAATTAAGATGGAAATGTTTGGATGCTTTGCGCAAAATCAGACTTTAGATAGTGCTCTGCCTCCAGAAAAGTTCTGAAATTAGCACAGCGTATATATTTTGTGAACTGGGTGAAATTCATGTTGTCGAATGGCACACCGGAAGCATGTTGGTGAAGCATATATTTGCGGTAGGCCATTATCTGATTTTGAACGTCGGCCTCTTCTTTGTTTTTGTGATAGAGAATGTCTGTGATAATTCTCTGCAGGCTATCCAGCACGATCCACTCTTGGTGATTGAGCGTGACGGAGGCTCCCTGCAGATCAATGAGGACGATTTTTAGCTTTCCAAACGCATTTTTGATCACAAAGAGGACGCCGTTGCTGAGTTGGTAGGATTGAAGAGGGCTCTGTCAAGTTTCAAAACGGCGTCGTTGAATGATAGCCTTAATATCGACGAGATTTTGCCACTGAGTGGAACCCAGGACCACTGCGTTGGGCTGTCCGCACATTGCAATGGTGACCACCAGCTGGTGCGGCGACACGGGCGAGAAGCCCACGCACACGAATTTGCTCTGTTTGGGATTTAGGAAGTAGATGTCCGACAGAGGACCCACCACGTTTCTGGGTTGGAGCTTAACCTCTTCCTGTTCTGTTGGAGCGGGACCATCGCTATTGCTGATGAGTTGCGTGACGTCGGCTTCGGGGATGCGAAGTTTCCTTTTCGCACGGCACTTGTTGCTGTTGTTTGCACTGAAACAAGGGAAAGATAGAGAGAGATAGAGAAATGAAGCGTTTGGAATGCACGTTAAACGAGAGAAACCAATAAAAAAAGTCGGTTGTGCACTAACCTGGATGACGTGGCTGCCTCCGCGGTCTGCATGGCTGACTGATACTGGCCACCGCCGGTGCGACTGTGAGTTTTATAGCAGCGGCAGCGTGTTCTGAAAGCACGGACAAGAGAGCTGATGACGTATGCGAATAGGAAGTGGGGATGAGTGGCGTCACAATGATTGAGCTACTTACCTGCACAGACTGGCAAGACTGCTGGGCGTTAGTGCACTTGGCTCGGCATACGTGCTTGTAGGTTTTGAGAATGACGTCATCGTTATGTGCGAAATTGCTGACGTGAAATTTGGAGAAGAATGAATGCTTAGGAAGACCGGAGCAGTGGTGAGAGGGGTAGTCAATGACGTAATGCCCGCAGGTGGTGCTGTCATGACCTTGCAGCCTTCTGGAGTTAGCGGACCATTGGGTGCCGCAGAGGTTGTTGAGAAATTTAATAAAATGAGGCGAAAGGGGTCCCATTCCATAACTGTCAAAATATTCTCCCCGGCCGTTTTTTGGTACAAAGATGCAAACCCAGTGCTTGCCCGGTTGCGTGCTGGGATCGGTGTTGGCGACTAGAGCCAAGGGGAGCCTTGTAATGGTGTGGATTTTGGGAAGCATATCGGAGGGGAAGACGCCCAAAAAGTGAGGACGCGTGGTGGGGCATGTCGATAAAAATCGGTTTATTTGAAAGGTGTTCATGATACCAAAATGGATCGGTTGGCGTCTATTTCGAGAGTGCGGTGAATTTCCGCCAGCACCAAGAGAATAACAGGTTCTGTCAACGTATTGGCGAAACCGATGCTTATAGAGACGGTGCCGTGGCGTTGCCCCGAGATGTGAGATTCATTGCCGCTCATGTCGGCAGTGAGATCGAAGGCCATTACCGTGTATCCTAAGGGGTATGCTTGTCTAGAAATGGAGTGCCCTTCGTCTTTGAAATGAATTCCTAGGCCGTCCTGCAGGGTCTGAAAGCATTCCAGATAGTGCGACTTTGAAAAGTCGGGTTGAAGCGGTTGAGATGGAACGGGCTGGCCGTTGACATAGAGCTGAAAAGATTCATATTGAAGTGTTGTAAATTGTATGGATTTTTGCTGACATCGCCGGAATAAGCCTTGACGATGACCATGGCCACGACCACCCTTCTGGGAATTTGCCCTTTGAAGACGTCGCTGAACGTCATTGCCCTGGATTCCTTTGGGATGCTGAGTGCGTGAAAGCTGACATCCTTGAGATGATACTTTGCGTTGCTCTTGGCCAGCACGGCCTGATGCGTTAGCTTGATGGTCGGCGAGGGGCGCACGGTTTTTAGACGCAGGGTGGCCGACTGTATTTCGGCGTAGCCCTTAAAGGTGGCGACGTCGGAAAACAAATAGAATTGTGGTGAAGCAGGGGTGAGCTTGATGGTCATGCTGACGTTGTTCAACAGAAGCTTCTCCTGTCTGAATAGGGCGTTAGACAGGGGGCCAATGATTGAACGACGTTGCTGCCTTTGGTGAAGCCGTGACGCCATTGAAATCCTGCATTGGCGATGAAAGTGTCCATGATGCCCGCTGTGTCCTTCTTCCACAGGGACGATTCTAGCTTGCTGTTCATGGCATCTTCGGAGTAATTGAGGAGCGTCTCGAAATAAGTTCTGTAGGGGTAGCCGGCTTGAGGCATGGAAACGATAACATTGTTTAGTGATACTTCGACCTGTTGAAACAGGGAATTTAATGCATTGTTGACCAAAGTGGCGTTAACTTCGGCCTTGATGGGCGCCCCTTGGTCGTCTACAATTCGTACCGTGATCTCGAGCACGACAAAGGTCAGGTCCAGGTAATCGTCTGCATTTCCGGAATAATGAAAGGTAATTGGCGCATTTTTCATTAACGTGTTTTGAGGGTTTAGAAATATGATTCGAGATTCCTCGATGCTCATCTGAACGGGGACATCCTTGAAGAGGTCCAGTTCAGAGTTCATGAGAACGGCTTCTTCCGCCATTACGAGAAAACGTCCTGAACCTTGCGCCTTCCACGTTTCAGCTTCGACTGCTTGCCGCGGCTGGGTTTGGTTCGTTTTATTCTCTTGATGCGCCTCAATCCGGAGCCGAGCATGGTATCGATCCTTTCCTCGGCCTTTTGCTTCAGATTGGATCCGGCCTCCCTCAACCTCTGCCTAAGGGCCACCCTGGGCGCTGCTCCAGTGGTGGCGACATCGGAGAGCACGTGAGCGCCCACCTTTAGCGCTTCCTTCCCGACAGCCTTTGCCCCTCTCTTTAGAAGGGGTAGCACCCGTCTGAAGAGTCCTCCGAGAGCAGAAAAGAGTCCGCTGCCTTTTTGGTAGCGCCTGCCCCTGTAGAGAACGAAATCCCGATGGTCCAATGCGCCGCCCGCCTGATTAAGGTAGTACTCCGTGACGGTGTGCACATCCATTATTGTGGTTTGGGACGGAAGGTGAGAACTATAGTAGGTGAAAATCCGTCGGCAAATGGCAAGAGATCGCCATAACCGTTCCTTAAATCTATGTTCACCGACTTGAAGTCTTGTTGAACGAGGGGTACCCAATTTTGTGGGAAGAAAAAGCCTGCTACTACTACTGGATATGCATCAGCAGCTCGCCGTACTCCCAACTCCACTGTTGCTGTTCAACACGTCCCTGTCGCCCACGCCTCCACGCAGACTGACTTTCTAGCATTAAACCCACGTCTCAGACCGTCGGCCATGTCCCCCAGGAACGCACTTCGCCTGGAAACGAAGGCCCCCTTTTAAATTTTCGAGCTCTCCGGATATGTCCCCCAATTTAAAAGGGTGCCTTCGTTTCCAGGCGAAGTGCGTTCCTGGGGGACATGGCCGACGGTCCGAGACGTGGGTTTAATGCTACAAAGTCAGTCTGCGTGGAGGCGTGGGCGACAGGGACGTGTTGAACAGCATCAGTGGTGTTGGGAGTAGGGCGAGCTGCTGATGCATATCCAGTAGTAGTAGCAGGCTTTTTCTTCCCACAAAATTGGGTACCCCTCGTTCAACAGGACTTCAAGTCGGTGAACATAGATTTAAGGAACGGTTATGGCGATCTCTTGCCATTTGCCGACGGATTTTCATCTAGTATAGTTCTCACCTTCCGTCCCAAACCACAATAATGGATGTGCACACCGTCACGGAGTACTACCTTAATCAGGCGGGCGGCGCATTGGACCATCGGGATTTCGTTCTCTACAGGGGCAGGCGCTACCCAAAAGGCAGCGGACTCTTTTCTGCCCTCGGAGGACTCTTCAGACGGGTGCCACCCCTTCTAAAGAGAGGGGCAAAGGCTGTCGGGAAGGAAGCGCTAAAGGTGGGCGCTCACGTGCTCTCCGATGTCGCCACCTCTGGAGCAGCGCCCAGGGTGGCCCTTAGGCAGAGGTTGAGGGAGGCCGGATCCAATCTGAAGCGAAAGGCCGAGGAAAGGATCGATACCATGCTCGGCTCCGGATTGAGGTGCATCAAGAGAATAAAACGAACCAAACCCAGCCGCGGCAAGCAGTCGAAGCTGAAACGTGGAAGGCGCAAGGTTCAGGACGTTTTCTCGTAATGGCGGAAGAAGCCGTTCTCATGAACTCTGAACTGGACCTCTTCAAGGATGTCCCCGTTCAGATGAGCATCGAGGAATCTCGAATCATATTTCTAAACCCTCAAAACACGTTAATGAAAAATGCGTCAATTACCTTTCATTATTCCGGAAATGCAGACGATTACCTGGACCTGACCTTTGTCGTGCTCGAGATCACGGTACGAATTGTAGACGACCAAGGGGCGCCCATCAAGGCCGAAGTTAACGCCACTTTGGTCAACAATGCATTAAATTCCCTGTTTCAACAGGTCGAAGTATCACTAAACAATGTTATCGTTTCCATGCCTCAAGCCGGCTACCCCTACAGAACTTATTTCGAGACGCTCCTCAATTACTCCGAAGATGCCATGAACAGCAAGCTAGAATCGTCCCTGTGGAAGAAGGACACAGCGGGCATCATGGACACTTTCATCGCCAATGCAGGATTTCAATGGCGTCACCGCTTCACCAAAGGCAGCAACGTCGTTCAATCATTGGCCCCCTGTCTAACGCCCTATTCAGACAGGAGAAGCTTCTGTTGAACAACGTCAGCATGACCATCAAGCTCACCCCTGCTTCGACACAATTCTATTTGTTTTCCGACGTCGCCAGCTTTAAGGGCTACGCCGAAATACAGTCGGCCACCCTGCGTCTAAAAACCGTGCGCCCCTCGCCGACCATCAAGCTGGCGCATCAGGCCGTGCTGGCCAAGAGCAATGCAAAGTATCATCTCAAGGATGTCAGCTTTCACGCACTCAGCATCCCAAAGGAATCCAGGGCATTGACGTTCAGCGACGTATTCATAGGGCAAATTCCCAGAAGAGTGGTCGTGGCCATGGTCACCGACAAGGCTTATTCCGGCGATGTCAGCAAAAATCCATACAATTTACAACACTTCAATATGAACTCCTTTCAGCTCTATGTCAACGGCCAGCCCGTTCCATCTCAACCGCTTCAACCCGACTTTTCAAAGTCGCACTATCTGCAATGCTTTCAGACCCTGAAGGACGGCCTAGGAATTCATTTCAAAGACGAGGGGCACTCCATTTCCAGACAAGCATACCCCTTAGGATACACGGTAATGGCCTTCGATCTCACTGCCGACATGAGCGCCAATGAATCTCACATCTCGGGGCAACGCCACGGCACCGTCTCTATAAGCATCGGTTTCGCCAATACGTTGACAGAACCTGTTATTCTCTTGGTGCTGGCGGAAATTCACCGCACTCTCGAAATAGACGCCAACCGATCCATTTTGGTATCATGAACACCTTTCAAATAAACCGATTTTTATCGACATGCCCCACCACGCGTCCTCACTTTTTGGGCGTCTTCCCCTCCGATATGCTTCCCAAAATTCACACCATTACAAGGCTCCCCTTGGCTCTAGTCGCCAACACCGATCCCAGCACGCAACCGGGCAAGCACTGGGTTTGCATCTTTGTACCAAAAAACGGCCGGGGAGAATATTTTGACAGTTATGGAATGGGACCCCTTTCGCCTCATTTTATTAAATTTCTCAACAACCTCTGCGGCACCCAATGGTCCGCTAACTCCAGAAGGCTGCAAGGTCATGACAGCACCACCTGCGGGCATTACGTCATTGACTACCTCTCTCACCGCTGCTCCGGTCTTCCTAAGCATTCATTCTTCTCCAAATTTCACGTCAGCAATTTCGCACATAACGATGACGTCATTCTCAAAACCTACAAGCACGTATGCCGAGCCAAGTGCACTAACGCCCAGCAGTCTTGCCAGTCTCTGCAGGTAAGTAGCTCACTCATTGTGACGCCACTCATCCCCACTTCCTATTCGCATACGTCATCAGCTCTCTTGTCAGTGCTTTCAGAACACGCTGCCGCTGCTATAAAACTCACAGTCGCACCGGCGGTGGCCAGTATCAGTCAGCCATGCAGACCGCGCAGGCAGCCACGTCATCCAGGTTAGTGCACAACCGACTTTTTTTTATTGGTTTCTCTCGTTTAACGTGCATTCCAAACGCTTCATTTCTCTATCTCTCTCTATCTCTCTCTTGTTTCAGTGCAAACAACAGCAACAAGTGCCGTGCGAAAAGGAAACTTCGCATCCCCGAAGCCGACGTCACGCAACTCATCAGCAATAGCGATGGTCCCGCTCCAACAGAACAGGAAGAGGTTAAGCTCCAACCCAGAAACGTGGTGGGTCCTCTGTCGGACATCTACTTCCTAAATCCCAAACAGAGCAAATTCGTGTGCGTGGGCTTCTCGCCCGTGTCGCCGCACCAGCTGGTGGTCACCATTGCAATGTGCGGACAGCCCAACGCAGTGGTCCTGGGTTCCACTCAGTGGCAAAATCTCGTCGATATTAAGGCTATCATTCAACGACGCCGTTTTGAAACTGGACAGAGCCCTCTTCAATCCTACCAACTCAGCAACGGCGTCCTCTTTGTGATCAAAAATGCGTTTGGAAAGCTAAAAATCGTCCTCAGAGATCTGTAGGGAGCCTCCGTCACGCTCAATCACCAAGAGTGGATCGTTCTGGATAGCCTGCAGAGAATTATCACAGACATTCTCTATCACAAAAACAAAGAAGAGGCCGACGTTCAAAATCAGATAATGGCCTACCGCAAATATATGCTTCACCAACATGCTTCCGGTGTGCCATTCGACAACATGAATTTCACCCAGTTCACAAAATATATACGCTGTGCTAATTTCAGAACTTTTCTGGAGGCAGAGCACTATCTAAAGTCTGATTTTGCGCAAAGCATCCAAACATTTCCATCTTAATTTCCACCAATTTCTTCACGAGCTGCTATGCTCGTGCTCTTAGTCACTTTTCGAACTTCTTCGCAGCAGCATCATGGGCCACAACGGTTTCCTGTAATAGAAAGGCCACATCCGGCGGATGTATCACTTCCTTCTTGCGTTTTCCCACGGATGTGTGATAAGGTAATCTCCTTCCTGCGGATATCCCATTTCCTTCCCACCAACGGATGTGTGATACAGGAAACTCAATTAACACTTCCGCCGGATGCCTCTTTCACCGCACATTTTGCCTTCAGTTGGTACTGAGCTCTCGTGGAGGCATGACCGGCGAGTCGTGCAGGACCTACCACTGCTCCTCCTGCTTTCACCCCTTGTGCAGCTGTAAACTCCATCTTCGTCTTACGCACTTGTGCTCTAGGTGCCAATTCGGCTTTTAGGAAGATCTCTCCGAACTCAGCGCACAAATACAAGAGTTTCTCCGCAAGTACCAACGCAGATGCCCCACGCCAACTGCTACTCCGTCCTCATAAATTTTCTCGAAAACGGTCGACGCATTGAGGTGCTGCTGCCCAAGGAACGACAAGTGTTGCTGCAAAACGCCAAACACATCTTTCATCGCTGCCCTCCAGCCGACGTCGACATCGTTTGGAACCAACTTTCCATAGACGCCCAGCAGGCTTGTGCTCCTTTTCGAAGGTGCACACGACATTACCACCTACTCTCACAAACCACTCACATCGACGGACCTGCCCCGTTTGTCAAAAACTGCCATCAGTGCCAACATGTCCCTGCAAGTTCTTAACGAGCTAGAAGAGCTATCCCACAATGCAGACACTCAAAGCGTATCTTCGCTTCAGCAGAACGTCCCGTATCGCGTCGTCGGCGTTAAAACCTTAGACACAATTCACGGAACAAAACTCGTCGCCAAACTAGACAACGACACCGAGGTGTTCCTGCCAACCAGATTCGCCAAGGCATCCCCGGAACTCATCAGAAAACTCAACTCAACTTCCTTCTGCATCATCTACGGAGGCGAAGAAAAGCTTCGTAGCGGCTTCAAAAGATACATCGTCAAGTTCACCCCTTATTCCCAAAAATAATGTGATCCTTTCAACGTGGGAAACAATCTCACCATCAAACTCCTATGCAACGCACAACTCTCCAGCAAGAGGAAAACCTTCCCTACCCCCATTATCCCATCTACATTCCAACCTTTGACCAAGAACTTCATCAAAAACTTTCCACACATAATTCTCTCCTGAGTCGCAGAACAACTCTGCAATTCATCAAATTTTCGCATCTATAGCATCAGCAGCAGCAGCGAGGACGAAGAACCTCAACCAGCATCAAATATCCAGTGCACCACGCAGTTCAAAATTATTCTAGTCAGCCAAACGACTTAAGAACTTTAGTGCATTAAAAAAAGTGCTTTTTAACCTATAAAATACATATACTTGTTCTCTAGTGCTGTATTATGTTTCCATTAAAAATCACATTGTATGTTAATCTATCTTACACTTTATCATTCTCTACTTTTTGTTAGCTTGTAAGAAAAAAATTACATTTTCACCATTTTAATCTACTTCTTTGTATTCAATAAAATCAATAATATTGTAATTTTCAATGTATCTTCTCAATAAATGAATAAACAAATAAATAAAATAGTCCCGGATTAAGCAAATGGTTTAACCATAATCCTAACGCTCTTGGCGCCAAATTTGAAATTTTCCCGCCAAAAGCCTTAATCCACCTTAATCCACAAATTAAGGTGGATTAACGCGACACTAGCGCCACCTAGCGGCAGGATTATCGTTAATCCAATTGCTTAATCCGGGGCTACAACTACTGACGTTCTGCCAGGGCATCAGGAAATTTATTGTTTCCTCTCGCTCGAATTGGATTATTCAAAGTAATTCTTTTATCACGTCATGTCAAACATTTACTTTTCAGTTCTGAGTAATTATAAATATACGTACACGCGTACATGCCAACCAATTATGATATCCATACAGTGCTTACGTCGCAATTTATTGTTATAATACAGGGAATAGTGTTTTATTTATTTGTATTAGAGAAACTATTTGAGCTAAACATATGGGGTTTTCATGGTCATGTTAGATACATTACTCTCTACCTTCCACATGGATCAGTTTTGGAGAAACTGAATTTTTGTCTTAGCGCGAATAGTATTTCCTACAGATTGATTGGGTTGGCGCTCGTCACCCACCACTTAGCGAGAATGCAATGCGATAACATCGCAGGACTCCCATTGGTTGCTCGCCTAGTAGCACTCAAGGACAAACAAATTCCCATTTGAAACAAATAATAGGAAATAAGTGTATGAGGGTGCATATGAGTCACTCATGCTGGTAGATCTAATATTTGTTTTAGTAAATGCAGCGATAGGTATTATGTATGGGTGAGTTATGTGACAACACTTGTGTATTTTAAACGAACCTTCCATTCTTGTCATACTCGAAAGGGTAGCATATACACCGTGAGGAAAGCAAAGTGATTACACTACACATTCCTCTAGCGTTCCTTCTTGTCCTTGGCAAACAGTAGGTACCTATACCAGGTATTACTCGACAGAGCGTTGGGGTATATTGCCCTTCAGGTGACCAGCGCTTTGGTCGTTTCTTATCGGGTCTTATCTGTTCGATTAGAAGAGTGAAATATTAGTAAGTTGATGTACAGTAAGTTACGAAACACAAATAGAGCGATTGGAAGCTGCGTGTGTCTGTATGATATGATTTCTCGCGCCTGTCGATGTATGACACGTTGCTGTCCAGAAGACATGATTATATCTAAACAGAGTATACATACACTGGACTCGCCGTGTATGTGCGATAAGCTGAGGTAAATATCTCTGTGTTGCGAATTTTTCCCGATACGCTTTCTCGCTTTGCCATATAGTACTTGAGTTGTCATAGTCAGTAAGGGAGAGGTAGTGGCAAGTCAAAACAAACCGATATGAATGTGACGCAACACTCGACATGCTACCTCACTGTTCATGTTCTTAAACGTTTCAAATATAAAGTCGATAATTTTCAATTCCACTTATCTTGTTTGGATATTTCATTCATCCAGAGAAATAATTTATAGAGTTCACTACTTCATTTAATATTTATGTTTTTAAAATACATTTATCGGTTTCTCCCATGTAATATAAATATTAAACAACTTTCAAAGAGAATAAGTCCATCAGTAACTACATCTCTTACATCTGAAGAAGCCGAATTCTGTTCTCACTTGTAATCAATGGGTGAAAATTAGTACGTTTTAAGCCAAAATATTGTATGTCAAATTTCTGTTACAAAATATCTTTATTCATAGTAGTGTTCGTTTTGAACAATTATTTTAAAGCAACATAAAATTGAAATTGTTAATTTTGTCACAGGCTGCTGAGATAAGGAAACAAGATGATTGACCCAAGCTCATCGGAAGAAGAAAGCGAAGAGGAGCAGCAGGACCATCAGGAACACCCCCACCATCACCATCACCACTCTGAACCTTCAGGGGGCAATCTAGAAGTACCGGGTAGCCTTCCAAGTCTACCAAGGTATGTATTATATTTTTGACAAAGTCATACAAACCAAGCATTCAATATGCATTACGCGTCATCACTAATTGTCATAAAGGCTTTCTGTTGGAATGGGTCCAACGTTGTTGTCTATTTAGCTAGATAGCTATGACCGAGCGGGTTGGCTCAGGCGGCTACGTCTGTGGCCCGCATTCGGGAGGCCCGGGTTCGATTACCGTGGCAGATCTATCTGGACCATGGGTTTTTTCGGGGTTTTCCCGGGTCGCTAGGTGAATTCATCTCCATTATCATTTCACATCATCTCTCATCTGGTAATCTCTTTCAGGGTAGAAGTGTCGGCGGCTGTCTCGGCGGTGTATGGCAAGATGATATGCTCTGAAGAAAACTACTTTCTCCTTCGGTAGGTCGGTTGCCGGTCTCCGCTCCTCTGCTGGGACCATTTCGGGACCGCCATCCAGGGAATCTTTGGGGCTCGGCTGCTGGGCTCGTTGCCGTCCCGCAGTAGGGGAGCGTGTCCGTTGTCCTGGCCTGTCGGGGGAAGTCTCTATCCAAGTAAATTGTAGGGACCCTTTCCTCTGTACTGTCATGGCTCCTTGGGTCGGCCGCCCTCTGTCTCCTTCGCCTCATCCTTCCTCCCGGGGGTGCCCCACTTGGGGGCATAGGAACAGTGGGCCGAGCATGGTGGCCTAAGTACCGTATCCCCTCCGTAATGGAATCCTAATCCTAGATAGCTATGACTACTCGTTTTGTTAAAGTTGATCATGATCTGTCTAAAAATGGCACTGGTGCTTTTTCGAACAAATCTGATGTGTTGCACTCACATGAGATTATTTATTGTTATAAAAACTCAAAAACTAATTGGTAGACAATGGACGGGGTCATCTGACGCACTGCCACCTCCATACAAATCTGTTGCAACTATCACCAGGAGGTAGGGATGAAGTGAAAGAACCGCAGGAGGCCAGAAGTTCGCAGGCAGACAACTCACAGAGACGCGCGGAAGTCCGTAACAAATGGGAAACGATGGGAAGGAAATTGCGGTATGAAAGTAAGTGTCCTCACCTAAGTTAGCACAGGAAACCACTAAAACACCCAAGTCAGAGTGCACGGTCGACGGTGGTCAAACCAGCTAGTGCACACGTTACAGCTCGCTCGGTTTCTACAAACTATTCCTACAAACACTTATTTGTTAATTACTTCAACCGAGTGGGATGGCTCAGGCAGTTTCATTTAAGGTTCGCATTCGGGAGGCCGGGTTCCATTAGAATCCTAATCCTAACAGACATACATTTGCAGAAATTGTCTTATTGCGTATTTCCTTGTAAGTACAAGGGAAATGGGAAATATAGTAAGTTTAAACCACAGTCAAATGTTTACATAGCTGGTCCCGATGTTATAGCTTCCAAATTCCGTCCTCATTACATAGCCAATGGAAAAACTGGAATAATTTAAAAAATAGCCATGTGTATTTGAAAATTCAGAACCAATAACATTCATCTATTAGCATCCTAATAGATGGATGCATCCATCCGACAGCTTCTTGTATGTTCTGATCAGGAGCTCCAAGGACAAGTTAATCTTGGCTATGGTAAGTAATGATGAATAGAAGATTCACATAAAATAGAATTCATATCTCAACTATTCTGAGAATAGTCTGTGAAGTCCTCTTTATCTGAAAGGAATTTGAAAGGGTAGAGCCAGACTAAAAACGTTCAATACCATAGCCGGGATTTGAAACACGGATCTTCTGGTTTCCGTCCAGCCGCTCTAACCATTTGAGCTACTGTGGCCAACGTGACAACATGACATTAAATTCTCCAACTGACTCGTGTTTCTCCCGGTAAACCACTAGGCGTTCTCATAAACACATGAGACAACTACCTTAATGGCGACTTACTATGCTGTAAGTACTTTAAGGCCCAGGCTTTATAGTTCGGACCACTATTAGGTACAACTAATGGAAATTACGTGTTCTTTCATACTAGCCGTGTGTGGGACGCACTATGACCTACCCTTTCTGGTGCTCTACCCTTTCATAGTGCGTCCTACACACGGCTAGTGTAAAAGAACAATTAATTTCCATTGAAAGAAATTTGTTTGAATTTTGTAAAAATGGTAAACCCATGAGATAGACAAAAGCGGTCTACACAAAAGATGCAAACCACCTTAAAAAACATCATTTCTTTTACCCATTTCCGAGACATACTTTAATAATAGTTTAAAGTTTTTATCATTATTACGCTCTTAAGGTGCTCTCACTGTTCATTTATTTCTCGCGATGTTATGAAAATAGTATAAATTTCCAAATGGTGATTTGTTTTTAAACACGTAATTGTCGATTCTATTTCCTCTATCTCTTGTATCTTCAACGAAATGTAAAATAATACTATTTCTGCAAAGGGTTAATTCAATCGACATGAAGTAGAAACAAAGATAAGCTTTTGTGAGTATATGAAGCTATTAGGTAGATAAACAACAGTGGGTAGAAAAACTCACTCTTTGTGTTTCTTCATTGTTCATTACATTGTATTAAGCAGTGCATATGCTTCTCTATCGTGCTATTTATTTTGCTTTATCTTCGTTTCTAAATGAATTTTTGGTGGTTTAACTTGATATATGAATATCTAATACCTACAAGAAAATAAACAATGAGTATTAAAGTAATATATTGCCAGTTAGCTAGAATGTTTGCAGTGAACGTAATAATTTACCATTCTGTCAGGAATTTGGTGTGGAAGGAAAATTAAACGCCTTTTAAGGCTGGCTATTACGATCAGAATTGTAGGGTTAAACGACAATATTAGATTAATTAGAGATGGAGGGGACAGCCAGCACCTCCACCCAAATCGAGTTTTATGCGCACACAAAACGAGATGAAGGACCGGCAAGGGATGTGGGGCTGTAGAACCTGCCAATGCAGTCCCCCAATATATACAGGCCACTAGAAAGTGGTTCACTGTTCACACCTCAGCGCAAGACTGAGCATTTACAAACTAATCATAGTGAAAAACCTGTGACAAATATAAAATAACGTGGATGCTAAGAGGAAGTTTTTAATCTTATTGACGTTATTGAGTGAATTATCAGGAACAACTTGAAAATACCAATGTTTAAAAAATGTTTCAACAAAACTTTCTCCCTCAAATACATTCTTGTAATTCATAAAAGTTAAGAACAATCTACTTTTTACAGTTTCTCCCATCGAGTTCCATTAATTTAACTTTCGCTTTTGTGGGTTGTCCACAGTATTAGCAATGTCTTGAACGGAATTCCAAACACCAGCCCACTGAGTACCTTATTCGATAATCAGGGCTATTCTGCAGAATAGGAAATGCACGTATCATTAATTATGAATCTGCATCGTTCTGTTAATTGCTATATTTTCGTACTTTTTTACCATTTTTATTCCTATTGTTCCTTATGTCCAAATACATCTTTATTATACTATGAATATCGAATAAAACCACACACTTTCTGATTTTTTCTACACATAATCTCCAGTTTGAATAGGATAATACTTGAAATCCTCTATAAGACTTTGCAGAGGATATTAGCAGGGAACACTCTGGATTAACTAAACTCTAGGGGCAGGATTAATAACCAAGAAGGAAAGGAGAATCATTAAAGGCAGTAACAGAGATATTCTACAACTTATTTGGACTCGATACTTTACCAGCTGCCCGAATAATTCAGCCAGTTTGTCTTCGCCTAGCATTTTGTTTATGTATTTGCTGGAGAAATACTACATAAAATCTAAACTACAATAGATAATGTATAGTACCCTCTGAATTATAAAATCTCGTGGCCAGGGGGTTTCTCAAAATATAAGTACGTGTATAAAATTCAAATATATAGAAACACTCTATTGTTACACGATACTATAAATCACAAAGGAGGAAAATTAGCATTACAGGTGATCAAAGAAATTAAAAAACTGATTCTAAGCTAAAAAAGTTTTTCTATAAAACATTCAGTAATTATAATATAACAGGTAGGTAGCTCTGATATATTATGGAGCATTGTGTGATACTTTTCCTTATAACAAATACGATAAGCTTACACCCAAATCCTTTTTATTAACTTGTTCTATTATAACCCGCACTATATGTTATCGGGTTTTAGTTTAGTTGGCTAGGCTAATTACCGAACAACAATAACCAGCATTTCAACATCAAAGATTAGTTAGTATTCCAACCTCGCGTGGTGCTAAATGTTCTGCTGTAGATGGTGGGGTGGACCAAAGTAAAATAAACAGTGTTTAACGTAGCTGCTGCTAATGCGACTTCGGCATCACTGAAGTGCAGTGCCCAAGAATTTCAAGAGAAAAAGGGGGGAAATGCCAAAAAATATTTTATTTGCTTTGGATACATTTTCAAAATGAATTTGCAAACATCCGCGTTGGTGTGAACAATTTGATAGCTGCTTAGCTTCGAGTGGCCAGTTCCGCGAGCTCATTCAACACTGGATACATCTGTATTTACGCATTGGTAACCTTAAATGCTTTCCGGAAGCATTCTTCAATAGTTATGAAACACTGACAGATTTTGCCACGTGAAGTCTCGTAGTGTGCGAAGAAAAGTTTATTGTTCTGTTTTACGTGACACTTTTAAATACAACTGTAAGCGTATCTCAAGAGCATTAGCAATAGTATGTTACGTAGATTGGTATATAGTGGTGACAAATAGGAAATTGTGGTAAAGTTTTAAGTTACTAGCAAAAGTGTGTGAATTGCATATTTCTCCACCTTATTCACGCAGCGTGGGCCAGCTCTAGGAAAAACTGGAACGTCTGAGTGGAAAGGGGAAGCTGAAATATACCTGCTTGTAGTGTGGCCAGCCTTGCACTGCAAGAAGGGCCTACGTGTAACTGTACGATAGAAACAGTATTGAAGTGTAGTCGTAGAGAGTTGAGCCATTATTCTCTCTTATTTAAATTAAAATTATTATTTGGAGATTCCCTCGCTTTGAAAGTCACGCCTCGCCACTACTGAAGTGAAATACATATTTGCATTGCCACAAAAAGGAACGAAGAAATTCCTTTTGTTACTTTTACTTAGTAGAAGCAATGCTAACATGCATCCTCTGACTCAGAGTTCCAAAATACTGAGCGAATTGGTGCAGATGATAATGTATGTGACTCGCACTCGGAGGCTGTGTGTTTGATTTTCACCGACCAGGCATTCTGTAAAGATTTCCTACCTGGCATTGTTTCCTGTCAGACCCCACTTCCACAACTGGCGGACTACCATTTATAAAGATGCCTGTGACCAAGGTGGAGTTGGATTCGTTCGTACTGTAACCGTTAGGGAGCCCATCCATAGCTGTTATCATCCAGACCTAGTGAACCTTCTTCCTTCATCCTTCCCTCCTAGGAGTTGTCGTAGTGGAATAAAAGGCTTACTGACCTACGTACACACAGCTATACCTTGATGTTGCGCATCGTCTACGTTGTCCCTCCTTTCCTTTTACCACAGTAAGAAGCAGTAAAAGTAAAGAGTTCTCCAAAGTAAAAAGATTCTTGCAGTCATTTCGTTTTGCACAAAACGAGTTTATAATTGAATTTACAAAATTCTGTGCAGGCAAGTGTCAGGTACAACGGACAGAAGTAAGTAACTGCGTTAAACCAAAGCGTTAATGTTTTGTCACATTATATCGCCATACAGAAACACACGTCAAAAGATGGGAAAGGGTCACTATTAAAACAAAGGATCATTAAACATTAACAAAAAAAGGTATTTTAATCCAGCTTGGGAGAACTTCTCTCTTTCTTTCTACATAAGACCATTCGTTATGTCTTTGTTTTCAGAAAATTGCTGTATAATAATTCCAACATCATTATGATATATTAGACAGAGTATAATTATGTAAAAAGAAGAAAACTTAAAAAAACACCAAGTGCGATGGCTCAGGCGGTTTCGCCTGTGGCTCGTATTCGGGAGTTCTGGGTTCGATTCTCATGACCACCCTATCTGAACTTGATTTTTTCCTTGGTTTTCCCCGGTCGCCAGCAAATGCTGGATATGTGAATTATATCCCCTGTTCCTCCATTTCATTTCCATTATCATTTCACATCATCTCCCATCTCGTGGTCTCTTTCAGGGTAGAAGTGTCGCGAGTGTCTCAGCGGTGCATGGCAAGGTGATATGCTCTGAGTGAACCACTTCCTCCTTGGGTAGGACGGTCTACGGGCCGGCCTAGTGGGCTGTTTCAGCACCACTATGAGTGGAATGTCGGCTCTGCTGGCCTGCCGGGGAGTTTCCAACTGGTAAATAGTAGTAACTGCCATAACTGCTTGGTCGGCCGCCCTCTCGCCTCATCCTTTATCCCGGAGATGCCCCACTTGGAGCATAGGCATAATAGATAAAGACTGGTCGCAGTGCGAATCCCCTCCCTAGGAAACTATCCCATCCTAAACTTAAGAAAAAACAATTTACGTAATATGAAAGAATGTCCAATAATTTGAATAAGGCAATTCTTTACTTTCTTATTTACTACTTTGTGTAATGTGGGTACTTCCTAAAACAAAGAAATATCACGAATAAAATTACTTTCCGTATTGAATATTTTATTTTTGAAACATACAATGGGTTCTAAGAGAAGCAAATATTCTAGCCCTCCCCAATATTAGATTATCTAGTGGCGATCTAGTAGCTCAAATTTCACTTATATGGCCAAAATAAAGAGTTCAGAATACAGTCGGATGTTTGAATGGATGTTTTAACTTAATGTATAATACACGAACGACCCAAGAGTCAGTCAGCACCCACGTTCCTCCAATCCCTACTTACTGTGTATCTAACACAAAATTTCCAACCTGCACCTCCCGCTTTTCTAATTCCAGGGATATTTGTGTGCTTGACTTTGTAAGCCTGTTGGGCCCACCAAAACTGAATTCCCGGAACCTCTTAATGGTTCGCTATCTGGCTGCTAATTGTGACTTTCCTCTCCTTGAGCCAATGACCTATTTCTTTGGGGAAAACCTTTAACACAGATCTCTTACATTATACAGGCATTTAACAAGTATAAATATTTTTTGCTATTATTTCCCATCTTAACATTTCTTTAATTAATTATTTATATCTTCCCGTCAATAAGTAAGGTATTAAACCTGTCAGATGACGTTCGTGGCCATCGTAAAGTAGAGGTCTGACACAAACATTTGCGACATTAAAGAAGGAGTGAACACTGGCACGAGCACGCGCCACCGTGTTTGTCTTTTATTTAATAAACTGCAAAAGTTTTATAAAAATAGTTATAATAATGGAAACGAAAATTTTGTCTACGAAATAGATATTCACTGATTTCACCGAAACTTAACTACACGGTGTTCATTTTTATTCCTTATTTCCCTCTCTCCAATTGAGCAAGAATGATGGCATAGTTGACTGGTGAGTATATCTTGAAATCATAGTACCCTCTACGGAGAAGAGGCGGTAAATTTTGCGGAACAGTAAGCAACTTACAGCGCTCTGGGTGTGGTTGTGCCGGTAACTAATACAACCAGAACACAGACTACCGCGTCTTCATGGTTGAATGCTACTTTCTAACGGCATTAAAATTGGTGCGACATGTAAATATAGTTTAAACAGCGCATAGAGGAGTTTATGCAACGCTATCCAGCATTCAGACAAGTTTCTCGGAGCGTAAGGTTGTCAAAAGAGTCCAGGTACTGTCAAACTGACATACTTTTGTTTGCAACTTAAATACGATATTAATTTTTATCATTCTCACGATTAATTAAAATGTCTACTAATGTTGGTATCCTTATGTCTTTTAAAACCAATAAGTGCATCAAACGTTTCCAAGATACAGGATCAGTTACTCCCGAAAAGAAAGACACTGGACGCTATAAAATGACTGTTCCCAATCTAGAAGCAATAAATAATGTTATTTATTTTTTATTTATTTATATAGCATACCTTCTCGCAATACAGTCAGTGTTTAAGGGGAAAACAGAAATTCAATATAAGAAAATGGACACATAAGACTATGTACTAGAGATATTTTCTTGTTTAGACTTGGATAAAAGCTTTGAACATATTGTAACACTAATTTATTTTTCATTCCTAGAATATGTTCTGCTAATTTTCTGGTTTGCAATGAAGTTACACTGTGAGGAAACTGTGGGTGATAGAAATGAATTGAGATCAAATTGAAATATTTCTATTTTATGTGACAGGTTTACAATATGCATATATGTCTACTACAACAGAAAAAACAGATGTTCATTGTGAAATAAGTGTTCATTGACTTATCATTTTGTATATTTTTCATGGTATACTTTTAATGCTGCATAATTAGCTTTGCAGTGCACTGTATTGCAGTATATAGTTTTTATAAACAGTTATCGTATATACGCACCAGGCGAAATTACGCACCTTTATATTACGCGAGCAGACCCACCTCTCAAATAGTATATTTACCTGCCGGTAGAGGGAGGCCTTAAAGCTGCTGTCAACACATCTAATGCGATTGCAAGCCGCTAGGGGAATCGTATATAAACTCGCTCCATCAGCGTTACTATTGATGCCGTTAAATTTTGCGCAATAAAATTACAGATAAAAATGAACACCGTGTATAAGCCCAAGTGCATTTAAGCAGGCATATACTAAATACTATAAACTTCCATATTCAGCTTCCTTTCTGAAGCAACTGAAGAATCATGTACATGTTATCAGCTTTATTTTACTATAATAGACACGATATTGTTGATTATTTTTGTGTAGTTGTTCGTTAAAATGTTACCTATATTACGGCACACGCTCCTAATAAGGTTCCTGAAGTCCACACCAGATATGCGCTTGTCATAATACTGGTGGTATGTTTCTTCTATTTCCACTTCCAAAATGTTTATAAATATATACCTATGACTCCATTGCTTAAAAACGCATTCCACAACATTTTGATTTTCTGCATCTTCTGAAGTAGTGGGATTTCTGAAATTATTCAAGTGACTGAGTTGTCCTTCAAGATCTGAATATGTTGCCCAAATAGATTGTCACCTAAATTCCAGTTATATTTTTAAAACGGAATCTTGCAGCATTTAAGCAAACCTCCACACTCAAATCCTTGTAAATTTTGAATGAACTTGTGACAAGTGTATGAAAAGCCTTTTTCTGTTTACAGTTTGTAAAACAGAATATTTAAACTTTCAGTTTGCATCTTAATTTTGTTTCCTTCACGCCAATTTTAAAATACTCCTCACCCTGTTGCAAAAATTGCTGTCACCTCTCTTCTGGTGCTCATATTTTGAGAGGGGCAGATCCTGTCATAAATGATGGTTGCCCAAGAAATATAATCGGGAGGGCAATCTTTGTTAATTTTGGATATGCTGTACGCAGTGTTGTCAAAAAGTCACTCCTTCGTTTTGCAGTGTACACAAGAATTATGTGACTTCCAACAAAAATGTTTAATGCAGACATAAGCTCATTTATCAGGCACGAAGTCAGTTCTATGCATAGCACGAATCAATTTTTCACGTTCTTCCTTTTTTTTTTGTCAAAAGTTGAATGTAGTGTCGCTACCTTCTTTATTACCACAGTAACTCGATTTGTAACCTGGTACACTACACATTCGCCCCATGTTTTAAAATAAAAACGCCTACATGCATTTTACAGTGGGTTGGCTAACATTTATTTATAGCCTAAAAGAGCTTTGGTGGACGCAACCTGACATCTAACTTTAGAACTCCAGAACAAAGTGTTCTGTGCATTTTGAGTAAGCACATCACTGTTAGTACGAGGAAATGGCCATAAGAGCTTAAAACAATCTTTCACAGCTCTTCCGACCCATAATTAGAGTTACACAATAATAGCTTAGGTTCAACACGCCATCTCAAATTATGGTGCAGCAATTCAGTCACACATATACTCGCTTTCCCTTAATGAATGTTTAAAGTCACTGTCACTTTCCAACTATGTCAGGCCTGTAATTCACCAAATCCTGTTTCTTATTCAGGCAAGATAGTTAACGCGGGAATATGTTACCTGAAGAAGAAAGTGCCGGTTTTAATTTGCAAGACCTGTTGCAGGACTCTACACATCTTCAGATGTTAGTAGATGTCTCCAACTGATAATAGGCCGCACCGTGGCTGAGTGGTTAGACCACTCGTCTCTCACCAAGGCGGGCCAGGTCAGATCCCAGGCGATCGCAAAGTGAAAATTGTGGTGGACAACACAGCGCTGGAATGGGCTTTCTCCGGGATCTGCGGGTATCCCCGCCATCTCTTCCACCGGTGCTCCATCTTAATCTTATGTATCATCAGTGTCACCGCTTGCGGTGCCGTATGTAGTAAAAGCGGGCGTTAAACACTATACATTTCATTTATTTCCAACTAATGAGATTGACACTTCGAAATCCCCTTACTACGAGTGATTCGTCACTAAATTCTTTTACTGACTGGTGTTATTTACGAAAGATCATGGCCAAGTCAAATCTTTAAAAGGATTTAAACTAAACCTTTCGTTTGAATATATAACAGTGGAAATAACACTACACATACCTCCCCAACGATAAAGCTGGGGCAGGAGTTAAGATTTACTGGGAAAAAGTGCAGCCACCATCTCCTCATTGGGAAAGTGTGGTTCATCCAGAGCCCATGTGAGATAAACTGAGAAGAGTTTCCCACTTATGACTTCTTCATATTTGGGAAATGGGTACTGCATCCAAAGCATGTGTGCGAATTTAGCAAGATGTTGTAACCACATACAATTCACTGGAAAATGAACAGTTCGTTCAGAGCAGGTGTACTTTCTCGACAGGGAACTACAACTACAAAACTGACAATGCTGAAATATTCGCCTGAGAAGTGTATAGATAGACCAGAATATGTGTGACACATATGTGTGACTTGGTAAGGAAGTTAAACCACATATATCTTCTCCTCACTGGGAAGAGGATAAATAACTTAGAGTTGGGGATGCACCTGGGAAAGAGCCAACCACCACATACGAGGGGGAACCCAAAAGAAACCGGACTTCGAGAGCGCTGCCACTCGTAGACGTAGAGCAGGGTTCTCACGCTAGATGGTGTTAGTAGAGGCCTTCAAGAAAGAGCTGTGCAGACGACGTCAGTGTAGAGCTGAACGTGCAAGTGTGGTATTATATTTCTCTGACTGTTGGCGGGTTTCCTCTGCGATGTCGGTATGGCAACTTTTAAAGAACAAAGATCGTGTGTGAAATTTTGTTTCCACCTTAAAAATACTACAACAGAGACACACCAAATGCTTCAGTAAGCTTTCCAGGAGGACGCTATGAGCCGCAAACAGGTTTTCGAGTGGTTTGGGCGCTTTAAACGTGGTAAGGTGTGTGTTGAAGACCAAGATCGTTCTGGACGCCCTTCAACATCGCGAAATGAGGAGAACATTGCAAAGGTCCGCCAAGAGATCAACGAGGATCGTCGCCAAACGATCAACCAAATTTCAGCAGCTACAGTAATCAGTTGGAGCTTGTGCCAGCGGATTTTGAGGGAGGATTTGCACATGAGACGTATTGCTGCTAAATTTGTTCCGCGCCTTCTCACACAGGAGCACAAAACCATCCGCATGAACGTGTGTTAGGACTTGAAAACAGAGATTGCAGGTGATCCAAACTTCTTGAACAAAGTCAATACAGAGGATGAGAGTTGGTGTTACGGATATGACCCAGAAACCAAGCAAGCGTCAAGCCAGTGGAGGACTCCCAACTCTCCCAGACCAAAAAAAGCAAGGCAAGTGAGGTCAAATGTGAAGACGATGATCATTGTCTTTTTTTATGTTCGTGGAATTGTGCATCGGGAATTCGTATCCCCTGGCCAGACTGTTAACCAGCACTTTTACTTGGATGTTTTAAGGCGTTTGCGAGAGGATGTGATAAGGAAACGCCCGGAACTTTGGCGATCAGGTGACTGGTTTCTGCATCATGACAACGCTCCAGCACATACGGCCTTAAGAGTGACCCACTATTTGACATCTCAGAGGTGGTCTGTCGTTCCCCACGCTGCGTATTCGGCGGACCTAGCCCCGTGCGACCTTTTCCTATTTCCACGAATGAAAAAAAACACTAAAAGGGGAGCGTAATGACGATGTGGAGGCGGTAAAAACATCTTCGCAAAGGGCACTGGACAATATCAAACTTGAAGAGTTCCAAACATGCTTCCAACAGTGGGAAAAGAGACTTGACAAGTGCATCGCATGTAATGGACAGTATTTTGAAGGTGACTGAAGTAATTTTGTAAAAAGGTTCATCAATAAAGTTTTTATGACAACAATCCGGTTTCTTTTGGTTGCCCCCTCGTACACCCTCAGGAATGTGCTGGTTCATTGGACTGGAAAGTGAAGAGTTCATATAGAATTTGTTTTATACTTTTGACAAGAGCTGTCTGTTGTGACAGGTTTTTAGGTGAATTGGTATCCCCGAGTATCTACCTTTAAAACTGGTATTTTAAGTAATAAATATATACACTTCACTTTATGTTTACTCTATAATGACATTGTTTAACCTACTCGAATGTATTCAGCGGTATGGCGCATTTTTCATGACTACATATCAGCCTCAAATAAGTCAGCCTTCTTAGTGATAAAGCATCATAAACACGATGAACTACGTAAAGTACTGAAAATCAGGGATATATGTCTTAAAGTTCTAGCTATCGAAGTGTCCATTTTACGCTTCATTGTATCGTCGCTACTTGATCCTTAAGCACACCTAGAAACTATTGACTGTATTAAAAGTGTAGAAAATAATTATTCAGTATAAGCACTACGCTATTTATTCAAGTGTTTTCTATAGCATTACCGGTCACAGAAATAAGAAATTAAGTGTGATCAAATATCCGTTTTTGCTCACTGGAAAATTCACAGATAATTATGCACTGTGAGAAGAAGCAAAATTAAAATTAAAGCAATGCTTTTCCTAGAATCCAGAGAGCTTTATTTGTGTAAAAGGAGCATAAATCTGAAAGCATGCGACACTACTGAAGTCTTTGCTTTTCTTTTTATTTCCTTTGGGAGAATGGCATTCCTTTAATCTTCAGACTTTCAGCTCTTGTGTGACATTTTCGTCACTCCGCTTTTCATGATTTATTGAAAAGCCTTTTCGTATGTAATTTGAAACTGTGCGAACGTGTAATCCGCCCCGGTTTTTTGGAAAGCTGTGAAAAAGTAAAGCCCTTGAGCATTATACGCTCACCGTCGTCTTAACATCGGATCTTTCATTCATATTGATGTTAGCGGTTATCTCTAATCTTTGCCTGCGTTAATTAGTCTCACAGTGAAAGTACCGATCCTGCTGTCAAATACTGAATTGCTTTGCTTACTGTCTTCTACCGCTGATTTAATCCCGGGCTGTGGAGAACTAGCTGGTGAAACAGAGATCTATTCTGAGAGAAACAATTACGAGAGAAATTAATTGTTCTTTCACACTAGCCGTGTGTAGGCCGCACTATGAAGGGGTAGAGCCAGACTGAAAAATTCAATGCCATAGCCGGCCTTAAAGTACTTATAACATAGTAAGTCGCCATTAAGGTAGTTGTCTCATGTGTTTAAGAGAACTCCTATGTGGTTTACCGGGAGAAAAACGAGTCAGTTGGAGAATTTAATGTCATGTCGGCATGTTGGCCATAGTAGCTCAAATGGTTAGAGCGGCTGGACGGAAACCAGAAGATCCCTGGTTCAAATCCCGGCTATGGCATTGAATTTTTCAGTCTGGCTCTACCTCTTCATAATTACAAGAGATTTAAATCTCCCACTAAAATGACAACCACTTATACTTTTCAAGTGTAACATAAATATGGTTTGTGTGTAGTGTAGTGTTTAATGCCCGCTTTTACTGCATATGGCACCGCAGGCGATGACACTGATGATACATGAAATGAAGATGGCGACTGATGGAATGAGATGACGGGGAAAACCGGAGAACCTGGGGAAAACCCGCCTCAGCGCCGTGTTGTACACCACAATTCTCACTTTGCGATCTCCTGGTACTTGCCCGGGTTTGACATAAATATTGTTTTTATTCAAATATTTTGCTGTATATAATGATGTAATACAAAAACCTGCGGCTTCCTTAATTATAAAATTGTAATGGAATAGATAGAGTCAAACTGGAAACTTCAATGGCATGGCCGGGATATGAAACACGGATGTCCTGGTTTACGGCCAGTCGCTCTCACCCATTGAGCTACCCAACGTGCCGTCATGAAATTAAATTCTCCAACTGACTCATATATTTTCCCGGTAAACCACTAGGCGTTCTCGTATTCAGGATATACCGCTTGTGGCGACTTACTGTTGTAAGCACTTTAGTCCCAGGCTCCATTATTAAACTCTTATTATTTAAGTTAAGGATATCCATCTGTGAAAATTGGTTAAAAATTGCAAAAAATGACAAAATTGTGTTTTTGCCTTATTAAATAGAGAAATCTATATACTTCAATTTCATATTATTTGTATTGCCATGCGACCCTTTAAAAATTGTTGCATATGACTATTTAAGTGGGTCACTGTAAGTTAAGTGTTAAGTGCAGAGGTTCTACTCCATTAGTCCTGGACCCGTAGGAACAAGGACCCGGACCTCCTTCTACCCGGGAGCGATGGATACTCCGGGGCGCTTTCCATAGGGCAATACCTGATTTCTTAAAAAGCCCCCCGCTGAGCACAACGTCAAGACGGGATGGAAGTGGATACCCCAATTACGCGCGTCAACCCCGCAGGGGAGACTACCGAAAAACCTCGGTGAGGCCGCCTGGTGACCTAGCACATATTCTACTAGCTCTGCAGGCTAGTACCCGGGAGTTATGAGGCAACTCTCTAGCCCCTCCTGAGGGCCGTAGCCTGGCCGGAGGTACCCAATTCCCCGTGGGTGTCGGGAACACACTGCCCCCTCGAGTTCAACCCAATCCGAACAACTCCCATTCAGGGAGGGGCTCGGCAGTTCGGCCCGAGTTTCCTCTAATAACGTCAGAGGTACCACGAGTGCTAAGGGTCCCCAGCGCACGCACCACGGCAGCTTAAGGGGACGAATCCCCTCCCCTACGGGAGGTCACTGTAAGTGGGCACAGTGCTTTATATCACCTATTTTGGTGATTTTCTCGTGGTTTTTAATTTTCAGCGCTTTTAAGATTATAAATTGCTCCACACGATGCAGCTTTTAAGCTAGAAGCTTGAAAATGTTTGTGCTTGGATAAAAAGAGTACCAAAGTAAATTGATGAGATGATTTTTTTATAATGTCAGCAGTGTTTGTGCAATTAAATAACAAACATAATATTTCACAGGCAGATATTAAAAATTAATAAAAGGAGAATTGAATAATTTTTATCCTAAACCAAGGCTCAGATTAAAATTTCATCTCATAAATTTACGAATAATGTATTTATGAGTATAACCACAGAGTATTATTTTTCTGAAACTAAAATTGCATCATGTGGAACATTTTAATTAAATGACAATAAAACACTAGAAATATATTAACATCACAAGAACTATTTTGGACAAAGGTCTGAAATTGATCTGTGAACTATTGTTAATACCACAATAAACGTGTTTAAGTTTCAAGTCAATCCAAGCAAAACTGTGGATTTTTGTATTTTCACAGAAGGGTAGGTATCATTAATTGATGGAAATGAATCGTTCCTTCACACGAGCGTGTATAAGCTAAGGTTTTCAGTTTGACTCTATCCAAAACCTTAAGCCTACACGCGGCTCTCACTCAATATATTCCAAGGAATTAGAGGAAACAAATGCTCCATCAGTTGCTTGCTTCGTAAGCTCTGGCCTGAACTATTATGTGTTTCAAATGGGAAGGTGTTTGTCCTTGAGCGCTACTAGGTGAGCAACCAATCGGTGTCCTGCGGTGTTGTCGTACTGCATTCCCGCTAAGTGGTGTGTGAGGAGCGCTAATCTAATCAATCTGTATGAAATACTATTCGCGCTAAGAGAAAATTAAGGTTTTGCCAAAACTGATCCATGTGGAAGATAGAGAGTAATGTATCCAACATAACCATGAAAACCCCATATTTTGAGCTCAAATAGATTTTCTAATACAAATAAATAAACCAATATTACCAGTTTTATTAAATAGCGACGTAAGCACTGTATGAATATCATTATTGGTTGGCATGTATGCGTGTACGTATATCTGTAAATACTCAGAACTGAAACGTAAATGTTTGACACGACGCGATAATAGAATTACTTTGAATAAGCCAATTCGAGTGAGAGAAAAAAATTTCCGGCTGCCTTGGCAGAACGTGTCTAGTCACATTATATCTTTATTTGTGAATGGTTCGTAATCTCTATTTACTCTAGAGAGTTCAAAGTGGTTGGTGTGTATCTATGTACATATAATTTTAATTACTCAGAACTGAAATTTAAACTAATGACATGACGTGATAACAGAACTGCTGTGAATAAGTCAAGGTGTTAAATTCGAGAAAAAGCAAACACTTCATTTCCTGTTAGCCCGTGGAATGCTGCATGCTTATGTTTATGAATTAATGCTCAATAAGAAGTGTTTGTTTACTCTGGAGAGTTCAGAACAATATCATTCAGTTCTTTACACAACAGTAGAGTAAGGGTTAAATAGTGCAATGGCTTCTTGCGGTGAAATTAGTGGCGAGTCAAAAAGGCAGGTAATGCGAAGTCAGGCTCGGAGTATTATTTTAATTTAAAATTTTTAAAATTTTTAATTTTTAATGTGTACACATTCTTCAAAAAAATTGGAAACAGAAACTAAAACTTAATTATTGCAAAGAATACTTCCGTTTAAAAACACGGAAAAAGTGTATCAGTTGGATCAACTTGCAATTGAAACGGGACACGAGGTAATACGCCTCCCACCTTACCACTGCCAATATAATCCAATTGAGTTGGTGTGGGCTCAAATAAAAAGCGGGTTGCAGACAGAAATAGTGCTTTTAACCTGACGGACGTTAAACGACTTGTTCACGAAGAAATTGACAAGGTAACACAACAGGACTGGAAAAACTGCGTAAGGCATGCCGAAAACCTTCAACAAGACGATTTTAAGAAAGAAATAGCACGTGACGAGATTTTGGAACCTATAATCATAAATTTGCAAGACTCAGACAATCAAGACAGTGACAATGACGAATTGTCTCTTAACGGAAGTGACATTGACAGCGATATGGATGAGCCACTGGCAGTTCCATTGGAATAGAGAAACAGGTAATGCATAAACTATAATTATAGTTATAGTATTTAAAATATACAAAATTTGCGAAAATGCTTTCTCCAGTTTTGATTTTGTCAACTGCATCATTGTAAAAGTTTGTAAAATATAATTTGTGGAAACGTAGAGTCAGACTGAAAAATTCAATGCCATAGCCGGGATTTGAACCACGGATCTTCTGGTTTCCGTCCAGCCGCACTACCATTGTGCTACTATGGCCAACGTGCCGATATGACATTAAATTCTCCAACTGACTCGTATTTTCCCGGTAAACCACTTAGGAGTTCTCATAAACACATGAGACAACTACCTTAATGGCGACTTACTGCTTGTAAGTACTTTAAGGCCCGGGCTTTATAGTTAACCACTATTAGGTTAATTAATGGAAATTAATTATTCTTTCACACTGGCCGTGTGTAGGCTAAATTGTGGAAACGTAGAGTCAGACTGAAAAATTCAATGCCATAGCCGGGATTTGAACCACGGATCTTCTGGTTTCCGTCCAGCCGCACTACCATTGTGCTACTATGGCCAACGTGCCGATATGACATTAAATTCTCCAACTGACTCGTATTTTCCCGGTAAACCACTTAGGAGTTCTCATAAACACATGAGACAACTACCTTAATGGCGACTTACTGCTTGTAAGTACTTTAAGGCCCGGGCTTTATAGTTAACCACTATTAGGTTAATTAATGGAAATTAATTTCCATTAATTAACCTAATAGTGGTTAACTATAAAGCCCGGGCCTTAAAGTACTTACAAGCAGTAAGTCGCCATTAAGGTAGTTGTCTCATGTGTTTATGAGAACTCCTAAGTGGTTTACCGGGAAAATACGAGTCAGTTGGAGAATTTAATGTCATATCGGCACGTTGGCCATAGTAGCACAATGGTAGTGCGGCTGGACGGAAACCAGAAGATCCGTGGTTCAAATCCCGGCTATGGCATTGAATTTTTCAGTCTGACTCTACGTTTCCACAATTTAGCCTACACACGGCCAGTGTGAAAGAATAATTAATTTCCATTAATTAACCTAATAGTGGTTAACTATAAAGCCCGGGCCTTAAAGTACTTACAAGCAGTAAGTCGCCATTAAGGTAGTTGTCTCATGTGTTTATGAGAACTCCTAAGTGGTTTACCGGGAAAATACGAGTCAGTTGGAGAATTTAATGTCATATCGGCACGTTGGCCATAGTAGCACAATGGTAGTGCGGCTGGACGGAAACCAGAAGATCCGTGGTTCAAATCCCGGCTATGGCATTGAATTTTTCAGTCTGACTCTACGTTTCCACAATTTAGCCTACACACGGCCAGTGTGAAAGAATAATTAATTTCCAAAATATAATTTGCTTACCCTTAAGTCTGCACCAAGGAGACCTGCATGTTGTATGAATGTGCGAGAGAGAGGGAAATATAAAAGGAGTGGGGTAACAAGCTGGCATCGCTGAGTGTGATACGGCATCTGATTAGCTGGACTCCAGAACTCTTCCCATTTGAAACACATAATAGTGCGTTCTAATGATGTGAAATATGATATTTTAGTACGACACACGTGTGTGTGTGTGTGTGTGTGTGTGTGTGTGTGTGTGTGTGTGTGTGTGTGTGTGTGTGTGTGTGTGTGTGAATTTAACACTTGGTAAGCTACTAAACATGATTTCCTAGAACTTAATACTATCATCAGGAACATCATTTTACAATACCAAGCAGCGTCGGTACTTGAGTGAAATGAGAAAAGAGGTAAAACAGAGGGACAAGAAATTTGGAGGAAAAGAGGAGCCTTCCTACCATTCGCCTAGCGCATGGGAAACCCCCGAAAAATCCCAAGGATTAGCAAGGCCGGCCACGGTGACCAAATTCATGACCTCCCGAATGCGAGTAACACGAAGTTCTGCTTCCCGCACCTCGCTCGGTCTGATTGCACATACCAATAGAAGAAATTAGAAATCACTTCCCATAAGTCATTAATTGAATTTCTTTTGTAAAGAATGCATTTTTAAAATAATCTGCAACATTTCCTACTTTTAAATAAAAGCGATGAAGCCTACACGGCTTCCAGGACCTACTTCGTTTAACAAGTTGGTTACATGGTACAAGGTCTGCAATATTATAGTGAGAATGCCCATTGCATAGAAATTTATTATCAGTTTCTGTGTAGATAATTTGCAGTTTATGGAGTTGGCTCAGGGTGTGCTATGGGAGAAGATACCAAAGAATGGCCTGGCATATATTCGTGCTAATTTCACATATTTGGCAACTACTACAAATGATCGTCAAAATCTATGCACACCCTGCTGTGTTTACAAGCTCAATACGATTACCGAGAAAAAGAATAATGCTGCAGGTAAGATCGTAAAAATTGTTTTGAAGAAACTGCAAATGCTGCTAGTCAGAATTCCGGGATGTGGAATATTAAAAGGTTGACTACGTGTAACTTAGACGTGCCAAAAGAATGTAATCCTTTTAGATACATTGTAGCGGTCATTTCAGTAGAACTGGAAGATCGTTTTCTGCATTCAAACTGAACATTTTCAGTTACGACAAACTTGCACCACAAGAGTTAAAATGTTAATAATTTACTGTGCACAAAATTACAAACGAATCCCAATGATGCACGAATAAATGTTTTGTTGCGTTAATCAACGATTTGCTACTTTTATTGATTTCATTCCAACCAGGATTAACTAGCGCCACAGCGAACTAGACTTACATTCTCTGTTTTCAGTATGGCTTAAACGCATTAACAAATTCTATTATTTACGATTGTACAGTATTCCTTCAATGCATTTAATTAATCAATTGGAATATTCCAAAATACTAACAATATATTTTATACATTTTCCACACATATATAGGTTCCTAAACGTTATTTGTTTTGTCACCTAAAGCTCCAAAGTCTAGGTTTTTTGTTGTAATGCTACGTCCTCCAACGTTAATTCATATCGGAATGGGTCAAATGAGACTCATATGTGTCCAGGGTCCATGGAGCTTAGAGTTACCCGGATAAAGGAAAACCCCGGAAAAAAACCTTATACGGATAACTCACCTGACCGAGATTCGAACTCGGGACCTCTTGACCGTGAGGTAGACACGCTAACATCTACGCCACCGAGGCAGGCATCCAAAGTCTAGTGATAACTTTCTAAATCGCCTATATATGCATTGTGAATGAAATATTTTAAGAATACACTGTCCAAAACAATTTTCTTTGTAGTTTACAGGATTTGACCGTCGTTTATTTCATAATCCACTTCGTGTTCCAACAAAAGGTATATTCACAAAATTTTTGTTCACTATTTTATAGCAGTTTGTGTTCCCTTTCAATTACCGACAACAATACCGTTCTCGTCAGAGATTTGTGCAACTCATTATAATGGTTTCTATGGTATAGCTTAGAAATAATGAACACTTCATGATAAATAAATCTTATTATGCTATACCTCATTAATTTTTTAGGTTTAACTTTTTAAATTACACTTATGTATAAAAGCCATAAATCGAATTCATATTAACTTCTGTACACCTGATTTTTACCTGGTTCCATCGGTTGCATCGTTCATTCATTGGACGGAGTAGAGTTCGTTACTGCCCCGCTTTCATTCAGTCTTTTACATCTAACTTTAGCCAATCAGAGACGTCAGAATATCTTCCGCAGGTGAAGTTAACCACGTGACAGGAGCCGATTTCGGTTTACTGCTATGAACGTTTTGGTTGCGATGCCATTGTAGATATATAATGTACTACACGGAGGATACTGATGACCAAAGCCCGGATTTTAATGTCATCTATCTTTTCCTTATGGAGTGCTCGTAAGTATTAAAATTCTTGACGTGAAACTCTATTTATAATATTTATAAATATATAAATATTTATATATATATATATTTATATATATATAAATATATATATTTATATATAAATATATATATATTATTGGGCATTTTGTTAAATTGTCTGTTTTTTAAGTTTTAGGCTTTTTTGTTATACTTTAACATTTTATTTTGTGCTTTATTGCACCTTACTTCCTTTTTTATTCCTTTTTTCTGCGTTTTAAAGAATTTAGATTAACTAAAATTATTAAATTACTTTATGTATATAAATTGAGGTTCTGCAATTTTAAGTCATATCGGACGATGAATGAAACGATGCTCAAATGAGTCCATGGTCCATGAGCTTAGAGTTATCCGACATTCAACTTTCAGGATAAGGAAAACCCCTGGAACAAACCTTATTCAGATAATTCACCTTGACCGAGATTCGAACTTGGACCTCTTGAACGTGAGACAGTCACGCTACCATCTACGCTACAGAGGTGGGCTGCTTAACATATATTTTTTTAATCTAATGAAATAAACGTATATTTAATTAGTTTTTGGACAACGAACCTACTGGGAGTTGGTTTCTTACCTATAGTTACACTTTGTCGTAAAAAGCAAATCCCTTATTTCCAATGTACTTGTGAAAAGAAAGGCCATTCAACAATTTGCAAGTGGAAAGGGAAACATTTAAAGGCATATTATATCTTAATTTGGAGATGATGTTTTCTCTATGGACGATGAATTGTCATTTAGCAAAATGTTCGAAACAGAGGTAAAGACAAAGCAAATCCACTGTTTGGCAACATGTGGGCTGCGATAAGCATATAAGAGCACAGTAATTCGCAAGCGAAAAGAAATTCATGCAGATTTTATTGTAACAAAGTGTAATTTTAATTTTAATTTTTGCAAACATCCCATGTTGGACATTATAAAAATGCTAAATTGACGAGTTTTCTAGAGCTACGTTTCGGAGGACCCATCCCAGACGAATCAAATCTGTGTGTGTGTGTGTGTGTGTGTGTGTGTGTGTGTGTGTGTGTGTGTGTGTGTGTGTGTGTGTGTGTGTGTGTGTGTGTGTGTGTGCAATTTACGTCCTCCAACTTTAAGTCATATCGGACGATGAATGAACTTGTTGAAATGGTGCTCAAGTGAGCCCGGGGAGCATGGAGCTTAGAGCTACCCGACATTCGTCTTCCAGGATAAGGAAAAACCCCTGAAAAAACCTTATCCAGGTAACTCACCCTGACCGAGATTCGAACTCGGGACCTCTTGAACGTGAGGCAGACGAGCTGCCATCTACGCTACCGAGGCGGGCGAATCAAATCTTCAGAAGTACTGTCACAATATCACAACATCATTAACCAGATACGGAGAAAAGTATATGGAAAGAGGATTTTGTATCCATTGATGAAACGAGTGATGTAGAATATCGTTAGAAGGCACCGGGCCTGATGGCTCTGGCGGTTTCATCTGTGGAGGCCCGGATTCGATTCCCGTGACCGACCTGACCCATGGGTTCTTTTCGGGAGTTTTCTTGGGCCGCTAGGTAGATTAATTACATCCCCGAATATCCTTTCCCTCAATTTTAGCTCCACTATCATTTCATATCATCTCTCATCTGGTGGTTTCTTTCAGGGTATAAATGTCGGCGGGAGTCTCGACGCTGCATGGCGGGAAGATATAATCTGAGTGAACACTTTCTCCGCCGGGGAGACGGACTCCTGGGTCGATTCAGAACGCGGTTAGCGGGATGCCGGTTGTGCAAGCCTGTCTGGAGTCTTCCTTGCGCTGGGGTGGAGTGTGGGGGTGGCCAACGTTCTCCGAAATGGCCTCGTGACTGTTTCGGGGCCATGGTAGGTGCGATGACGATTTTCCTGGACCTCCGGGGAATTTATACCTAGTAAAATGTAGGGACGCCGCCCTCTGTACTGTATGACTCCTTGGGGTCGGCCTCCCTCTGTCTCCTCTCACCTCATCCTCCCTCCCGGGGGTGCCCCACTTGGGCATAGGTACAAAAGACCAGTCGGGTCGAGGTGCCGAATCCCCTCCGAACAACAATCCAATCGTTAGAAGGCTAATGTAATCACCAGTATACTGAAGATCGAAGGAGGGGTGTAGTATTTCTGTTTGCAAGTGTTATCACTCCACAATTCGTAGCCTCCTTATAATATATATTATTTATTATGGTCTGAGAGTTCCATAAAAAAATACATCTTGCTTTTTGTGACTGACGCTGCTCCATACACTATGGAAATAGAAAAGTCAATACAAGATTTTTACCCGAAAATGGTGCACATTGCATGTTTAGCACACGCTATGAGTAGGACGACAGAGGAAGTTAGAGTGCACTTTTCTAAAGTGGATTGGCTAGTGTAAAAGACGATGAAAGGTTCTACCAGGGCTCCCTCTCGTAAACTGCTCTTCAAGTCCATGTTTCCCCGGTATTCCGCTCACACCAGAACGTGTCATTACCCGATGAGGCACCTGGATAGATTCAGCAATTTTATTGCGATAATATCCAGATAGTGCAACGTGCTCTCGATACTTTGACTCCTGGCGATGCTACCGCAGTTGATACGGTTAAAGCATTATTTTCAAACCAAGAAATTGAAAGACAGCTTGCTTTTTTAAAGACAAATTTGAGTTGCTTGACGCAACGAATCGTACCTGTACAACAGAAAGGTGCAAGTTTGGAAGGCTCTCTAACTTTAGTTAACAAAATTGCAACTGATTTGTAAAGTGTACGCGGAGAAGTTGGAAGAAGGTTGTCTAAGCAAGTGGAAAGTTTTTTGATAAAATCCTACATACAAGACTTTGTGTCGTATTTTTCAAGTAAAGCCGACGAAACAGTTTATACTACCTGCAACAAAGAAGATATTGTCAATGATTTAGCATATTTCAAGTATGCTCCAGTTGTAACAGTTAAGGGGCGAGGTCTACCCGAGAGTCAAAGCTCCACCTCTAAAACCAAAGAGCAAACTCCGTGGGTGTTTCCATTAGGGCAAGACCTTATTATCTTAAAAAGCCTTCCCCTTTGAGGTGGAAGTGCATAACCACCTTCGCGCGTCAACCTATTCGGGAAGAATAGGTTGGGCCGCCGATGTTCTAGCACAAGTCATACCCAATGCCCAAGGCTGTCGGGAACACACTGACCTATCGAGACCAACCCACTCCGAAAAATTTCGCTACGGAAAGGACTCAAATGTTCGGCCTGACGTACTTCTATAATCTGTCTCAAACAAGTTTAATCCTGCCGTAAACATCTGGGCGGGAAGAGAGACAGTCAGAGATATTGGGACAGAAGACAGTTAACCTGTTGATTGGTTTAGCGAAGTTAATGGGTGCTTTCTTTTATTTCCATGCGTACGATAAACCTCTCCTTTAAGTACAGTACTGTAAGTAGTTTTCTGATCACTGCTCTACGCGAGCTAATTTCGGAGAGAGAAAAGTATGCAAATGTTGCGATTCTTACACACGTAAATAGCCTCACATTTTATCTTTCTGCGTCACATACCACAAAGATGTGTTCTGAGCTCGTGAGTCCTGAAAAGAATATTTACAACAGATTATATATAATAGCATGCTATATACAGATTAGACAGAAGTAAGGTGAAATTATACACACATTTAACCTATTGTGTTAAATTAAGCTGCATTTTATTTAACAATTACTAAAGGACACTGCTATTATGTAATATTTTTGCATTAGTATACCAGGCAGCTGTCTCGCAATGATGTCTGTATCGAGTTGAATGCTGATTAAAATGTTATTGTTGATAGTGTGGAGTTGCTTTTGATATTTAACATTGTATTTCCTGTACACCTCACGTGCCTCGCAAACCCAAGAACACGTATGTATATGCAATTTAAAATTACTAAGCTCTTCATCATGGAGCAGGCCGGTATCTCAGCCGAAATGAAACGCAGTCGAGGCAGCCTTTAAAAAGTGACGAGAGGCTAATGATCGCGCATTGTTTTCCGGTGCTTAAAGAAAGAAACCCGGAATCGTCTATATATACAAAAAATAAAATATTGAGAAAGAAACTGATCATCTCCTTAGTGTTTCTGAAAGTAGTGTTAGAATGGAACGGCAAGCATCCGGAACTCCAAGAACACCGGGAAATCGCGTAAATGGAAACAACGCGTGGAGAAATACGACGATTTTACGATTTTACGCAGTAAAGTTCGTGATTATTTTTTCAGAAATGAACCGCCGACTCTAAATGAGGTTTTGCTTGCGGTAAATTCTAACACAGACTTGCCAAATTGTTCACGAAGTACTTTTCATCGATTGTTGATAGACATTGGATTGAAATTTTAAAAGCGAGGGCGGAAATCAGTTATAGTGGACAGAGAAGATATTGTGATGTGGAATCTGTGCCAAATCAAAAGTTTTCGTAGGAATCCGATCAAAGGTAACCATTATGTTACTGCATGATTCTATTAATATTCCAACTCACAGATTTAAAAAATTAATGTGTAACCCAATTCTATTTATTGCCTAGAAGTTAGCGTTGCTATATGTACTGCTAGTGTTGCAAAACTTATGTGCGTGCATGTAGCGTCTAACACGTGGCGAGTCTTGTTTACAGCAGGATTAAACTTGCGTGAGACAGAGTATAGTAACGTCAGAAGTATCACGTGTGCTAGGGCACCGCAGCGTTCGCACCACAGCAGCTGAATAGCCCTCCCCTATGAAATGGTCCGCCGAAATCTGCGTACTTCTAGTAAGCATCATATGTAGTGTGCTCTCAGACCCTGAAATGAGGACACAAACTTTAGTCTTTTTGTAGAACATTTTATTTATCCTTTTTAGATATTTTAGATCAACAAAATCCAGGCCCAGCTGATTACGTGTGATACATATTTTATTTGACATACAGCGATGGAATTGCAAAAGTGTTTGGGAGTAATCTTATCACAACTTCTTTAATATATTCTTCGCTTAATAATCAATATAGTTTTTGTGTTTTATGTATCCTTTAGCATAGAGTCCAACTCACTGAAAATAATTATTAGAGTCTATGTGGGATAAGAAGTCACGGATTTCTAGAAAGGGAAAGCAGTACGTATACCCTCGCTCGACGTAGTGTTGTGACGAACCTTTTAGGGCGAAGGTAGAAAAAGGTTTTCTCCAGGAATCTGCACAATTGTCAGAAAACTGACAAGAAGAATAGGTTTTGACCGAAAGAAACACCCTTTTCCATTGTAGTGAATAGGAGGTAGCACAGGCCATCCCTCCACTATTGCTCTCTCTTTCTGACAACTTAACCCAAACGGAGTTTATGAAACGCCACTATAAGGTTTTGCCACTCCCCCTTAAGTAACCATGTGAACTACAATATACATTCAGTTTATCTTTGATGCATGGGCATCATCTAAATTACAGAATAATATTTTAATTTGGTTATTCGTTATGGAATGGCTCGTTATGCGTTTAATTTGCCTAAGTTTATTGACAGTAACACAACACCCGTATTGCATAGTTCAATAAAGTATAATTATTTGTAGACTTCGAAAGTTCGCGTGAGATAAAAAACAATATCTTATGACGCAGTATAAAGTAATTGAAATTCATACTGTATACAAGCTATCGCTTTGTTTGTGTAAGCACAACCAAACGGAAATACTGATATCTATATTGAAGATAGGAAGTGAGGCAAGATAACACAAGCAGAACGTTTTTGGGTTCACGTGTTACTTTTCCTTCCCAATCCAATGTGAATTTGCTAATTTCTCGTTCTGAAGAATGGATCTAAATTCCTTGAAAGACGAATTATAAGGTAAGAGCACAATGGGCTGTCGGAGCAACTCAGATTAAAGAGCTCTGTTTCAACCTGAAGGATCTAAGATTTATCTAAAGAAAAGCCTCTAGAGGACTGTGTAAAACACCGCAGAAGATTCTGTTTGCAAACAAAGGGTAAGAAGGGCAGGAAAAGGTGACGGTGTGCAACCCAGTTCAGAAATGTTTGTTTTTTAAACTGAAGATCTCAGATTCCTTCGGAGGAAATGTTGCGCTGAATTGTGTAGACACCACACCTCAGACGTTTCTCTTTCTAAACAAAGTTTCCTCTCAGTTCCCTCTTCTGAGGGAAAACGATAGTGTGTTAATCCAGCCCACAACTTTCAGTTCCTAAAGGGGAAGGTTTAATTTTTTTCTCAGGATAAGAGGATACAGAAGCTTGCAGTGAAGTGTGTACGCAACATAATTCAAGCCTTTCTATTACTAATATATGGTTCTAAAGTTTTCTCCAGGAGAGAAGAGTAAAGAAGAGTTTCAGTGAACTTAAGTTTTTTATACAATTCTTTTTCCAACTTATTAATTAATCAGTGTAAGTTTCCTTCAGCGCTTAAGAATACAATGGACTAAGTTTGACCCTACAGATTAACTCCACTTCTTGTGTATTTGCAGATAAACAACATACAGTAAATTACATTATGATACATTAGTTGGGTTAGGACTAAACTAGGTTGTAGCTTAATGTGTCATTTTCCCTCTCATTTTGGCGAATTTTTACTGTTTTTGTCCAGTTGCTTCTCTCATTTTAAAGCAGTTTCCTGATGTTTTGCCGTGAAATCGTTTTAATTGCATATGATTACGTTGTAGTCACTATTTGTTACGTTGTCGTTCATTTAAAACCAAATTTTTCATAACATTTTCGTTACAATTCTATTATTAGCCATAATTTAACCATAAACTATCCTATATTATCGTCTACCCGAGCCATGCTCGTCTATTCCAACCCAGTATCACATAATTTAACCTAACCTAATCTAGACTCCATCTGATGCAGAGCTAAGACAAGACATTTCAATCATATTCATGCCTAGTCCTGACTATTTGTACTAGTTTGTGTTGTTTTTATAGTCATTTTGAGCACTCTAATATAAATTCATTTTATCCCTGGGGCACTGGTGCAGGTATAAATCGGCCATTTTAATGGGCATTCTGGGTTCATTTAGGGTGGTTTAATCACTTTTGAAGCCACTTGGGATATATTTATTTATTTTACAAAATCAAGAGAGCGCATAGGTGTTCTTTTGGAGTCTGTGTTAGTGGTGGCTTTCTTTTTATGATTCTTGTTTAATTTTTTTAAATTGAAGATTATGTGGGGAGAGGTTGGAGTCCGTGGCGTGGTCTGAAGTAATATTTATCATGCCCTTCCTTATGGAGGATTTGAATGAGTTTCTTCGTACAGTATTATTCTAGAAACAGCAACAGAAAATGGTACCCTTGGATATATCTTGGAAGTCAACGACGAATATTCTGCAAAGCTCGACGATTTTTGCAAAGCCTTGTCATTCCTGCCCGAACGTCTAAAACCAAAGGAAGCTCCTTCAAAGAAGCTAATTCTGCACTTTGTATCCCGATTAAGTACAGTCGGGCGCAAAGAAAAGCGTGCCGTTATGAGGAATTGCATTTTCAATTAACAAATATTATTCAACACGCCTCTGCCAGGCCCTATTTGAAACCGTTACAGCAGTGCTTCATTGGCTCCAACACCTATTCTTTTTCCACGAAGACTGATAGACACCAGTGACTAAGAGCCAAGGCAGTTTTAGATAAATTTAGAGAACATAGTAAATTCGAAATTACTCGCATCTCTATTCTATTTCACAAGCAAAGCTTCGGGCGATTTGGAACTGAAGAAAATATGGCATCCTTTTTCAACTTATATCAAATGTTAAGTTTAGCCTCTGTTTCATGCAGGCGGATGAAATGTATACATTAACCTAATTGCAAATTAAATATGTTTCACAATCATTTTTATGCACAAAATATTATTATTGCTCGACATAGGAAATCAATGCATAAATACGAGGGCTGTTCAATAAAGAATGATCATAATTTTTTACGGTCATCATTTTTGCACTAAAACTCAGTCGTATTATATTCCGTTAGCTTAAAGTGAAACAAACATGCCGTAGTATTTTCATTGCTGGTATTCCTGGTTCCCGCCTGTGAGAACCAGGCAAGTTCCGACACGTCCAGAATCGCCTACCGCTGCAATGGAGGTAACATGCAGTTAAAAGTTGATGTTAGGGGAAGATCCGGAGCTTCTTTCAAACGTAATCACTGCTGATGAAACTTGGCTACATCATTTTGATCCTCAGAACAAACAGCAAAGCTCAGTGTGGAAATCTCCTTTATCACCAACCCCCGAAAAGCAAAAGTGGTTGCTTCTGCTGGGAAAGTTATGGTCATCTCATTCTTTGATATTCATGGAATGGTTTATCAGCATGTTGTACCTGCACACACATCAGTAACTGGACAATACTACAGGGGTGTCCTGAAAACATTGCAAGGCCATATCAGGCGGAAAAGACCACATTAACGTGAAGCAGGCTGGATGCTGCACCACGATAGTGCGCGGCTGCATATTGCCAATGTTTTTGCTGGATATCTTGCAAAAATCAACGTGAAGTGCATCCGTCGCCCTCCCTATACTCCGGATTTAGCCCCCATGTGACTTTTTTCTATTCCCTAACTTGAAGAAGCGCCTTCGTGGGAGGCATTATCCATCATTAGAAGCAGTGGTGAAGGCTGCGGAGGCGATTTTGAAGGACCTCTCAAAAAAGTGTTTCCAGAATGTCTATGAAGACTGGCAGAAACGCTGGGACAAGTTCATCGCATTTAGGGGAGACTATTTTTGGGAAGGACCATCAAAATTATGAGGACTAGTAAAGGTACGTTGTCAAAAAAAAAAAGGTGATCGTTGTTTATTGAACAGCCCTCGTATGTTCACAAAGCATGATCGCAACGCTAAATAATAAAACAAACACATCATGGATTTAAAATAATATTTCATTATAGTTACTTCACGAGCTCACGTTGTTGATAACAGCACCCTTTCTTCTTAGTAGTGAACTAATTAGATGCTGCAGGTATTCCTGTGAATTGTGAACTTACAAGTTAGCTTCCACTATCTCCCATTGGTGGTCATTTGTATGAGGTCGCTTGTGAATAATAGCCAGTTTATTTTTACTCCTTACTTGTTCGCACATTTCTATAGAATTTATATACCAGGTGCAAACCATTGTTCCACACGGAGTGTGTGCAGCCCACTACAGTCATGCTGAAATTAAATGGAGCCATTTCCAAACAATATTTGCATTCCGGTGTAACACGAAATTTCCTAATATTGATGACTATATTTAAATCGTCGTCGTTAATTTTCATAACACACACCCTGCTGTGCGGAAATCCAGTCCCATCCGAAAACAAATAACCGGCCACTGTGTAGTTCTTGTGCAACCTATTGAGGATCAAACCTGATGAATGCTTTAGCCGATATACATACGCACGTATACAGGAGCTGAATATCGAGTCTCGGATTCGATTTCCGGCTGGAGGGAGGGGGAGGGCCAGTTTTTCTTCAGCCAGGATTGTTCACCATCCTCTCTAACGTCTGTCGTACAAGTGAGAGTGTGTGAAATAAGTATCTACAAAGAAAGGCCAGCGTAAACAACAACAAAACTAATAGAAATAGCAAACACTAATGAGCAACTATTCTAAACGAAATCAAGTGGTGTCTGAAAATGCACTTTTATTCCAAAAATACGTAGTTATGCCCGGCAATTCTGAGTTCCGTGCAAGGTTCGTAAAACCGCCTGAATTCCTTGCGAGCTACCTGAAGC
>CM060948.1:157605995-157625995 GCA_030765055.1 Mantis religiosa | reverse complement strand
TTCGCAGACCAATGGTTCCTGCGCTGCCTAATCACAAAATCATGTAATATTTAATGCTGCATACAATTATACCTAACAGAATTTCGAAGCTGTGACACCGAAAATCGCACTAGTTAAGTTATAAACTACGAGACGGTTATAATCGTTCTGTGCCGTTTTGAAACAACCTGCTAATGAAATGCTCGTAATAACTATGGGGGACTTAAGGAATTGTATGGACGTACGACTTGCAAGAGTGAAAAGAGGGAAAGTGGATTGCCAAACTTATACTCATCGAAGGAACCATATAAGGCACTAGGCTTTATTTGTACTTATGGCTCCATGTCAAACATTATCTAACAATTATTGTATATTGGCATATGTGTGTTAAATATCTCCAAGACACATATACTATTATCAATAAATATTACTATTATGGAGCTGAAAACCTTAAACTTTTATATGAATACTGATTTCTAGAGCAATAGATCACTACAAATATGTATACCAGAACATAGTCTATAGAATTGAACATCCAGAAAACATTGCTTATCCTGTAGATGTTGGATAAGTTTAAAATAAGGCAAATATAAAGATCTGCCGTTTATTTCGACCGAGAGCTAAGATTTGAGGAGGAGTTAAATGAAAACCTTAAAGGTGTAATTAAAAATCGACATTTCACGCCGTAGTTATGTAAGTTGACAGTAATGTTATATATAATATAAAAGGAATGCCCAACAGGTGGCATGATCCTCTGAAAAGTCACCGCCATGACAATACCAGTTCAAAAAAGGCTCTCCGACGTCAATATGCACTAAGAACGAATTCTGTTATACGTTTTCTGAACAGGGAAGGTACAAACCTATTGAAATTCATTGATGAATGAAGGTCAGTATGATTATGCATATCTATCGCTGCAGAAAATGTATGAGTGAAGTAGAAAGTCATTTCTGTGAAAGATGCTTTGGCCCGGGTCAGGCACACCGTGGTGACACAGGGCTACAACAGTTGAAGCTATTTAAGCTTTTCACTTGACTCCTCTTCGTATATGCTCTCGATATCGATGGTGGTATGATTAAAAAGAACAAAGACATCAAGCATAGCATATATAAGCAGCGGATCGCCACGTGGAGGGTCTTAGAAGCCTTCAAAGCTTTAGAATAGACCAATGAAGCTCGTCCTGTACCTGCATCATAATATTTCTGTCAGCACACGTTAATATGTCAAATAGATGTATGACCTCAGGACCACAAGAGAATGATTGCATATGACATATCCACTAATACAAATTGGAATAAAAGCATTGCAAACCACGTGGGAATGTAACTTAGATCCAAATATGCTGATTTTCTCCGTAAACCTTACCGTAGAAACCCTGTTACCTGTCTCTGACACACTCTAGGCACATGAGGAACAAAACTCAAAAAGATGATAACCGTGTCATTAGCAGTAACTCATCCTGCTGGTCTGAAACACAGATAAGAGAGGAGAAACTCAAAGTAACAAACCAAAATAGTTAGTAAGAAGCCTGATTGTCCACTATTACTCCATCAAAGTTTGGTACAAAAGTAGACTTCTTAGCAATAATTATTAACACAAAAATAGAGAAAACGCATACAGCGGGACACTAAAATTACAGCAGCAACAACAACAAATGGAGAAACCTGTAAACATCAATATATTGCACACGCTGAATACAGGGACTCGGATACGTCACACTTCACAAATAACGTTCTTACATAGAAAGCCTGGAATTGTATTCAATCCGAAACTCGATTTTAGCGGAAAGAATGGCAGCGGGGATAGCAACTACAATCACGAAAGGTAAGGTTGCAGTGGTCGCTGGAAAGGAAAAACAGAAATAGGTGGATTTATACCTCTCATAACTATCAGTTCTGTGTCTGGAAGTGCTTCTCCAATTGCCGTTTGATGTTAAAAAGCAAGTCTAGGTAGACGGCTTGAAGGAACGTAAGACATACTAATGAGACGGAATATAAAGGATGGAGACCTCCAAAGAAAGAAGAATAGGAATAGAAGAGGAGGTCCTCTACTAATGTCGATGATGGCGTCTTTAACTGCTGCCTTCACAATCATCAGAAGCTTGAAAAATAAAGAAACCTAAAGGAAAAGGTTCAAAGAAAAATTAAATGAAGCAAAAACGAAACAGGTTGTATGTATACCACAGAAGTCTCCTAATAACGTCGATACCTAAGTATATGCTTCACATTTAAAAGTTTCTAATTTTAGAGAAGTCTGAAATATTGCCCTTAAAGTCGCATTTCAAATAGAGGATTATCGTTAATGTTGAAACGTCTGGAAATAAACACATAGGATGTCTTTAAGGTACGATTAATCTATCACTCACATATACCCAACAGACACATGATCCTAAGATAAGAATAAAGGAATTGGAAGCGCAGATAATAAAGGAAAGATACCAAACAACAATTAAAACTTGAACTACAGTCGTATCGATATAAAACCTATAGTTAAAACCTCAAAAAATAAACCTGAATAAAGCGGAGCAATTCAAGTAAATAAGCTCCAGGTTAGCTCAAGTTGCGTTAGATTTGTGGCGTGCTATGTCCTCAACCTACAGAAGTTCACAAAAGATTGAGAAGTTGACTTTTAAAGTGTATGAAATATTCTAGCAGCGTACAAAACGTGCATAGATAACCAATACGAGTGTGAAAGAACCAAATATACTAAAAGAAAAATTAAAAAAAGCTTTAAAGGTAGTCCAAATTGCTGCAGGAAGGTATGCCAGAAACTACTAAAAATGACTTAAAATATGATAAACTGGTTTTATATAGAAGAGAGAAGTGCGCACAAATTGTGGAAAGAAAAGAAATCAATGGTGAGATCACTTGATACAAAAGTCACACAAAACAGTCACAGTACGGACTTGGGTGATGTCACTAGGCTAAACAGACTTCCACTAAAGATTTTTCACGCCTTCTGCACGTAGTAACGGGATAATGTTCGCAGAGTTGGTCACACAGTTTACGTACATAGTTCTAGTCGGGACCACAGAATCACTTTTTACAGAGTGGTACCCATGTGTGAATCTGATAAAACGTAAAAGTGTCATTACGACTCCGAAAATATCTGCGCCAATGTCTAAAATACCTATTAAAGTGACTCAAAACATCTCTATCAGTGACTAAAATGTCCGTCATAATTCCGCGAATATCTAAAATGTGCTAAAATACGTTTAAAATTCTAGAAATACGTATACAACTGACGAAATACTTATTCCTCAGCCCAAAATGTCTTCAAAAAGTGCAGCATACTCCTGAAATGCTTAAAAATACACTACAAGACCCCAAACATTTCTAAGTAAGTGTTAGAAACACCCATATTAGTATTAAAATGCCTCGAAGGTACCTAAAATATCCATAAAGACACTCTGAATACCCTTCGATATGGCTAAATTTTCATACAATTGCCCTGAAAATTGCATCAGTACCTCAAATGAACTGAAAAACGCGAGAAAATTATATTCCAGAGTCCTAAATGCTTTTAAAATGTACAAAACACCTGTACCAAGACCTCAACATGTCCTGGGGCTCATGAAATTGCCCCGTAATACAAACACCACTGCCCCCAAAGATACCTGAAACACGCCCAAAGGCACCCAGCAGCTAAAATATCCATAGAGGTGTCCCCAAAATTCCTGCATCACTGCCTTCAAGTACCCTGAAAAATGTAAGAAATATTTTGATACCAGTGATAACAAAATGACTTAAATACAAGCTATTCCGCACCCCTGCATCTATTTAAGAAACACACTTTGTACGATTCCACTTTTTTTTTTCTTCAATTTACGTCCTTCAGTGTTAAGACATATCGGAGGATCCACGATCATGTGCACAAGCGTATGCGACAGATGATAGTATCACTTTCACCCATGTGTCACGCTATGTTGCATTAAAAGTAAGTTGTATGCACAAGAAAAGCCAGCTTTTTTTTCTTCTTCTTCTTCGAATGGAGGAAAAATCATTTATGGTCTTCCGCTATGTTGGAGGATACAGTGGGGAGTATGAGCCTCGCCTCGTGGGTGCTACACCACTAAGAATCCTCCACAGGATTGGTAAAGAGAATAATTTGTGCTGCTGTACCCACGCATTCCAGAGGTTAGCGGTTGAAGCCAGCAGGAGTGGGTTTGAAACAGGGAGACAAACTCGGCAGGAGCCCAACCTGCCCCCAGCGGGAGTGTCGGTTAGACTAGTTGGTTTTACGAGGTTATTAGGGACATTCTTCTCTGTAATTTATGGTATTATTCACGCCGTAGCACTGCGTCTTATTTGATGTCTTGCGAACACTTGGGAGCGTCAATGGTCTTACCGCAAACTTCAAAGTAATGTTAAGCTTAAATGACTGTTTAATAATAGCATTTATTAGCTAAAGTTAAACTTTTGGAAGTTTATTATTTATTGGTGAACGTTATAAGTTATTCCATATGGCATCATCATTAACATTACAAATGTAATATACTGTAGTCATGATTTATATGATAACACTGATATGCATGATTCTGGAGTTTCCTCCAAATACTTTACTAAATTTGATGTGCTAATTCCAAAATTGTAAACAATTTTTTCCAACACGTGCCATTTTTTTAACAATTAACGGTTATACATAAACAATTGTAATGTAGTTATGGGCATAAATATTGCATGGAACTAAGAAATATTAATAATTTCATCGTTGAAATTGACACCAATGTAACAGGCAATAATACTACAATTAGTCTGAAAGGTGTAAAGCTGAATAATGGGCATAAATATGCATCAGTTCCAGTTCAGTTCACCTCTAGGAAACTTGTTACTTCTAGAAAAAGTCAAATATATAGAACATAAGTGGCAAGTATGTGGAGATTTGAGTTACTGCCATGCTGCTTTATCAGCAATCAGAACATATTAAAATGCCATGTTTTATTTGTGAATAGGATAACAGAGTCCGATCCGAGCACTGGAGAAGAAAATATTGGAATCAGAGGGTCTCGTTGTTCATGTCTGTCTTTTGAACCCAAAAAATGTTTTCTTACCACCTTTACATATAAAATTAGGCGTAATGAAGTAATTTGTTAAGGCTTCAAATAAGAGTCACAATTGCTGCAAATAAATCCTCAAGATATTCCTGAAATATCTGATGCTGAAGTTGAAAGAGGGAATACTTGTTTGTACACATTAGGAGGTAAAATTATGAGGTTGATTTCTGATACCTTATTTGAAGAAACGATGACAGATAATGAAAAACAGACATTGACTGGTTACAAGAGCGTCATCGAAAACTTTCTGGGAAATTGCAAGTACCCAAATTACGAAAATGTTGTAGAAGATATGCTTAAGAGATTTTGAAAGCTGGGTTTCAATATGAGTGTGAAATTACATTTCCTGCACTCTCATTTGGACTTTCAGAAAATCTCGGCTGTGTTAGCAAGGAGTAGGGTGAACGATTTCACCAGGACATAAAGGATATGGAAAGACGTATTTTTCAAGGCAAAGTGTAAACAAACGGATGTGATGTTCAAATGTATGTGATTACTTACAACAGATGTGAAATATTAGTTTATTATGAAGAGCGTTGTGTTGATTGTTGTGAATTTATTAACTTTTATTTAATAATATAACGTAAATTAGATAGAGCAAAGTATCAAAATTCACGTTTTATTATTTCTTCTATAGTGAAGGATTGGTGCGTGATGGAGAAAAATTAAGTTCATATTCTGATTCAGCTTGCTCAAATGAGGGGTAATGACATATTAAAATAAAAAGCCCAGACAAAAAGTTAAATTTTGCATATTAGTGATTATTTGCCGTTCGGCACGTCCTAAAGTTTTCGCTACACAAAGTAATCCCCACATCTAAAAACAATTATGGAAGCTCGTTGTCTTAAATTTGGCACATCGGGGTCACTTTTGACATCGCGTATTGAATTTTGAAATACCAGCAGTAGATTCTGTTTTTAGGTTTGTTTCGTTTTCAGATCTTGGTAATACTGAAAAAAAAACATAGTAACAATTGGTAGTATCGTGGATGACGAAGTTGTTTTATGACTGAAGATGTGGACCAAAGTTTACGAAATAGATCTCATCAATTAATGAGAAAAATTTTGTTGCAAATAGTTATATTTGTGTAATGTTTATTGCTTCACTGTAGCTAGCTTCATTTTTACGTAGATATATTTGTGTTTCCAAACCTCTGTCAAAGTGCAGCGCATTGTAATGCTACAATTAAACGTGTACATTAGTACATTTTATAAGCAATACCTTAAGAGAAGATGTTTATCTTTTTCTCTCCTATAACTGAGTGCTTCGTTCTCAAACGAATGAGAGCTCCTACAAATGTGTGTTTATTTCGACAGCAGAAGAATCGTATAGGCTCAGAGATATGGCTGTAAAAATGATAGAAACGACCTAACGTAGGTCTAGCTGGTTTATTCTAGGTTGCTGCTCTACTTGATAAGACGTTGCAATACACGAGGAGACGAGGTTGTGTCAAACGATGATATAATATCTCAACCTAGTTTAATCTTGCTGTGAACATCTGGGAGGGAAGAGAGACAGAGAGAGAGAGATATTGGGACAGAAGACGGTTAAGCTGTTGATTGGTTTAGTGAAGTTAATGGGTGTTTTCTTTTATTTGCATGCGTAAGATAAACCCCTCCTTTAAGTACAGTACTGAAAGTAGTTTTCTATCACTGCTCTGCGAGAGCTAATTTCGCAGAGAGAAATGTATGCAAATGTTTCGATTCTTAAATGTAATAGCTCCACATTTTATCTTTCTGCTTCACACAGCTCATAGATGTGTTCTGTATACTATATACAGATTAAGCAGAAGGCAGGTGAAATTATATACGCTATTAACGTATTATGTTAAATTAAGCTGCATTTTATTTAACAATTACTTAAGGACACTGCTATTATATAATATTTTTGCAATCCTATACCATGCAGCTGTCTCGCAACGAGGTCTGTATCGACCTCCTGTACAGCTCGCGTACCTCACAAGCCCAAGAACATTTATGTATATGCAATTTAAAATCAGTAAGCTTTTCATCATGGAGCAGGCCGGTTCTTTAGCCGAAATGAAACATAATCGAGACAAAACTTTAAAAATTGGCGAGGGGTGAATGATCGCGCATTGTTCCCCGGTGTTTAAGGAAAAAACGGAATAGTCTATAAAACATATTCAGAAAGAAACTGGTGATCCTATTTTAAGCATTTCAACAAAATTAAGATTCCTTTGATTACTACACTACATTTCCCCAACTGGTGAACCCCTTGGTGTTTCCGCAAGTAGGGCACATAGTGTTAAAATGGAACAGCAAGCATCCTGACTCTAAGCGCACCGGGCGTAAATGCAAACAGCGCGTGGAGAAATACGACGATTTTACGAAAAGAGCTATACGCAGTAAAGTTCATGATTATTTTGTTAGAAATGAACCAATTCATTTATTTAATAAGCTTAATTTATTTATTGTCTAGAAGTTACCGCTGCTATATATACGGCTAATGTTGCAAAACTTATGTGCCTACATGTAGCGTCTAACACGTGACGAGTTGAGTCAGCTCCGTCCTGCTGTTTACAGCAGGATTAAACTAGCCTGAGATAGAGTATAGGATAGAATGGATGATGTAATTATTGTCAGTAATATAAATGTAACCACAATGTAAACAACATGTAAACAAATGCTCACCAGAACTACGAAACTGTAACAAAAATGTAGCTAAAATGTCAATATTAACGTCACACTATGTAACCAAAATTTAACCTAACCACAAATAACTTGATGTGCTCAAAATGACTACAAATATCTCAGTCTATTGTAAAACGAGAGAAGTAAACTTAAAAAAGCTAGGTGCTGTAAAACCTCAATGAATACTCTAAGAAAGTTCCTCCAAAATTAAAGAAAGGTGTCCAATTTTGTGGTGAACTATCTACTTATATAGCGCTAAAGGCGTACGAAACTCTAAATCATGTTTCCTAAATTAATAATATGTGTTTAAAAATGGCCCTGGCCTACAAATCCCAAGATTACGGGTTCAAACCCGAACCTTACGGATGGTTTTGAAGTGTGCTCAAGAGCGACAACCCCATGTCAGTACATTTTCAACCATATAGAAGAATTGATCACAAATTAATACCTCTCGTCAATTCCGTGATGGAGATTGATGCCACACAGGGCGCTTTTCATGATGTTTGGGCTACCATTTTGCGAAACTATCGCTGGAGTCGGTATTGCAACTAATTGCATTATCAATCGAGCGCGGCTGTCGCTTGCTGCTGCCCCACCCACTGTTGTTGAAATGAAAGCAAATTGAAGGGACTACAAGTTTTTAATAAAATCACCGGCTTTTCAATGGTCTTCTCAAATTGGAGAGAAATCCATTAAACATGCAGCTGACTTTATTTAAAACCTACAATCTTTCAATTTGCCTTACGCTTAGAATACTGCGATTATTTTGGTCTTCAAATAATAATGATTTTATTGATTTGCAATACAGCTGGAAATCAGAAAAGACAGTGATTTGGCATTACGTAATGTTGTTCCTTATACACAGCAGTTTACCATTCATTCATTTAGAAACTGTTAACCTACAGTGAAAGAAGTGCCACAAACGTACTACAGTAACGTACAAATCATAATTGTATGAAAACATCATACAATAAATTTACTCATGTACTGAGAAAGAATTTAAACACATAGTAAAAGGCAGTTATTTCACTTGAGCAAAATGGCTTATACACTATCGTCACATGATGCAGATTTAACAAACACTAACATCTTTTAATTGCTGCTTGTACATTATACAGATCATAATTTTTATTAGCAAGTAATTGTTATTGTGGGCCATTGCGTTTTAGTTGGAATATCCATTAAGCTCTATTGCCAAAGCTATTAAAATAAACAATTACATATGAACCTTCATCTTCTTATTTTTGTGGAGGAATGTTAAAAATGTTTTAGGGCTAAATAGTATGGTAAAAATATATTAGGATATTTAATTTAGCCCAGTTAAAATATAACATACAGACATAATGAATAAACAAAACATAAAACATAACATTTTCTTAAAATGTATTTAAGACGTATCATGTGCCTGGGGACACATGCATATGTGAACTGTATGAAAAGAGTTGTGATCGCTACCATACATTGTAGTGTATGAAAAATAAATAAAAACTTATGCGAATATGTAGTAAACGATTCTAAGGAAATTAAAGCTGCCCGCTCTACTGTTGAAAACGTTAAATATGGATGGAAATAATAATTTCTCCCACACTGGCCGTGTGTAGGCTAAAGTATGGAAAGGTAGAGTCAGACTGAAAAATTCAAAGTCATAGCCGGGATTTGAACCACGGATCTTCTGGTTGCCGTCCAGCCGCTCTAACCATTGATCTACTATGGCCAACGTACTAGCATGACATTAAACTCTCCAGCTGACTCGTGTTTTTTCCCGGTAAACCACACGGTGATACTTTAGCCTACACACGGCCAGTGTGAAAGAACAATTAATTTCCATTAATTGACCTAATAGTGGTTAACTATAAAGTCAGGGCCTTAAAGTACTTATTCCATTAATTGACCTAATAGTGGTTAACTATAAAGCCAGGGCCTTAAAGTACTTACACGTTATAAGTGGCCATTAAGGTAGTTGTCTCATGTGTTTATGAGAACTCCTAGTGGTTTACCGGAAAAACACGAGTCAGTTGGAGAATTTAATGTCATGTCGGCACGTTGGCCATGGTAGCTCAATGGTTAGAGCGGCTGGATGGCAACCAGAAGATCCGTGGTTGAAGTCCCGGCTATGGCATTGAATTTTTCAGCCTGACTCTACCTTTCCAAACAGAATATGCATAATACAAAAGAGAGCAATACGTTTGATGCTAAACCTTTCTAGTAATAAAGCTGCAGACCCTATTTCAGATCGTTAAATATTCTGACAGGTCCATCTCTGTATCTCTAAGAAGTGCTAGTGGTCACTCCCACAGAGTTGAATAATTTTGTCACTAATGGTGAAATTCATAGTCAAAATACTAAAGGTAAATCAAATCGTCACATTACAGGGCATAAAGGAACCCTGTATGAAAAAAGCACATACTACTGTTGTATTAAATTATATAAAGAAACCCCCCCACTGTTTAAAAAAAATCACCAAATGTAAGAATATTTAAAAAGAAGTTAAAGAAGTTTCTAACGAAAAAGATGTTTTTCCTCTGTAAATTAATACCTGGAAGCTGTACACTGTTAGCCATAAATATGTGCAACCATGCTCTGTATTTAGTTTGAAATAGTTGTCAATAGTATCTCCCTTTTCTGTTTGTTCATGTATTTACTATTAATCGGTATACATCACCTAATAATTTGTATTTTATAATATTGTACTTTTTTGACGAAACCAATATTTCTGTGACAGAAATCTTCTGGTGAATAAACTCGATTTTATTTGATTATGCGCGAGAAAAATAAGTGTGCATTATTAAGAAATGTATTCGAACAAATAACTGGTTTAAAATAACTAAAAATAACCTTTTAGTGGTTCAAAACATGAACATAATCCTTTCTGGACAAAATATTAGATATGGTTTCTTCTTTATTCTTTGCAATTTTAAATTCTTTAGAACTAAAGTATATAACTGTTCTTTCCTTCAACAGCAGAAGCATAAAATATTTTATTAATGTGTAGGAAAAGGCTACTAAACCACAATATACACAATACATTGCAATACATCATCACTGTAACTTCTGCAGTAAATTAATATGTTCTAATATTGTAAGATGTTTCCACCGCACTCATGAAACTGCATTTTCACTTCTTTAAAAATTCATATTGATATAGATTATTAATTTTGAATAAATAAATAATACAATAAATAATTGGGAATAAATAAAACAGTAATTTTCACTGGCATTATTATAACTCACAATTTTTAAATGAAAGGATTCTTTTCTTCACAATCATCTCATGTATACCATCACTCACACTTGCTGTATGTTGCATTTTAAGAAAACTAATTGCAGAATCTCATAGCGCAGAAAACGCTACAACTATCATGTATCATTTATAGCCTTATTAACAACAGGTGGTAAATACCGTCACATAAAACTAAATTAAGCATATTTGTGAATTCGTTACCGTTTCATCGCGGTCAGATAGCTGTTTCATTCTTCGAAATCGTCCTCTCTTTTTGTTTAAGCTGGTATGGTCTGATACCACGATCCCTGAGTTTAAAACCAGATGCCGAAATTATGCCTGTCATCTGGTCTGGTATTAACTGGATTATGTAAAGTGATTGGCTCTTTCTTAGGTCTATTCTCTATTTACATAATGGATTATGACTTCCCTTAGTTAAAATCACGCGGGGACGTCGTCGGTTAAAGAACCCCGCAATACTGCACACCTTTTTATCTTTTTCCAGAATGGGGGTGATATATCCGACAAATTCTTTAAAAAAATACCTTTGATAAAGCCTGCCAGCAGTACGAATAATTGAGGAAGAAGTTGAAATGCAATAATAACCACTGAATTTGTGATGACGTGGCTGCGTGTGTTCTAATTATTCCTGATGACAGACAAACTAATTGATGAATGAAATATACAGTTTTGTGTCTCGTTCCTCGTTAAAGTAAAAAACACTTTAAAACTAGCTGAGAATATGGCATTAAAAAGAGGTGCTCGGAGCATAAGATCATCACGTTTAACAAAGTAATGATTTCATACAAGTAACATAAATGTCAATGTGTACGTGTATCGTAAAAGAAGAGTATTTCAATTTTAACCTCATTAGTCAAACAAAATAATAGATGAACATACATTTTTACAAACATTGCAGATTTGACAAGGGATTATGTTACAGTGTATCCGAATAGACAGGTCCTGAGTTATCCTGTCCTCATCTCGAAGAAATCTTGTTCCCGACATAATAGTAGCTTCAAAGACAATTAAATAGAAATTAATTAGTATATTGGTGGACAAGGCAACCTAGAGTTCAAGGTAAGAGTAAATGTCTACAGAAAATTTAAAGACCGAAGGGGACGTTGGACTTCGTCACCAACAGAAAACTCTCCTCGAGGAAGCAAGAAGAAAATACAAAATAACCTTACGCTATGAGGAGCTGAAATCGTGACTGTAGCATCCCTACAACCAAAAAGAGTTGGATGCAGCATATGTAGGTAACTTTAGAAAATTCTATTATTATTTTGTTTGCCATGTAGTGGAAAACTCCGATTACAGGGGAAGGCCCACGTGCACTTGTTAATAATACGAGGGTTCCTAGGCCCTGAAGGGGTGCTGATATAATCACTGAAAACCACTCCACGTGATAATGCGAACGTTTAGACTGCGACTGCTGGGTTCCGCATAGCACCTCGGTTAGTAGGTATGTGGAATATGCTAATCTGATATGCATTGCCGGCGAAAGTGTCAAAGTTACTTCTTGGTAGTGCCCGTGAAATCTGGGCATAACCAAGTGTTAAGTTAGAATTAAGTCGTATTCTAATGTTAGGCAGGGGTATCCCATTAGTCTTGGGTTAATTACTACTACTTAATGTTAGTGTTACTTTTAATATTTTTAAAGATTTTAACCATATGCTAGTTTCCTAGGTTAGTCAGTTATTGGTTATTATCGTACAATTGCCCATGATGTGTCGACTAGACCGGTTTTACGGCGTAGCCGTACCTCACGTTTATGTTCCTGTATGATGGCTGAGTCGGTGTGTCCTACTCTATAATGCAACGAACCACCTTCGATATTCCGGTGCGCCTTGGCCGTAGCCAAGGATTTGGAGGGCTCTGTTGTAGACTGAGTGCTGAAAAAGCCAATAGAAGAAAAAGATTAATGTAGGGGATTTGCAAAAAGAAGCCTGTGACAGTCATGTGCAAACTTTTTATCAAAACATGACAGATTTCAAAGGGAATCGCTCTCCTTTGCCGCTGGGTTGTAACCATTAGCCAACAAAAGGCGACCCTCATAAACAGGGCAAGAGACAACGTAGCCAGTCTTCTGGTTCCTCTATTTCCTGCAACTCCAGAGTCGCCCCTGCAGCTCAGGAACCAGTGAGCAGAAGACTTGGCAACTGCCAGGGTTTCTTTTAAACTGCAAACCTTGTAAATGCAAATCTCAAAGTAACCCCTCCCTTGACAGAGTGGGGCAGAGGTGTCCTGTTTTGGGGGAAAAACTCTAAAGAGGTTTAAAGGGAGTTCTGTATCTCTTCGGCGTTTTCTCGTCCGAATATTCTATCTAAAGGTGATAGGGTCCTGCATGTTTTTTGATTTCTGTGGTGTAGTTTGTCATGGCGTAGTTAAAGCAACAAGAGAGAGAGAGAGAGAGAGAGAGAGAGAGAGAGAGAGAGAGAGAGAGAGAGAGAGAGAGAGAGAGAGAGAGAGAGAGAGACTTGAAAGTCCATGGTTCAAATTCCAACCATGGCACTGAATGCTTCCGTCTCACCTTACCTTTTCAAACCTTTCCTAGACTTTCCTAGTGTGAAACATCACTTAATTTCTCACAAATATTATGGATAAATAGAACTACGCACTACATATACTCAGAATAGCAAATAAACACGAATAAATATAGGTAAAGTATAGCACGCTTTGAAGTTAAAGAAAATAAAGTAGCGGAAATATTAGCCAAGGAAGCACCAAATGCAATGGTAACCACAAGGAATACAATTCTATACCACATAATTTACTGAAAACTTAATTACCTACATAAACAAAGTACAATGCTGGAGGAAAGAAAACTCCTTACATAAACAGCAGTTAAATAATATAAACATATTTTCTCTCATGCAAGACTGAAAGCGAAATATTCCATAAATAAATACAAAAAAGAGGTCATAGAATACATGACTGCAATTGGAATATTGTGGCAACCCTGTATGGGTTGTCAGACCTGGCGCACTGGCTTAACTTTGTTCGTTGGTTGCGCTGGGGAGGGGGTTGGCATCCTCTTCCGCAGACGCCCGGCCGACACCAGAGAGAGAGGATGTGTTGGTAGCAACCCTCCGGAACACAAACCTCATTGAATGTAAGTTGTCTGGAATTATTAAACCTCTTTTTAAAATGCATTTGTGAGTTTTCCTTCGCTGGACCTTCCACCTTTCACCACCATGCAGGTAAGCTAGTTATCAGTAAAATAACATGTCCACCCTATCGCGTGGTGTAACTAGTGTTTGTTGAGATGGTTTAGCTCTACCGCTACGGATTCCCCCCCAAAGCTAATAAATATTAAATCTTTTCTAATGTAGGGTGTGACATATTGGTGGAGACGCGGGTAAGATCTCAAAATTTTTTTTTCTCCTTGCTTTAGTCCGGTTTTTATGAAAAAAATTTGAATGTATACGGTGGTGAAAGATGGAGGAAACATGGCCGACCGCGTGGTGTTCAATTAGTTAGAAATTCTAATCTGGGCATCGTCTCGTAATCCTTTAACTTTTGGTCTGTTTTTTATTTGATTTCTTCAATAGTAAACTTATTTCATAATATTGTGCTAAAATTTTTTTTATAACTACATGGAAATTGATAATGGACACCACGTGGTCACGTGTTGATTTTCAAGGGACGCTGTGTGAGTTTTGGCAGTAAAATTCAAAGTAAATAGTTTCTTTTTTGGTGTTTTTGTGAAGGATGCACTTCATTTTTGTGTTCATTCCAGTTGGTAATTCTGCTTATTTTATTCTGGTGTCCAGTGTTACTTAAAAGTAAGTCAAAATGCCTAAGAAAACGCGGCAATCATCCAATGTGCCAGTTACAATGGATTCACATGATGTAATAGCTTCGACTTCTGCTTTAGCTAATCAAAGTGCACATGTACCTAGTAATTTAGAAGTATCCATGGCACCTAATGTTAATCAGACTCAGACAATGCAAGTTTCTCGGCCTTTTATTGATCCACCCTGTTTTGACAGGATAGCACTGATATCTCCTTCAGAATTTTTGAGAAAATTTAACTTAGTTTCTACAGCAAATGGTTGGTCAGATGTACAAAAGTTGAAGTTTTTCCCATGTTACTTGCGAGACACAGCAGCACTGTGGTACCGAACTTTTTGCCATAGACACCCTGAGCATGATTGGCATTTTCTAACTCAACAGTTTTTGGCAGCTTTTCAAATGTCCAATCAAGATGAATTGTTGGAAATTAAACTTAGGCAGAGGGTACAATTAGAAAATGAACCTGTATTAGATTACATTTATGATGTATTATCCTTGTGTGACCAAGTTAACGCTGCAATGACACAAATGGAGCAGGTAAAAAACTTAGTGAAAGGATTGAAACCTCAGTATGTGCAAGCTTTGCTCCCATTAAATCCACAAACAGTTGAGGAGGTTTTACAAATTATTAAAAGCGTTGATAAAGCTAATTTTTATGTGCAACATAGACAACATTTAGTACAAGCACAAACATCAACTTACACTTCTCCACCTGTGTCATCTGCACCTGTTTTATCACGGTTTGAAAGTGTAAATAACTCTGAACCAGTTATTAATGTTGTTTCCACATTGAGTGAACAGGTCACTAAACTTGCTACCCAAATGCAACAGCTTCAGTCTCAATTCACTGCTGCTGCATCTACTGTGCAGCCACCTCCACTTAAGCCTCCAAGACATCATGAAAAGAGACAGCAGGCACCTATTGTGTGTTACAATTGCAACAAGCGTGGTCATATGGCACGTAATTGCTGGACTTCACCATCTGCTTCAAAAAACTCGAGAGGCCCAGCCTCCAACGACATAACCTAGAGGTACCCAAAGTAAGTTCACCTGTGTCTAATGTTGTTTCTCTTCCAGGTCAAATTTTGCAAATTTTGGGGTCCATTGGGGAGTCAAAACTTCCAATTTTGTTGGATACAGGAAGTGCAGTTAGCATTGTGAATGCAGCTCATATCAATGACATTTCCAAAATGAAACCTGTCGAGATTTTGCTTAAAACAGCTGGTAACAAGTTATTAGATGCACCTTATCAAACAAATTTGAAATTTCAAATTAATGACTTTGTTTTTCAGGAAGATGTGTTAGTGGTAAAAGACTTGGCACATAATCTCATTTTGGGTAATGACTTTCTAACTTCACATAAAGTTACCATTGATTATTCTTGTGCAGAAGTTAAGATTCAAACTCATGAGGGAGAAATGGTACACATTCCTTTTGAAACAACATGTGGTGGTCCCTTTACAGATATTGCTGTGATTCCATTGAACGATGAGGTACAGATAGTTAATAAAGTTTCTGTTGTAAAAGATGTTAAATTGCCACCGCTTACTACTTGTTTTGTGGCAGTGCAGCCTTCAGCTGATATTACAAATGAGGTTATGTTCGAGCCTTCTACCAGTATTATGCATAAGAAGAATATTTCTATTCCACCTGTAGTTTGCAAATCTTCAAAGGACTTTGTGATACCAGTACATAATAATTCAGCTGTTCCTCAAACACTTTTTGCTAAAACTGTATTAGCTAATGCTCATGAAGTTGCATTTGTTCAAAGTAACTCAGTTTCACCTAAGGATGTTACTCCATTGAACGCTCCAAAGTTTGAATTTAATGTTAATACCAACTTAACTGAAGCTCAAAAGTCAGATCTTCATAATCTGTTGTTAAAATATGAGCATGTTTTTGCCACTTCATTGCAAGATTTAGGCTCAACTAATGTAGCTGAATTTAAAATAGAGGTAAAGGATGACAAACCTATTAAGCAACGACCCTATAGGGTAGCTCATAAGCAGAAAGAGATTATTTCCCAACAAGTAGAGGAAATGAAAAATGCTGGTATTATTAGAGATTCTCAGTCACCTTGGTCATCACCTGTTGTGTTGGTAAAGAAAAAAGATGGCTCTATGCGGTTTTGTGTAGATTATCGTCAACTGAATAAGGTTACAGTAAACTCAGCCTTTCCCTTGCCTCTTATTGATGACCTCCTTAGTTACCTTGGAGAAGCTAAATGGTTTGCTTCCTTAGATTTGTTGTCAGCATACTTTCAAATTCCTTTAGAGGAGAATAGTAAAAAGTATACCTCATTTGTTACTCATGAAGGGCAGTATGAATTTGAACGTTTGTCTTTTGGGCTTGCTAATGCACCAAGATTTTTCAGTTTTGTTGCTGAGAAATTGTTAGGAGACTTGAAATTTAAGAAAGCTTTAGCATATTTGGACGATATTGTTGTTTTTGCCAAAACTTTTGAACAATTATTAGAAAACTTAGAAGCTGTTTTTCAACGTTTGGAAATGCATAATTTTAAACTGAAACCTGGGAAATGTTTCTTTGCTATGGAAAAGATAAAGTTATTGGGTTTTGAAGTATCTAAAGATGGAATTTCCCCAGATTCTGAGAAAGTTACAGTGATCAAAGAACTACCACGCCCAAAGAATGTTAGAGATGTGAGAAAAGTTTTGGGTTTGTTCAATTTCTACAGGAAATTTATTAAGAATTACTCTTACATTGCCCATCCATTGATTCAGCTGACCAAGAAAAGTCAAAGTTTTATTTGGGGCCCGGATCAGCAAACAGCATTCCAGCAGTTAAAGAACTCTCTTGTTTCTGCTCCTGTGTTGGCTCATTATAATCCTGGAGCCTATACAGAATTACACACTGATGCTAGTGGTCTAGGAATAGGATGTGTTTTACTACAGAAAGTAAATGATAATCTTAGACCTATTGCATATGCTTCTAGAACTTTGTCAAAATGTGAAAGAAATTACAGTGTACCAGAGTTAGAGCTTTTGGCAATCGTTTTTGGTTTAACACATTTCAGGACTTTTGTGTATGGCTATAAAGTGCATGTTATTTCAGACCATCACTCCCTTTGTTATCTGAACAATTTAAAGGATTTGACAGGCCGGTTGGCTCGATGGAGTCTAAAGTTACAGGAATTTGATTATGATATATGTTATAAATCTGGTAAGAAACATAATGATGCAGATGTTTTGTCAAGGTTCCCTGTGTTACAGCCTGAAGAGCATCAAATTGAACAACTGGATGAGCTAATTACCTGTTTGCTATCACCAGTTGAGGTTGCTCAGAAACAAAATGATGATCCAGTTCTGACTCCAATTATTAATGCCCTTAAGGATCCTGAATCTGCTCCTGCTAAGGTTCAACGTCAAGCTTCTACCTATATTTTGAAAAGTGATGTCTTGTACAGGAAAAATTCGGGTTCTACTGGTCCCTTGCATTTACTAGTCATTCCTGAGGTGTTAAAGCATGAAATTTTGTCCTCATGTCATGATGATCCACTATCTGGTCATTTAGGTTTGTCTAAAACTTTTAGTAAGATTAATTCAAGATACTACTGGATAGGTATGAAAAAAGATATTGAGCATTTTGTGAAAACTTGTCCAAGTTGTCAGTCTAGGAAGGCACCTAAGAATCAAAAACCTGCTGGTCTTTTGCAGCCTATTCCAGTTAACTTTATTGGAGAACGTTGGGGAATAGATTTGTTAGGCCCTTTGCCTGGTTATACGTCGGGTCATAAGTATATCATAGTTGCTACAGAATATGCTTCTAGGTGGGTTGAAGCTGCCCCTCTCTCTTTGGCTACCATTCCCCAGGTTACTAAGTTCATCTTACATCAGATTATTTGCAGGCATGGGGCCCCTGCCATGTTACTGTCTGATCGTGGTAGTGTCTTTCTGAGTGAAGTAACCCAGGAACTCTTGAAAGCTTTGTCAGTTTCCCCTCATTTTACTAGTTCATACCACCCTGCATGCAACGGCCTTACTGAACGATTTAACCAGACTTTACTAAATTGTCTTAGTCATTTTGTGGATTCAAATCAGCGCAATTGGTCTAATGTTTTGCCATATGTGATTTTTTCATACAATTCTTCTGTTCAGGAAACTACAAAATTTTCACCATTCTATTTGATATATGGTCGTGAACCTTCCTTACCAAATCAGGTGCAACTTCAGGCCACTTCAAATGATTTATTTGTTCGGCAAACTTTGGAAGAGATTCAGAAAGCTCGTGAAGTAGCCATCCATAATATTAATCAGCAACAGATTAAACAGAAAGAAAGATATGATGCTAAGCATAGAGATACTCATTTTGCAGTAGGTCAGCTTGTTAAGATTTTTACTCCAATTAGGAAAAAGGGAAAATGTACCAAATTGCTTCATAGATATTTTGGGCCTTTTGAAATTGTTCGACAAATTACTCCTGTTACTTATGTGGTTCGTCGACCAAATGCTCCTAGAGTTAAGGAACAATCAGTACATGTTTCTAGGATATTCCCATATTTTGATCCTGTGGGACCATATAGACTGTAAATGCATTTTGCTTTTCTTTTGTGTCACATCAAATGTAAAAAGGTTGTATGTAAAGTATATTGTCCCTTGATTTCTGAGTGTGAATTTTGAGATTTAGTGTATAGTGTGCTAAGCTATTTTGTTTTGGAATATGATGTATATTATTGGCAAATGGCAATACTTGGATAGATGTTTGATGAATTAGATGTCAAAAGTTGAACATACAATTGTTATTATTGAAAGTCACAATTAATTGATATTAAAAGTATATGTTCCCTAATAACTGTTTTGAGTTGAATAACCTCATTTTATGATAAATTTTGCAATGATTAGAAAATTGAAATTTTGTTTATTAATTTTAAGTTTACATTCTGGAATAGTGCTGTGCTACCTCGATAAGAAGGATGAATGAAATTATGTGTGATTATGTGAAAGATGTAGAGGTAAAGTTTATTTGGTTAATGGGGTTGCTGTAATGTGCCCGTTAATCCAGTGTTTTAGGCTCGATAAAGTGGCTGAAATGTGCTTATCGATGCAAGTAATTAAGTGTATTTTTGAGTTTTGTTTAGCATTGGTGCTGAAATGTGCATGCTAAGATGATGAGGAAAACCTGAATCACAGAGAGGTTTGTGAATGACTGTTATGAAGCTGAGACCTGGGGATGTTCTGTTTGTCATCCTCGCCATAGTTACCAGGTATTTGTGAGATAGCACATTACTAGTTCAGATGTTTACTTTGTCTCTTTATTGCAGGATGCTAATAGTTTGAACATT